>JAQFVV010000223.1:90000-690000 GCA_028023455.1 Epiperipatus broadwayi | reverse complement strand
TGAGCCTGTGAGTAGGGACTACATCCGTTTTTTCCTGATTAAATTTCAATTGATATTGTGTTGAATATTTTTCTAATATTTTATGTAAATCTGGTAACATTTGTTTTGAGTGGAGGAGGACTATTACATCATCCATGTAGGTGAGATGCTTAATTGTTTGTCTAAGTGTAAGAAGTGGATCAATAAAAGTGATGAATAGAAGCGAGCTGAGTAGAATGAAAGAAGGTGATGTTTTTCCATTGAGGGTTATTTGTAGGCTTCTATTTATTAATAAGTTAGCCAGTATATACATTATTGGTGTTGGAATGTTGTAATTTCCTATTAAACAAAGAAGGCTATCAACTGGCACAGAGTCAAATGCTGCTTCTATGTCTAGCTGAACTGCCACTGTTGCTGCCTTTCTTTTGGTTTTAATATCTTCCTGTATGATTCTAAATAGCATTAGTGCTTCTGGTATGGAGTTGCCTTTTTTAACAAAATGGAATTTAGACAGATGCGGGAGTATTAAATGCTGAATTTTGTTCTTAATAATGGACTCAATGATTTTTATTATGAGTTGTGACATTGAAATTGGCCTTAAATTGTGAAGTGGGGATGGCTGTATGGTCTTTTTTAAAAATGAAACTATTGAAACTCGGTATAGTAGATGGATATTGTGTATCTGTTGGGACAAAAAAGTCAACATATTATATATTATAGGAATAGTGTAATAGTTAAAATGGTGAAATAGAAATTTCAGAATGGCATAAAGTCCTGGGTGTGCATGATTTGGCATGCTGCTTATTTTTATTTCAATGTCTTTTTGGTGATACTATGTGATTTATTTGATATCATAAAATAAAATTGACCCAGATTGGGTTTAGGTCTTTGTTGAAATCATGTTTTAAAGTGATCTAATATAGGGAAAATCATATTCTCACTTTTGATTATCTGATCTGCTATGAGAATGGATGATGGGGTTGGCCTTTCACTACTATAACCCAGAGCCCAATGAATGTAGCCTGTCGTCCAGTTGTGGGTGTCTCTAAGATATAGTTTACCTTTTTTAATTAATATATAGTTTGTCAGTATGAGTTGTGTGTTTTTATATTCCTGCTTAAGCTGAAGAACAGTGTTTATTGGCTGTGGATTGGCTGTTGTGGAATTTAATGTGGCCCTTATTAATTCTAGTTTATTTAATGTTTTGGTGGGTGGTGGATTTCTCATTGTGTAACATTTGATTGTAGTGGTGAGGATGTTGATATAAGTAAACCAGGCTTCTGTTGGGGCTAGAGATAAAATGTTTAATCTGTTCAATTGTATATAAATTTCTGACAATACAGCTTCTGGCACATTGGCTTTAAGTAGAAGATGAGTAGTGTATGATAATGACAGGGTTGGCTGGGTATATGTAGATTGGCTGATTTCAACTTTTAGAGCATTATGGTGTGAGAAAGGGACTAGATGAAGTGAAGCTTTTATTTGAAAGTGGAATTCAGGTGAATAAAAGAGTAAATCTATAAATGTTGAATGCTGTCTATTGTAAAATGAAATTGTGTTTGAAGGAAAGAAACTATCCGCACTCTTCAGTTTCTTGTTAATATATTGCAAATATTTTCTTATGAAATCCTCATATGTCATGTTGAAATCACTTAGCATTATTGTAGGGTATGGGTTTGTAAATAGGTGGATGTTAATGGTGTTGATCAGTTGATGAATTAGTGAAGATTTATTATATAAGTACAGTGATATAATGTTCAGTTTAAAATCTTTATTATGAAGTGACAATATTATCATATGCTGGTCACAGTATAATATTTTAAAGGATTGGATTGGAGAGGTGTGGTGAATAAAAAAAACCAACACCTGCCCCTGTGTAGTTGGAAATTGAGAACTTGTTATAGCCAAATTTGTTTAAGTAACGGTCTGGCTGAAAGCTGGAGTTAACGGAATATTTAGTCTCAGTGAAAAAAAGCAAATGAGAAGGTGAATGCATAAACCAATCTGTAATTGCATGCATTCTTTTTGTGGAATTGATTCCCCTCACATTGCCTGTAGTGGTTATTAATTTCATTTTCTAGCTAAAGTGGGGTGTGTGGATTAGTGTTCAAACCTCATGTGGCAAAATGGTTTGATTGTCAATACTTGCATCTGCAGCTAATGCTGAATTTTCAGTACAAGAGGCAGACAATTGCTACTTTTTTCTTGTTTTCCTGTAGTGGACATCCACTCCTGCAGTGTAATCGAGCTGTTGTGCTAATTGTTCTGATTATCCTGTGGGGTGTTGTCTTGTCCAATACAGTTCCTGTGGTGAAGCTGTTGAGTTGACATTCTGTTTATTTGATTTGTGTTTCTTCTTGACTGGTTTCCAAGAGTCTGTTTAGCTGTCAGAAGATTTTGCTGTTTCTGTGGTATCCATTTGAGTGATAATTTGGTGTGAATGTTTATTGATTTCAGTTTGTTGTTTATTTTTGTTTATTTTTTTAAGCTTTGTTGTTTGTTGTATTCTGTGATGGCTGGGCTCTTCACCACTATAATAAGAGGAGGCCACTTTTATTTCTTATTCATCATTTGAATCTGGTGTAGAATTGGCTGTGTTTAAGCTATTTGTGTCTGGGTGTTGTCTAGAGGAGATACGATAGGTATATTATCTGGGTTTAATATACTTGCCAATTGTGTTTGTGTGTTATTTAAAGAGAATGGAATGGGCATTTGTTCTTCACTTGTCTTGCAAGTTTTATCACTGACTGAGGGCATTGTATTCGTAAGAACTGGACATTGGTGCCTTTCACTTGATTTGTGGCCACGATTGTCGCATATTCTTTTAGGACAGTCACTTATCACATGTGTGTGCTGTTTACAGGAAAAACACTGAGGAAGTGTGCCTCTAAAGGTAATAACAAGCAGTAATTTACCTGTGGGGAATACTGTTAGTATGTCTAATGCAGTCCCTTTTTTTATTTAATTGTATATTAAATGTCACTGCATTCATTTTAATTGGTATTGGTGTTCTTTTCTCCGTTAAAAAATTAAAATTTGTTATTTTTCCATAGTTTTCCAATAGCAATTGTAAATTTGCTTCCGTAAAACCAATATGACAATTTCTAATTATGCCTTGTGTCATGAGAGCATGCTCTGCATCGATATAGCAAATAATTTTGTTATTTAAAAATTTGACGTGCTTTCTAAAAATATTTTTTGTGTCTTGTTGTGAAATTCAAAACACAAATATCTGTTATTGGGATGGCATAGTATTTGGTGGACGTAACTTCATAATTTCATTTGTGTTATTTTGTCATAAAATTCATCTATTGGGAATTTAAATAATTCAGCATCCACATTTGTTACCGCCATTATGAGTGATTTGTTGCTATGAAAACTTTTGAATGAAGTTAATAGCAGTAGTGGAAACGTTTTATTAAAATTGTTAGTATATTGGTCATATAATTCTTGCATAATATAATGAAGTTGATCTTGATGTATATTGTTGTGATGTTGTTGATCCTCAGTATCATTATCAATTTCCATAAGCTCTGCAAAAGACTCGGTGTCTGGCTGAACGTAATCCATCGACACATGAAGATCGGCCTTTACAGATCTAGCATACGTATTGTTATTATTTGCACATGAATTTAGATTATTGTGGTGGTTATTTGATTTTTCTCTAGGATTTTGCTGGAGTAGGGGTGAATTTATTGAATAATAGCTTTGGGATGCACTCCTATTCAATGGTGGAGAATTGGTAGGGTTTGCTTTGGGCTCTCTTAGGTATGTTGTATTTATTTTGTCTTAAAAAATAAATTTCCGATTGCACATTTAGTGCTGTATTTGTTTTCTCGGTGTCTTTATTTGCACTATTGGAATAATTTTCATTTGATATCTGGGTAGGATATATGGTTTTCCTTTCCAAGGGTGGTAAATTAACATTGTTAATCTCAGGCCTTCGAATGCATGTTTCTGCTTTACCAGTATTTTTTCCCGATAATTTTCCTTTAATCATATGTGATTAAAATGCTGATTCAATATTTTGATCACTAGTATTTTGATCTGGATTGTCTGGTTCTATTATAATTGAACTATTGTTAGCTTGAATGAATGTCTGATTTTGTTTTTGATACTCGGCAATACTCCCATTTGTATTGAATGCATCGTCCATTTTACAATCTTACAAATGGTGCTTGCATGTACGTTATTTTCAATACTACTCAAAAACTCTAATTATAAATTATTTTCTCTTACCTTTAAGATGTGAAAACGTTTTTCTTACTAAATCTGTCACAAATAACATCAATTAGGTCTATTACAATGGAAAAAATTAACTAATATTTCAAAGTGAAGAGGAGCTAGATGTGTAACAGTCTATCTGCATGGATGCCATCTTGGCTGCTGCTGCTGCTGCTACTACTACTACTACTACTACTACTACTACTACTACTACTACTACTACTACTACTACTACTACTACTACTACTACTACTACTTTTAAAGTACTTTATTTGATATCATAAGAACATGTATGAAAATACAATTTTAAAACATGTTACAAAAACTGATCTACAATTCAGAATTGAAAATTATTAACAAAATTATTATTATGAATACATAAAATATTTTTACATTAATAATGTTGAAAAACTGAGGAAAAAAATTAATCAATAACAGTAACAATATTAAATACATATATGACAACAAAACTCACTTACATACAGCAAATATGCTATTCATATTTCACAGTGGTGTTGGTAATTTGATCAAACTCCAAGTGGCTGATACTATATCTGTTGGAGCTAGTGCTTGATCTCTTGTTTTAATTTTTCCTAACTTATTGAGAAAAAGTGATTTAAGTTTATGAGATGTGGGATTGAATATAAAGTGGCATCTCATAAACCAGAGTGTGTATAGTATAAAGATTGTTATTCTTATTGTTGGAAACAACCCTCTTTGAATATTTTCTATCAATACTGTCAATGAGCATTTTGGATTATGGGTTATATCAGCAATTAGTTCTCGATATGTTTTGAGAGAAGTACACTCAGAAATAAAATGTTCTGTTGTTTCTTCTTCTTTATTACATAGTTGACAAATGGCATCTATGTTTGGAGATCTTCATCTTCCAGCCAGAAAAGCATTGGTAGGTAAAGCTCTAAGGTTGATTTTTATTAGAAAATCTAAGTACTTAGGCTCCAAGTACCAGAATTTAAATTTTTGGATTATAGCTTTATTTGTGATATTAATTAAGCTAATGGGATTTTCAAAGGGACTGGAATTAGTTGTTATGTAATGTGCTTCCCAATACTTAATTTTAGTTGAGAAAAGGTTTGTAGCAGGTACTTTATGTTTGAATATTGTTTTTATTAGATTGTTAATGAATTTATTTTTAATAGGAGGTGAAGTGTCTGTAGGTGATATTGGAAGAAACACTTGGAAATTTTCATATGCCATATAAAGTTTCATTAATGCATTGTGAGTTTTTTGGTAATAGAATGTTGAAATGCAGTGTAATGACAGGCCATTTTGTCTTGAATGTTTTTACAGACTTTTGATGCTTATTACCACTGCCTTTTTATTCCATATGAGTTTGGTGCAAAAAGAGTTAATTTTTTTCTTAAATGAGTTGGTAAATTTAATGATAGGTGCATAGTAATTTATTTTTGGAAAAATTAATATGTTAATGAGTGATATTTTACTATGCAATGAAAGATATGCTTTTGAAAGTGAGGTTGTCACCTTTTCAATTGCAGATATTAATTGTTCTTGTATTATCTTTCTCATTGCATTAATAGACAGATGAATTGGGAGACCAAGAAATTTGTGGGGAGGGGAACTGCAAACTGAATGAATTTGATTACCAGAAATTATACTCCAAATAGATGTTTTTTCTTTGTTAAATTTTAAACTATAAGCTGCAGAGTAATTTTCTAAAATGGTATACATTAAAGGCAAATGTTTTTTAGATGGCAAAAAATGACTATATCATCCATGTATGAAATATGATTGATGGATTGGTTTATGAGGGGTACATATATTCCTGGAAATTTAGATTCTATTTCTAGTAGGACGGGGTTAATATATGTGATAAAAAACAGTGAACTAAGGCGAGAGCCTTGTGGTATTGAGTTGTGTGGAGTGAAGTCAGGGGACATTTTACCATTAAGAGTAATGTGTATTTTTCTATTGATGAGCAGGTTTGCTAGAACATACATTATAGGTATTGGAATTTTATGTTGACTAAGCACCTGTAGCAGCTTGTCCACAGGCACCGAATTGAATGCAGCCTGTATGTCTAATTGAATTGCAATAGGTGCTGATTTTCTAGCTTGTCTTACATCCTCTATTAATATTTTACATAACATAAGTGCTTCAGAAGTAGAACATCCTTTTCTAGCAAACTGAAACTTAGACAACCCAGGAAGTATTAGGGGTTGAATTTTGTCTTTTAAAAGAGACTCTATTAGTTTGATGATCAGAGGAGACATTGAAATAGGGCGTAGATTATCTAGAGGAGAAGGAAGTGTATTTTTTTTTAGAAAAGGGACCAGTGATACTGGATAAAGTTGGTCAATGTTATATATTTGTTTTGATAGATAATTTATCATATTGTGTACTATTGGGAAAGTAAAGTGGCTAAGATGTGATAATAAAAATTTTGGAATTGCATGTGTACCTGGGTGTGTATTGTTGGGAAAAGCATTCAACTTGAGAGCAATTTCATACTTTGTTATGTTATGTTCTTCTGTGGTAAAACCAAAGTGAAATGAAGAAAATTTTGGAAAAGGAAATTTTTGGAGTCTAGATTTAAAGTGGTAATATATTTGCAGAGTCATGTCTTCCCCAGCAATCAATTTTGAATCAAAAATAATAGATGAAGGAGTTAATTTTTTGGGAGTATAACCTAAAGCCCACCGAATATATCCTTTAGACCAGTTATGGAGATTAGCTAGAAAAATTTTTGCTTTTTTTATAGAGAGATAATCAGCCAGTATGAGTTGGGTTTGCTTGTATTCTTGTTTTAAAAACATTATTGATGTAACTGAAGAAGGGTCACATGAAGTATTTTTTAGTTTTAAGTGTATTGTATCTAACTTATTAACAAGATGAGTGGGAGAACTATTTTTGGAGGTATAATGTCGAATAGTAGAAGAGATTATGTTAATAAACGATAGCCAGGCCTCTACTGGGTTTAAAGATAGTATGTCTACCTTCTTAAAATAAATATAAATCTCAGAGAGAACAGCTTCAGGTGTAGTGGATTTTAAAAGAAGACAAGTAGTTTTATTTAGAGGAAGAATTGGTTGATGTTGCATGTGTATTGCAAGTTCCACATTAAGTGCTAAATGATCAGAGAAAGTTACAGGACATAGAGAGGGATTTATTATGAAATGTAGATCTGGTGAATAGAATACAAGGTCTATTAGAGAGGAGTGTTTTTTAGTGTAGAATGAAATGGAGTTAGTTGGAAAAAAACCTTCAGCACTCATGAGATTTTTATTAATCAAATGAAGGTATTTTAATGTAAAATTCTTATAAGACATGTTAAAATCACCCATGATTATAGTTGGGTAAGAATTTGTAGCTAATATTAAATTTATTTTATTTATTAATTGGTGAATTAACACTGGCTGATTATATAAATAGAATGTTATTAAATTCACTGTAAAAGAAGAATGATAAAGAATAATTATACTCATATGCTGATCTAAGTACAAAATTTTAAAAGTTTGAAAAGGAGAACAATGATAGATGAGAATCCCTATCCCAGCAGCAGCAATATCAGATGTTGAAAATTTACTGTATCCAAATTTACTAAGGTAGAGTTCAGGATTAAATGCTGAATGTACTGAGCATTTTGTCTCTGTAAATAAAAGGATATGGGGTGAGAATTGCCTTATCCAATTGCTAATTGCATATATTCGCTGGGTAGAGTTAATACCCCTTACATTGACTGCTGTAATAGAAAGACCCATATTATCAATTATATAAAATGATGGGAGAATGATATGTTATAGTTTATTGTATAATGAATGGGACAACTAATATTAGTAAAAATATAATAGGAATGTGTTAAATAGAAAAGAAAAATTATAATAATACACCACTGTGAAAACAATGAACTTACCCTTGCAAGTGAAGTTCTATTGAGTTTGTTGTGCATATTTTTGTTCATAAACATGATAATTATTTTCACATTTGGAATTAAATCCAAAAAATTGTCCTGGTTTGAAAGTCTATATGTGTTATTTATGCAACTCATCTTGATAGTCTATTTTTAATGGTGCTTCAAAGTCTGTCTCTGTATTTTGAGACATGGTATTTGTTATGATATCCTTAGATTTAGTAGATCTTCTGTGTACATCCACTCCTGCTATCAGAAGAAACTGCTCCTGTGTCAATTGATTTGTACTTTGTCTTTGTCTGGTCCAATGAAGTGTTGATTCATTAGCCGGATAATCTGTTTCACCTGTTTTATTTGTGAGTTTTGTTTTTTTTAATGCTGGTGTGGTAGACTTTGTATCATTTTTCTTTGATTTTCTTTCACTATGTTTGTCAGGTTCATTAGTTTGTATAGGCTGTTGATGCAATGCAGATTTTTTCCTCTTGTGCATTCGTTTCTTAGTCTTTACTTTAATTAATTGGAACTCTTCATCAGAGCAAGGAAATGGTAAGGTATCACTCATGTACTCTGTTTCTGTTTCCTCCTGTGAGGTATAAGATTTAATTGGTATAGTATTCATGGAGCTATTTTGACTAGGATCATCAAAGCTGAGATTTTGATTATTTGTGTTGTTGACTTCATTATTGGAAATAAATTCATCAAGGCTGAGATTTTGCATATCTGCGGTTTTGTCTTCATTATTGGGAATAAGTTCATCAAGGCTGAGATTTTGGATATCTGTGTTGTTTTCTTCATTATTGGGAATAGGTTCATCTACTTTTGTTTTTTCAGGGTTACTTTGCATATTGGGAATAGTTTCATCTACTTTTGTTTTTTCAGGGTTACTTTGCATGAGTCTGATTTCATTATTAGCTATTGGATCTCTACTGCACTGATGCATTTTTGTTTTTTTTTTATACCACACTTTTTACAAAAACGGTTAGGGCATTCTTTGACAAGATGATCTCTGGCTTTACATAAAAAACACTGAGGTGAAATGCCTCTGAAAGTAACTATCAAAGGTGAAGAATCTGTTGCATGTAATGTTGGTATATCTGTTGGTTGCATATTTTTCTTCAATGACATAGTGAAATGAGCAGTATTGGTTAGAACTGGCTGTGTGGCTCTTTTTTCCCAAACATATTTAAAGTTGGCCACAGTTCCAACATTTTTTAGTAAATCTTGTAGATCATCAGCTTTAAAGTCTACATGACAGTTCTTAATTTGTCCATTCAAATTTGTAGGTCTATCAATGTCTATGTAACAAATAAATTTTCCATTAAGAAAGTGAATATGTTTTTCAAATATTTGTTTCTGAGCCACATTATGATATTCTATTGTTTTATATCTGCTATTAGGATGATCTAGCACTTTGTATATCATTGACCAAAGTTTTTTTTCTGATAGATAAGAATAAAATTCATCAGTAGGAAAATTCATTACTGAAGAATTAGTATCTGTTATAGCTATTGTAGACGTTTTAATACTTTTAATTTTTTGAAATGATTTAAGAACTGTTAAAGGAATTGTTTGTATAAATTTTTCACATACAGAAACATAATCTGTATTACTAGTTGATAATAAATTTGTATTTTCTTGTTCCATTTGTAGTTCATTGTCAAAATTAAAAATTTCTGTTAAATTTTCTTCTGTAATTACATTGTTATCTTGTTCAGATTTTTGCTTTAAAATACTAGCATAAGTTTGTTTAATATTCTTATTTAATTCAATAGAATCAGATGCCTCAGGCAAATTAGTATTTTTAAATTTATTTCTTGTTTTAGATAAATCAGATAAGGCTTCAGCCATATTGGATCCAGTTTTTACTTTTGAAAAAGAACTATTGTTAACTTTGACTTTGTCTAAATCTTGATAAGAATTATTTTTATCTAAGCTATTATTAGCAATTTTTAAATTAGAATTAGAATCAGAAATATTAGACATTTTAAATCTAATATTCTTCTTTATATTAACAACAATTTTGCTCGAAATAGAGCTTACCTTTAAGTGGAAAATTTCCTTTTTCTTTTGGTATACTTTTCACTATCAAATTCAATCAAAACCAATAAAACTTAAGTCTAAAGCAGGAGCTGAAATGAGTCAACTTTCTCTGTCAAGAGCCAAGATGGCTGCCCTACTACTACTACTACTACTACTACTACTACTACTACTACTACTACTACTACTACTACTACTACTACTACTACTACTACTACTACTACTACTACTACTACTACTACTACTACTACTACTACTATTACTACTACTACTACTACTACTACTACTACTCCTCCTCCTCCTCCTCCTCCTCATGATTTCTCTCACTAGCTCAGAAAATGAGACAACAATAAAATTATTTTTTTAATTCTTTTGATTCTGGATAATCAAATTTTGTCTGCAGCTTTACATTAATTAATTCCATGAGATAAAAAAGATCTGCAACATTATAATTTTCTGTTCTGATCAAAACTTTGAACCCTCATTGTTTCATACCATATCTTTAGATAACAATTGCTTGCATTGTTATTTTTACAACAGTTTACTATTTTTTAATTAAATTAAAACCATTTTGTTTACTTAAAGCTTATAAAAAATATAATATTAATTTATATCAAATTATAGTCTTTAGTTTATTATCTGCTTACTTTTTAAGTCATATTATTTGTTAACATAATATTTATTTTCACTCACTAAAATACTCTTTAATTGAATGAATGTATTTAATATGTGAATCTGTATACACATAGACAAAAACATCCATTTATTTTTTATTTAACAAATAACTTTCATTCAATTGTTTTCACTAACAAGTGACTACAACTCTTTAAATCTTACTCTCCAATTTACATTTCTCACAGGTTTATCATCTGCCTCCAATATTATTAGGACCTTACACAACATTTATCTATATACAATTTTCCATCCTTCCTCTCTCATTATGCATCTAAACTAGAAATAAGAAATATCTATTTCAATATGTATGTACTGTTTTATTATATTTATTATAGAAAGGCAAACTGAAGAATACTGCCAATGCATGAGTAAAGTAAAAAAAGGAACTAGAATTCCTTGTTTGAAGAAACTTTTTAAAAAGAATTTTAACCGTGTGAATGTCTTTTTACAATTGGGAATAACAAAACCAGAGGAACCAACAGTTATATTAAGAACTGCAACAAGTAAGTTAATACAATTAAAAAATGTTTCTGGTAGGATTTAAAATTGTTATTTTTTCCTCTGGTTCTTTTCTCTTCATTCTCAAGCAATACAATTTGACAATGAGGAAAAACAACAAGGTAAAAAAATAATGATTTTAAATATCATGACATTCTTTTGATTTGAGACTAAAGAAGCTGAAGAAAAGTACTTGTTATTATACTGAAATGTGAGCTATTTAGAATATATATTTGTATTACATAGAGGCTCCCGGAAATAATACTGTGAATTTATTATTTATCTATGAGAATATATATATATATATAATATATATATACATATATATATATATATTATAACTTTTTGGATATATCATGTATTATTTTCTGTTATATATATATATATATATATATATATATTGAACCAGATGCTGAATCCAATTAAATGGTTTCACTAACAAAAATTAAAACCTTTTACATTAATTACATTTCTAATGTTAAAAAGTTTAAAACCATTTTAAAGTTGTTTATAAGAGTACATGTATTAACAGACATACTCATTTATGTTTAAAATATGTTATATATATATATATATATATAAGATTTATAAAATATGTTATATATATATATATATATATAAGATTTATAAAATAGTTTTCTATTACTACTTGCTCTTATTTTTTTTATCAAATTAATTAAAAGCAAGCAAACTTTATAAATACATTCCTGTTTGTTTGTTTTTTAGTTTAGTTTAATTGAAATCCATTTTTAGTTTGATTTTATAAGTGGATTTAATTTTGTGTTGTTGGTTTTTATTAGAAGTTAAGCTTTGGTTATAATTCATAACTAAGTTTGAATGGGAGATGGAGATTTGCCCTGGCCTAAGGTGTAGAATTGAACAACAAGGAAGTTTATGTGTGAAATATTGTGGGGGGAATAAATAACCCCAAACATTTTGGAAATTTTGTAATTTATTTTTGGCTTGACAAAGCTAGCTCAGTTTCATTATAATCAATTCAGTCTCATATAATTATAATTATTGTTTCATATGAGCCTACGTGATTTGTAATGTTGGCCATCAGGACATTTAATTTCTTTTTAAAATTTGCTGAGATAACATGTCAGAATTTACTGCTATATGGATGATAACTGACAATATGCCTTGATAACTTAATACAGACAGACTCCTGATGCCCATCTCTTCCCATGCCGTCTCATGAAAATCAGAAGTAGGAAGAATCCTGAAATATGCCTCTACACTTTGTCATGAAGAGAAGACACTTGAATGATGAACTTAAAAATAAAAGTGCATACTCTTTTGAAAATTATGTGAATCCTGCTTTACCATAAGGTAAAATGTTTCCTATTTTTGCCAGGGTAAATAAATTTATTCTAATTAAATCTTCACTGAATCTAAAATTATTGTCATGTATAAATAATATTTAATTTATAAAGCGCAAACATTATTTGAAATTAAACTGAGAGCTGCAAACCTCTCATGCTTATTAACCAATCGGGTGTTATTGATAGTGATCAAATCATAAACACAAGACAGAGAATTTATCAAGAAGAGAGCATCCATCCTCCTCTTTACTTGTCTTTCTATATATGAGAGTCAGACTGAAATATTTAGATTGGAAATCATGAATCTTCAAACATATTCACATTTACCTCACTGGCTTGGATATATAGAAAAACAAGTAAAGAGGAGGGTGGATGTCCTTTTCTTGTTAAATTCTCTGTCTTGTGTTTACGATTTGATCACTAGCAATAACACCTGATTGGTTAATAAGTGTGAGAGGTTTTCAGTCTCTCAGTTTAATGTTATGTATAAAGTTTTATTAATTATTTAATCTAATAATTATTATCTGCATTTGCTTTTCTTTGTATTTAATAGTCTGTCATGGAATCTTAGTTTTAAGATTCCAAATTTGTTTTCCATTTCACACATTGGAGAGTGTATTGTGAGATTTTGTTTTTATATGCTTAATATGTCTTCCTTCATTTTACTAACTATTGCTAAATGCTTTAGAAATTTTTTGTAATTGTAATTTGGTCACTTATCCATATTTTATTTTCCAAAAATTATTTTAAATAACTGTGTTTGCACTTGTTGCGAACCACAAATCTTTTGGCTGTAAGTTTATCATGTTTGTTATTCTGTTTTTTGTTGTTTTTTTTTGGTAGAGATTTTATTTTCTATAGTTCAGATTATGTAGTCTGTAATCTTCCTTTTTTGTGTGTTTGACACTAACCTTGGCTGGTTTAAACATACCTGACTATGAGCATTTTGCAGAATTGTGACATTCTTAGATCCAACATTATTTTCTGGGCTAAGAAAAGTTCTCTGCACACATCCATTTTTCTATGTTTCAATAAAAGAAATGAAATCTCTAGCAGAAAGATACTCTTAATTCCCATTTAAATTGTAGGTGTTAAAACATTTCTTTCTGCTAAGGCATTTAATGTTTTCATATTTTCATCTCATATACACTCTCTGATAACTTAACTTATAAAAATCTAGTTCAAACTTTAGTATTTTGTATGCTAGATTTATTTTATATTTTACAAGTTGCTTTAAATTTATTTGTTAGAATATATACTGGAAATTTTGTTCATATTTTTTTTTTTTGAAATTCTAATTATTACATTTTTCTTAAAATGCTGGGGCAGACATAACTGATTTTCAAATTACTTACCTGTCTTTTATTGATACTTATAAAATGTATGATCATTTGAAATATATGGCATTGATATCAAAGCCATATATTTTAAATGATCAAGTAAATTTTATAAAAAAAATTTAAGGTATATGTGATATTGAATTTTACACATCTCCTACATTAAACAAATTATAATTATAAATTTATTTAAATTCACATTGATTACATAAGTAATATTTACTAATGCTTTAACCTCAAGAATATGTGTGTAAAAATACAATATTGGCGACCTCTATAGGTCTTAACCACAGCTACATGCTCTTAGATCTAACCACTTCAGCTTCGCCTATTTAAATAGAAAGTAGGTTGATGTAGAGTGGGGTTTTTCCTCTTTTCTTCCAAAGCATAAGCATGTGGTTAAGACCTGTAGAGGTCTCTAATATCTCATTTTACACTATATTCTTGATGTTAAACAAATTAATAAATAACTTCAAAGATAAAACCTCATTTATAAATAAAAATTGTATCATTTATAAATGGATATGTAGGTGTGACAATGGATAAATAGGTGAACCTAGATGTATGTTGGAAAAAAACTAAAGAACACTTGTTATTATTAAAATGAGTTAAGAAATCGAAACATACTTGCATAGTAGATAAAAATATTTCAACATCTGTTCTTTATGACCATAATAAATCAAGCATTTATGGTTTTGACTTCAATTTTAACAATGTAAATATATTGTAAATTGAATAAAATAACAATAAAAAAAATAAAGGAAGCTATGCTAATATACAAATATAAACATGACAGAGATGTAATGATTGAGTTTGTGAAAACCAAAGAAAATGGACAGTTTTCATTTTTTTTAAAGAGTGTGAGCGATTGATTTTTTTTTCCTTTTTTAAGAATTTAGGAAGGAGAAAAATAGCTCTTGTTTTAAAGTCAGTATATGTGAAGATATGCATATATATAAGTAATTCTCAGCAAGATTAAGATAAAGAAGGGAATAAAATTGATATTCTTGGAAGAAGTTATTGACTATTCTATAAAATGATATTAATATATTTTGCTGTGTATAATACAATGAATTTGCATTGCTAAAGCCACTTCTTCTGCTTTTTGAAATCTGACATCTATGGGTTAACTCACTGATCTATCCGTGGACTTATACCAAAAGTCCTTTATAACCAACAGAATGATAGAGTTTAAAGCCAACCACACAAGCTATTTGAAATGCTTCTTTTCTGGCTCCTGACCTCTTATGGGTTATTGCCTTGGAATGGAGGCAGAAGGGGAAAGAAGAAAAAAAAGGAAATTGTATAAAAGCCTTATAACTAAGTTTGATTAAGCTATGAATCAATTTTTTTTAAGTTTTCCTCACATTCATCTAAAGGGTCTACAATGATTTTTTTTTTAAGAATTGGAAACAAGCCAGTCAACCAATTCATCATTATCAAAAGTATTGGCAATAAATAATTTTAAAATTGTGAAAACAAGCAAGTCAATTAATTCGTATTTATTAATGGGTATCAACAAAAACTTTTCTTTTTAAATGGTAGAAATAAGCAAATCAACTTATTAAAGCTATACATGAGACAAGCAGTTGGAAAGTTTAAACCTGAGATATTTATAAGAAGTGAAAATAATCGGGTAACTATCAACGTTCATTAAAAAATCTTTTATTCTCACTTAATAAAAGTAAACTTTGATTTATAGAATCAAAGCATTTTTTTTCTTTTGATACAGAAACATTAAGTGCTTTTTTATCGATGGTTATTCTCAATATCACATAACATAACACAAACACAGTTTAAATTTTCAAACTTAAATTTTCATTATTTTTTATTTATGTTTTATTATATATTGTAGTACTAAAATGTTTTTTTTATTGTTCTTTATTGATTGTGATAATAAGCAACCCAGCTGAATATTCTTTATAATGCTTTTATTTATTTATTTATTTATTTTTGCATATTAGACTAGATATAATTCATTTTGTTACTCAGGGTTGCAATAATGTTTTTATATATGATTTATGTATGAATCCATCATATAGGAGTATACATTTTAAACATATATGTTAACATTACCGAATATGTGCATGTATAACTGCTTAAACAAATGTGTCAAAAGAATAGGTTATGCATAATTAGTTTAAGTATAGGAAATTGTAGGGCAAGGCTTACATCAGAATGAAAGAAAAACACACCCATTACATATGAAATTTATTTTTATGATATGTAATAAATAAGGAAAGTTTTCTAATATCAATTTAAGCCAGCTTATTTTAAAATACCAATCAAAAATGACAAACTTGTATATTAAATTTATTTGGTTATGTATATCTAAAAATTTGTATTAATTCTATTGTTAATTAATATAATAATAGAGTCAATTGTACAGTTATTAATTTGATTTTAAAGAAAGAAAGAAGAATAGTATTAATAAAATATAATTATATATATTAATTGGTTTCCGAGTTATTATTAAAAATATTGTTGTATTTTTCTTGTCTTGATTCTACCATTTTAAATGATCATCATCATCACTTGCAGATAGTAAGAATCATCAGCACTCACAAATATTTAAGAAAACACTTGCAAATGTTAAGCAAGCTAGAATGTTGATTTACATTTAAGTATTTAAGGATTATGCTTGATAATAACCCAATTTTAATAATTATAGTACAATAATAGAAAGCTAAAATTATGTTATGCCCATGAGTTTTGATCATCCTCATCAAATATGGATATCATATTATTGATTAAAACACCATTTAAACATAGTACCGTACATGAGTCACGATCACCATCATCATTAAATTTAATGTTTAACATAATTAATATATATATAGTAAATAGAGGTTATAGAAAGTTGAATATCATGTGGGGAGATGCATGATGATCAGTCATCATCACTGATATTATTGAATCCTAGTTTTAACTATAAAAATTTTAGTAAATAACCATAAACTTATATAAATGCTAGTGAATGTAATATTTAAATCCCATTTTGACAAAGGGATGATTTTAAAAAGTGCCTATGAGTTTATAAAGATAAATTTATTGTTGTGAGTTCATTATAAAGTTATGGCTGATATCATCATCATCATTATCATCATCATTATTATCATCATCATTATTACTTTTATATTGTAATAAATAATTAAGTTAAGTAACTTGTTTCATGGCCATCCACTTAAGTAATGATCTTCACTATGTTTATTTGGAAGCCATTAATAAGAGTGTTTTTTTTGCATCTGTTCATGAATATATGTCAAATGAGCTAGTAATATTTATAAGAGTCTTTAATATAAAAAATTTTGTGATATTGGGATCTTGTAATTTTATTGACATAGATAAAATATAAGAATGTCATTTTTTTTCATTAGTCATCCAAGTCATGTGTAGTAAAAAATATATCTAGTAAGTTTGAACTCAGTATACTATGCACAGATAATATTTATCTAGATTTAGAACAATCTAGTGGCGCCCGTGGAAAACGCAAGCAATTTACTAAGCTGAATAAAAGTGAAAATGTCCCTTTCCAACTTAACAACTTAATTTTATATGATTTTTTTAATAAGTTATTATAAATAGCACCAGTGTGTGTGTGTCCATGAATGGTCCTATATATTTGGAAAAAAGAATAGGAAGGATTCTTTGTTAAAAGAACCTATTATTGGAGATAAGCATAATGCACTCCAGGAATCACAGTAATTTTTATTCACTTGCTATATCTAATATTTATTTATCTGATGACAATAGATAGTATATTTTATTGATCAAATGACTCCCCAATATCGAAATATTTTAAATCTTTAATGATAAAAGTTTTAATTTTTCATTTTTGTTATTTTAAATATTGAGAAATGAGATAATTTATTTATTTCATTATTAGCTAGACAGAATTAATGTTTAGCATAGTTGCAAATTGGCTATAATGTTATATTTAATATATTACAAATAGACACCCAAATAGAGCATGATATGCATATGTTTTTATTTATATGTTAGCGTCATCCTTATTTAATTATAAATTGTATTTTAACTAACACAGTAAATTCATTTCTCATTTAATTTTACTCATTACAAATGATGAACTGCTGGAGCATATCATATATCCTGTTTAGTATTTAGTTATTGAACTATAGCAACAATCATTTCATCACTCATCAATATATGGTTTATAATCAGTTATAAAATAATAGCCTTTATCAACCTTCTTTATCAGTTCATCTTTATTTATTCATACTGTTACAAATAGCTCAGATTATAAACATATTTGAATTAATAATTAATTAATAAATGGTAATTTTATTTCTGTTACAAATGAATTATCTATTTTTTATTACAATATATATATATATATATATATATATATTATTATATTGTTTTGAATATATATATATATATATATATATATATATTCAAAACAATATAATAATTAATACAGTAAAAATGTTTTAAAAAACAAATATATACCTCAATAATGGTATAATGGATGGCCTATTGGTCTTCCTGTAGTTTCACAAATATGTAGTTTTGTAGTATCAAGATATGAAGATATAATTCTTAAGAATAATATATATTATCAAGGTATTAAAATTTATTACAGGTATGTTGATGATGTGTTTGTTTGTTTGTGGAAGTTTAGATGTCATAAATTTGTTATTCAATAAATTAAATAATATAGAAGGTTTAAAATGGAGTAAATATTTTGAAGAAAAAATGTCAAGTCAATATTTAGATATTAAAGTTACTTGTCATAAAAATAAATTAGATTATTGTATGGTAATAACAGATATTGAAAAAAGTGGATATATTCCTTGATATTCGAATGTGCCAATAGTACATAAATTATCCAGTTTAAAATCATTTTTATTTAGGAATTATAAGTTATGTAAATATAGTTCTGATAAAATAAGTAACATAAATGTATTTACTATGGATTTGTTAAATATTGGATGTGATCATAAATTAACTTTTAATACTGTTATTAAGTTTAATAATAATAGTTATATTTTAAGTGCTATAGATATTGATAAAATAAAAAATACTTGGATATCAATAGCATTTATTTATAATGAACAATTGAAATTTAAAAAAAACAGATATATAAAAATATATGTCAAGTCACATTTTATACTACTCCTAATTTAAATAGATTAATAAATAATTCAAAAAATAAATGTAGTATTTTAAATCAAAGTTGTGCAAAATATAAATGGCTGTGTGTTTGTGGCAAGGTATATATAGATGAATCTCGATGTACATTGGAGAAAATATTAAAAGAACCGTTGTTGTTATATAAACAAGTACAAAAATCAATATAAGAGAATGTTAGAAATGATGACATATCACCATCAATATTTTATGATCATAATGTAACATGTAATTATGATTTTGATTTTATAAAGTTAAGATTTTGCGTATTAAAAAAAATAATAATAAATGCAAAATTAAAGAAGCTATGTTAATAAAAAGTGAAAAGCAACATTTGATAAATAGACAAGCTGCCAATATCAAAATTAATGAATTGTGGGAAAATTGATATATGCCATATTTCTTTTTGCTTACATTTGTAATGGTTTTTTGTTATACAATTTGAATCTAGTTGATAACAATTACATGGATAGTTGAAAGTACTTATATTAAATTGTGGAATATATTTGTTTTTAAAATATTTTTACTGTATTAATTATTGTATTGTTTTGAATAATTATATATATATATATTATTATAATTGGAATACAGACATTGATTAATATATATATATATATATATATATATCAATGTCTGTATTCCAATTAATATATATATATATATATATATATATATATATATATATATATATATATATATATTAAGCATTAAATCAACCCACATTGGGTGATTTAATGCTTAATATTTGTATATATTCCAGTATAGCATTACACACTGGAATTATATATATATATATATATATATATATATATATATATATATATATATATATATATATATATATATATATATATATATATATATCCCAACTATTTTTTTTACCTTTCCTATCAACAAATACCTGAGGCACCAATTCTATTGGTAATAGAATAAATTACTATTTTGATCTCACTTTAAATTATTAATGAGACTCTTAAATGCTGTCCTAACTTAGCTTAGCTCAGTTGGGAGCTATAGACGTCTATAGGGTGTAGAATGTATACTAGTATAGGAGCAAACATTATGATATTAATAGAAACAGACATCTATTGACTTTTAAAATGAATAAGTAATTGAAATTGGTAAAGTTCTACCATTTAATTTGACAAGTTATTGTCAATACCACAACACCGTCCATCAACCTCATGTATTGAACAATTTCTACTGAGTCATAAAATTGAATTAATAAGATAAAGATGGAGTAGTGGTTAACTATAATGTATGGTAAGTTAGAGTTAAATACTAAATAAAATATAACATTACATAACTTTTAATTGTACATTAATTGAAACTATGTAACTGAATTTATGTCTAATCTAAATAATAAGAGTATATCGCAGAGAATTTATTTATTGTATGGATTAATTTTAAATCTATACACTCTAATAACTACTAATTACTATCATAATAAGCAATGACATAAATTAACCTTTATCCTAATAAAATAATGGTAGGTAGATAACAAGAGAAATAGGGTGCATTTTGATTTCATTTCATCGTCTAAATAATAACTGATAAGTAAAATTTTCAGACAATCATTAAACAATCAAACATTTCATATAGTGCTCGGATAAAAAGCAACAACATCATCAGATCTGGACATGTTTATCATTAAATTATGAAATAGTGCAATCATAAAATATTGGATATGTAAAAATGTGTGCATGTGCTTAAACATAAAACATGAATGCATGTCAAAGAAAAATTCTAAACAAAGCTTTTAAATAAATAAAACATTTATTACCAGATAATTAAATAAACAGTTGGTTTTTAATTTACGCATATACTTGTCTTGGAATAATTCCAACATCAATGATAAGTCTACATGGAAATAAATAACATTTAAATAAACTCTCTGTATTTTATTTCAACATAGGCCAGCTATCAGTCCATTGTTATGATCTTAAAAGAAACATTATAATACTAGCACTAAAATAATAAAACATGAAGCTAAACTTTTTGATATTCTACTTCTAAAATATACTAAGCTACCAGTCATTTATGATAACCTATGTCACAGAAACATTATAATACAACACTTAGATAACTAAGTATGAAATTAATGTCTTGGTATTTTACTTCAAATATACCTTACCAGTCAATTCTGATATGCATATGAAAAAAAAAAAACTTTATTTAAACATCACATCAGAATAACTAAATAAGAATTATTTTTTTGTATTTATTTCCAATATATTCAAGCTATTATTCAATTCTGATAAGCTTATGAAAAATAAAACTCTGTTAAACATTGGCACTAAAATTATAAAATGTGAAACTAAAATTCTTGACATTTTTACTTCAAATACATATAAACTAACAGTCAATTCTGATATACTTATTGAAAAGAAAACTTTATTTAAACACTGGCACTAAAATTATAAAATGAGATCTAAAATTTTTGGCATTTTTACTTTAAATGCACATCAAAATAATATGGGAGGGGTTTAAATATATGAGTAAGAGATCAAGCTATCCTTCACAAATCAAATGAATAATTAATTAGCTACACTTTTTTCACTTGCTCATTCAAAATAAGGATGAAACATTCCAAGATTTGATGGTATAAAATCAAAATAATTAATATGATATGATTTGAAACAATGATCAATGAGTTACACACAAATGACTAATTTTCTCCATACGTTCCAAATTAATAATAATTTATGCATGCTTCTGAATTATTCTACCTGTTATAAAATAACTATTACAACTAAATCCAGTCAGTTTACATATGAAATAGTGATAGAATGTTATAATATGGATGAAGCCATGATCAACCAATCTTTAACATTAATTCTATTTCAGCTGTTCTGTGAGAAAAAATCAATTCTACTTTGATTTTATTTTATCAGCAATCTATCTTACAGTTTCCTATGAAGAAATGATGGGAAAGCATTTCACATAAATACATGAAGGATAAAAAACATTAACTCTAATCATTTAAAAAACCAAACACAATGACTCCCTAGCCTAATTCTGAGACTAAAAAACTAGTGTGGATGTTGTCTCATCACTGAAAAAACAAATGAAGTACACTACTTGACTTCACATACTAAAATTGTTATAAAATACAACTACTTAATCTGGACAATATAACCCACTGCTGATAAATATTTCAACAAACTAAGGTAGAGCTCTCTCAGTCCCTGAAAATCAATATATATAATATACACATGACAAATATTTCAATAAACTGAGGATGAGTTCTCTCAATCCCTGACAATACAACATATAACATTCAAAACATTTTCTGTATAGCCACTAAATACATTTTAACTTAAGCATAAAAATAATAAATTTCTCTCTCAAATAAATCCCTAATCTCTCTACTTATATTTGGCACATTTCATCACCTGAAACTGATGGAAATTAAATTATTTGTTATTTCAATTTAAACATTATATAACTGGATCAAATAAAAGACATATATATAAGCATCATAATACATAAACAATCTCAACATTCAATAAAGAAATACTGTAGCAACATTAATTAATAAACTAAAAATAATGAATAAATATCTCACTTCTGATGAAGTGTAATATTTTAACTTGGAAATATAATATCTGTTACTAAATAAGCAAAGACAAAACAACTTTTTACTGTGTTTGGCATTAACTCATAAAATAAAATATCTGGTTTGGGATTAACAACAAATTTTTAAATTTTGGGGTAAAATAACTATTAAAAAATAAATGTCATTCTTCTTAAAAATGCAAAGATCAATAATATTTTTTAATGTATTTACCCCTTCTTAAAAATGAGCTGTTAACTAATAAGTAGCAAACAGATATTTCTATCATCACACTGCATACAAAATGCATTTACACAAGAAGATATATTAAAACAACCACTAATTACCCTGTATAATATTTTTCCATATTATACTTTTGTGAGATATTCTTGAAGAGAGAAATAATAATCAAATAATAAAAAAATCATAAAACAAATAATTAATCTACATATTTATTAAATGTTAACAAAAATAATAATAATCATTAAAGCATTTTTTCCTAGCTGAAATGAAAAGTTCATTTATAGTATGTAGATGACCCATCTTGGTTATGTGTGAAAATTATGATGATCATTTGTATAATCATAAATATGGATAAACACACAACAATTTCCTGCAGGAGATAAATAATATTAATTGGGTTCAATTACATAGTGCTTCAATGTTCTTAGCGATAGCTAATGAAACTGCTGGCAATATAACATATGAATCATTTTATTACGGTGAATAAATATTTAATACTGCATAAATTGAACAATAATTTATTATTTAATTCATTATGCCTGCTGAGGCATTTGTTCTAAATTTTCAAAAAGGCATTCTAGGCAATAACTACTTTGTTCATAACATCCACTTAAATCTACATAAATTTATTAATAATATACTTTAATAAAAAATCAAATGCAAACAAGGAGAACATTAAAATAAAAGAAATTTACATTCAGTTACATGCTCTTCTACTCGTTCATTTATCAACACATTTACAGATAAGTTAATAATTCATTAATTATATGTCACTCATTCAATATCTTAATTCTAGAGATGCAAGTGGTTAGGTAAATCTTTTGTCAATAATACTAATAATAAATCATGTTATAATAGGTTATCCACACATATTTTTTAATTTAAACTTTATTCCTTTATAGCTAGTAAAAATTATCAACAAAGAGGCTTTGAAGTATTTTATGAAATAGTTCAACATAAAACTAAAATAATTCACACATTCCAGTTATTTCTTTAGTGTTAGATATTAAATCTGGGTAATTTAAACTTAAAATATAGGCATCCATTTCAATTACTTCTTTAACATTAGAGATAAAATTTAGGTAAAGTAGATTCAGCATATAAACACACACTTCAATTATTTCTTTAATATTAGAAATTAAAGTTAGGTTAAGCATATTTATAATATAGATACACATACATATCCCAAAGGATGATTTTAAACTTAAATTAGTCAATTAAAAGTAGGGAAGATATACCTTATTTCTGAAGTGATTTACATCTGCATTTCAATTTTTATTTTCCTCAGTAGAATTTCTGAGCTGTTTTTATCCAGAAAATTAATATAAGTTTTTACTTTTAAGCATGAATTATGGAAGAACCAATTTGTAGAGACAAAATTATACTAATAAAAACCTTTTTGAAGAGAGAAGTATTGAGATCAGAAAAGACAACTTTTTCTGTAAAAGTACCCCCTTTTATATCAGATTATTACCCAAGCATCTGTTTTCCCACCAATATACGATCATTCATAAGTCCACTCTAGAACAAAGGTTACTTCCCCCACTGTACTGACATAATTGGTTACAAAATTCACAATAACATTACTTTCTTGAAAAAGAAAAAAATATTTTGACTTTAAAAAAATTATTAATCAGTTTGAATAAATAATAAAACAAATCTGCATTTCTAAAGTAACAAACACAAATAATTATTTTAGGAATAAAATTATTGAGATTGCAATTATCTTCTTAACAATTCACTGGTCCACTGATCTACTGATTCATTTAAGATGGTTATCCAAGCCATTAATTATGAAATTAAATGTTTTTTTGTGAAACATGATATTTGGTAGGTTAATGAAATACATAAATGAAATATGAAGTTGAAAGATGGCACAAGCATACATGCACATCTACAAATGCTGTACTACAGATACTAAACCAGTCTAATCAAAATGAAAGTTTTTATGATGATGAGTTAAACATGTTGCATTATCTATACTATGGACTGTAATATTAAAAGCAAATAAATCAGAAAATTACCTAAACAAATATCAGTACTGTTCTGCAGACAAATAAAACAAACATGGATCAAGTTAAACTAAATTGACAATTTCTGTGACAAGCCACTCCTTTTTTCTAACATTAATTACTCAATAAAGAAAAAAAAAATATTAAACATCTCAAAACTATGAAATAAGACCTGCAAGTGTTTTTAAACATGGTTTTAGGTCATTAATAAAAGAATTTTAAAATTTCTGGTTATTTCATTTTTTAGTAAGATGCAATCAGCTGTTACTGATACAGTGCTATATAATTACAATTAATAATTTGGTGCTTTTCCAGAAGGTTGCAATATATATATATATATATATATATATTGTACCGGTCAAAAAGAAGCCAACACATCAACAAACCCAAACTCAAAGTAGGATTCAAACTCAGGTGGTTCAAACTGAATTCAAACCCAACTCACGAGCTCAGATCAAATCAATGGATGACATATATCGACGGTACATGACTATGCGCCAAGGAACTAGCTCAACGGATGATGATGATTAATGAGACTCCTGATCTAACTCTAATAAAGTATAATAAAATAACTAACAATCTTTATAAGTCAACTCATATATATATATATATGTTCGGGTTGCCAATACAGACAGTGAGCATTAATATTAAAATAATTTGAATAAGAAAGAAAGTTTAAAAAACCCAAATGTGTTAATAAAATGTTTAATAATAATTATAATTTTGTTCAACTTTTAGATTGTGATTATATAGATTACCTCTAGTCTTTAAACAGAATTTATATTTACAACAAGAATGGCAGTCCTTATTATATGCCAATACTATTACGCAATATTATATGATAAATATATGTCTATGCCCCCGACAAAAAAATAAAGGTAGATAAAGGTATTTGGCTATGACTGAAATTATTATTCTGATTCTAAAGGAAAGAATGTGAGATTTATTTTCACATTCGCAAATCAATTCATAAAGAGCAAGATACGTATTTAGGGCACAACTTTAATATTTAATAGAAAACTTATTTAATTATAAATAAACATGAATTTGTTCGACTTTAATAAAATCAATTCATCACGATTTACGAGCATGAGAGCGGGCTTTACTGGAACTGAGAAATAAACGGTACTGATGACTTATGAGCTATAAGAATAAATGTGAAAAATAATGGCTTGTCTATGATTTGAGAAAATAGCAGGGCTGCTTGTATTTGACAAGTCTTCAATGCCCTATATGAAGGATCCATAGAACACAGGGAAAACCAGGTCGGGTACGTAGCCTCGAACCTTTGGTGTTCCAAATATAAAACGAGCAAGTGGAGGAAGTGCTTTCTTCCTAGATAATTAAACTAATAGAAATATCACTGAGGACAAGCCTATGAAACAGGATATGGCTCGCGTCAGCAACGTTCGGAAAATGATGACTTGGTAATCATCGTATTTAAATAATAATACCCAATTTATATAAAGAGTGCTCTACGTGATGACCTGATCAAGTTAAATTAAAGTCAAACGTGCTTTAATCAAAAAGTATTTAATGCAATTAGAAATTATATTAATTATGCCCTAAATCCCATGCCCTTCCTGAATATTACTAGAAAGTATAAAATTTGAATTAGAATATATATATATATATTCATTTAATTCCTTTATCAACCTTTTTGTGAAACAATAAATTAATGTGAATAAATAACTATTATAAATTCAGTAAAGTGGCTGGGAGCATAGGTTAAAATTGAGCTAATAATTTGTTGTTATTAGCCATTAATAAAATAGCAAAAATTGTACAAATCATTCTACTCGATAATTAATAGAACTGTATCAAAATAGTTCTAGTGGGTAAGAATTACTGTAAAAATAAATATAATATTATTTAACAAGGCAAATGCAACGAAGGAAATTATTATCGAGTTGAAGTTATTATTGGCATATGATAAAAAAAATAAACAACATTAATAAATCACACAATAAATATATATATATATATATATATATAATATAATAAACGAACCGCCATCGTAAGAAAAGAGAAAGTTAAATATTAAATTTAAAGACTAGAGATTAAGATAGAGACTTACTACATAATTTAAAATAACATTAACAAAAAGACAATTTTACAGTAGATAGCTTAAAGATGTTTTAACTTAAAGTTCAGAACTGGCCAGGTTCAAAAGGAAATATATTACCATTTCTTCATGGTTGACTTCTGAGTTTCCACAAGGCAGAGTCCAGTTGGATGAAACGTATGCGCGCATTTTGAAAATTAGGTGAATAGCATTTTGATGGATTTCTCTAAGGTTTTGGCAGCTTACGATTGGTATATATATTTTTATATTGCAGCCACATTAAAGATTTTCAGGGGACTTAAGGAACCGTAGTCAGACTCTTGAAGTTAAGCCCCCCCCCCACCATGGTAGAAACACTATTTTACTTCATAATTTAACTGGGCGGCTTCTTCTCTAATGAAATATATATGGCTTCTCTTAATGAGGAATAATAGCTGCTTGGAAACTTTTCCTGGGCTCTTTATACTGTATCTGATGCCTTTAGGCTAAATCAATCTTACAAAAAAAAATGTACTAGTTGTTTTTAGATACATTCCTTTGATAAGGCTTTCAAACTCATTAACTTGAATTCATTTTCTAATTAGAAAATGAATTTTTAATATCAGAAAATGATTTTAATTAGGACCGTCCTAACATTTTAAAGACTTATCTATTTCTAATTAATAAAAACTTTAACCATTGTTTTGGAAAGAGAAAATCTGAAAGCTTATCGAAAGAATGTGGCTTTTAATCACTAAAAATTTAACATATTATTTAAAAGTAAAATAAACATTCCGACGCAATGAAACTTTCGAACAATTATATATATTTAAACATTTATAAATATATATACACGCACAATCCACGCAGTTATAATATATATAAATTCATGAATAATTATAACATGAATTTATTAATAGAAATGATTAGTTTAAATCTCAAATGAGTTAATTTTAACACACATTTATAATAGTAAACTAGCGTGGACTGAACACATAAAGCCCCATTGCATCGGAAATTCAAAGTTAGTACAAGGGTTTGAAGTTGGCTACATGTGAAAGATCATGAAGCTAGGATCGAACTTAGATCCGACTGCTTCATTTTTTTCCACTTCAAAAAAAAACAATGAAAAAAAAAAGTTTTTACTTATATTTGATACATTTATAAGTTTACTTGATTAATTGGTAGACTATACAAGTAATTAGTAACATACAAATATTGATATATTTTAACAAGGATACTAGTAATTCTCTATGTTGGATCCATTTGGTTTTTATTATTTATTTAGGCAACTCACTCTCTGCTGTACTGACAACCATATTTGCTGACAAATTTATTTATATGGGCGCCAGTCAGCAATATGAGATTAATAGGACATGTGAAATAACCCATTGATCACCCAAACCATATATGATTGACATAATTTAGGATAGAACAATTTAATTGATGAATATTTATTATTTTAAAACTGACAACGTTTTAAACATAGTTCAACTATTTCATTTCAAATAAGCATGAGGCTTTCACACACACAAAAAAAATGTCAAAATTAATATTACACAAGAACTTTTATTTGATATCATTTTTAATCTTGCTAGCATAAGAGTGTGTAAACCATTGAAGCATTTTGCCAACTGCATCTGGCTGCTTGGTATTACACAAAAGGTCTTCACCTACTTTGAGGTTACTCTAGAAATTATTGTCATTTAAGCATATTGTCACACTGCATCGGACTGCTTGACATATAATTCCCAGTCAGAAGGTCTTCACCTGCTTTGAGGTTACTCTAGAAATTGCTGTCATTAAAGCGTATTGTCCACTACATCGGACCGCTTGACATGCAATTCCCAGTTTGGAGGTCTTTACCTGCTTTGAGGCTACTAAGAATACAGAGTGAACATTTAATATATGTGCTAGCAAGCAATACTTGAAATTAAACTTTGAACATGATATCGATACTGGATATTTTTACATATATACTAAGATGAATACTAATTAATTTTGACACAGAAACACATTTCACCTAATTTTACCCCTTGCTTCACTCTTACTACTTTCTAACAATAATTATTTTTTTTCTTTCTGTCACGAACGCGTATAAACAAACGTATAATATATATACTGGTATACACATAATTTATATATATATTAACCATCTTATTACTTTTCTTTTCCTTTAAATAATTATTTTGACTAACAAATCTATTACGGAGTTTAACAAACAAATTCTATTACTGACTGAGCATTTAAGTAATCTTTAAAAACATTTAAGTATAAGAAATTAAACGAAACTGACACTTTAATTCATAAAATCATTTCAGTTATGAGTTATAAATCGCATATAACTTTTTTCTCAAGTATATATAACGTTCTACAGCATATAATCACTCTCTACTGGGTGTAGAATTTAATTAATCGAGGCCTCAATGATTTGGGTGGCTAAAACATAAATACTGACTACAATATATATATATTAATTATCAATATAAGAAAATAATGTTTTTGAAAAGAAAAAAGAGAGGATTGTGCATTTGTTAATATTATTTACAAAAATATAGAGAGATAAATTTATACAATTTTGTCAATTATAAAGAAAAGCCTTAAAAACAGGATATATTATAAAAATTTCATCATATGTCCTCAATAAAGATTTTTGCCACATTATAAAAATATTAATAATATATCTTAGCTTCTACTTAATGTCAATTTGATGGAGAACTGAAACAGTTGGCAATATTTATTATATGCATATAATCATTTAAAAATGAGTCACAGATTGTGGGTATGATCATAAATCTGAGTAGTAAACCATAATATAAATAGTTATATTATCATTAGTAATGTGAATTATTTATTATGAATTTGTGATATTTCAAAATATATGCCAATCTCTTAAAAAATTGCTTTTGTATGAAGATACAAAAATTGTAAATTATTTTTTCCAGCTTTTTCATAAATATACAAATTGTTTGAGTAGTTTTAATAATTTATCTGAAAATTTGTTTTAGCAAAATAAATAAATAAACAATATGTTGCAAATTATAAACAGAATAATATAATATCCAATGTTAATCAAACAAATAAGAAAGTCATTTTAGGTATATATTGGAGAATAAAATTTTAAAATAAATATCAGTATATTTATATGAAGTAAAACCACTGCATATCACTAGCTAAAAATTCAAATATAAAATGTCCATCATGACTCACAACTACATTTTATTCAGTGGCACAACCTTGTCAATAAAGAGAGAATCCAAATTGTCAGTACACTTACTTGGGCCATCAGATTCATAGTCTATCTTTCTTTACAAGTTAGCACCACTAAATATTTAGTTTGTGGATTATAATAGACATTTTTTTATGAATATATCAATGTTTTTCATTTTGACCTGATAAATAAAGTAATATGCAGTTTCATAGATAGTGGAATATTATTGAGAAGGTTCTTTCAAAGGTTACAATTTTATAATACAGGTCAAATGGGTAAAATGGTACATGATTTATTACTTTATTAAAATGATAAAGATGAAACTGAAGCTTATTAAAGATAAATTAAAGAGCCATAAATTATATCATTCAATATTGAAGCAACAATTTCCTGATCATCATCAACATTAAAGAGTGATTATTAATTACTTCTGCAATTTATTCCAAAATCCAATTTATTTTGAATAGCTTTTATTCTACTTGATTTATTTTCTATGTAGACACCATGTCAGATAATATTGAAATATATTTACTTTATGGGTAATCAATTACTTATTTTAACCAATGACAACTTATAGTACATAATATCTTCTTTAAGAAAGATAATAACTATTCTTTCTTATTGCATTGCCAAATGTATACCATATAATACTAAATTGTCCTTGCACTTTATCACTGTTACACGATGCTTTATTTACAAACTTTATTTATAAGTTACAGTTTTCATAACCCCAGGAAACTTCTTCAGAGCAGTTGAGGCTAAGAGATATAAAGTTCTGAATAAGATTGCTGAGGCAATAGAAACTGTAATATGTAAAACAGGTGATAAATAAAGCATTGTGTAACAGTAGTAAAGTGCATGAATAATATAATATTATTTGGTAATATATAATATATTTACTTGACAACAAATACATTATAAATAATAATTAAAACCAGTAGAAAATCCCAATATCAATAACCATCAACAATATCTATTAGTGTCAAACTCCCTTTTATTATGAAAAGTGGAATCCCATTTTTATTTATGGTCCACTGTATTTATCTAGACACTAAACATTGCAACACGACCACAGAGATTTATCTATTGATACAAAGAAGTATAAATAAATCTTTTTAACTAGTAAATATAACCTGTTCTGAATGTAGACTAATAAATAATCAATTATAACATTGCAAACTCCAATACTAAATTACAATTTACACCCAACATGCAATAATGCTCAAGGCTAAATGAATTTATAAGCAATCATTAAAACCATTCATCAGCTAGACAATCTCAATATCAATAACGATCAATAATTTCAGTCTGTTGTCAAGGCAACCTGCTTTTAACAATAAAAGTGGACCCCCTCCTTTATTTATGATCCAATATAATTATATAGCCATTAAATGATAAAATATGATATGTATCCTAAACTTTACTATACTAAGAAAATACTCATCACAAATTAATAGGTATTCAATAAAAGCAATATTTATTTTTTCATGATTAGAATTGTCATAATAACTTACTTATAATCCAAAAAAAGTACTTTCAGATAATTATATAACCCTTCGCAACTGTTATTAATCTAAAAAAAAAAACGCATTGAAAAGACTATACGAAATAGATAATTACCATTATATATATATCTTCATATTAAAATATTTTATTTGAATTGAGATGTAAAAGAAAATGATTAGTTGTTTTATTTTATCCTGTGGACGGTACTCTAGTTTTTAACAAATTAAAATCTCTTTAAGAGTATTTTTGTTAACGACTTATTATAAACCAAATTTATAAGTCACTGAAGAAGATTTTATTAGAAAACATTTATTTCTAAAATTAAAAAAAACATATTACAGACAGAAAATGCAGTTTCTACTTTATAAACTTGAATTAACTATCCCAAGTTAATGAAGAAATTATTTTTTACAAATTTTAATAGCAATAAATAATATTTCAAATTTTATTTTTTTTGATAATACCTAATTCAAAAATTATCTTCATTTTAATAATACCAATTCAAATATCAAAAATATCATTCTAAGAACTTTCTAAATAGATAAATTTGTTCAATGATGCCAAGATTCATTATTATAGAACACTGTATAGAATATTTTTATATATTACATCAAAATATCACATGATCACGATTTTGCATGCTTACACAAGCTGTTAATAAGAGTATCAAGCTCTGCATAACATAGTGCCACCTAGTGCAGACCTTGGTAATCAATGTATGCAGGAAGGTTTATGCATAAAATCCCTATCTAGTGCCTACTCATGCAACATCCCCAAAGTAGTTTCTAACTTATGGCTTTCATCAGTGAAGGACCTTAGATTGAGAGCATTGCACATAGGTCTTCAGATCTAATGCAACCCTAAAACAAAGGTTTTGTCATCCATTGATTACAAAGACTTGCACTTGGTAGTACAAATTATGAAATGTTTGGTAATTTTTTATATTTTGACACTGTCAAATATTAACTTTTGTCATATCTATCACTTGAAAGCTTACATTTTGAGTAAAAAATGTTAAGATTATCAATATGTTAAATAGAAAAAAAAATTTAATTAAAAAATAAAGCATCTAAATATGGAGGTATGTGTATAAAAGCATCTGCAGAGTTCACTCAAAATAGAAATCTGTTTTCAACTAAGCAGGTTCACTGTGTAAAAGTCTGTCATTAATTGATGCTATTTGTGAAGATTTATATATATATATATATATATATATATATATATATATATATATCAGAAAATTTATATTAACCGATAAACATATGTTTTTTTAATATGATGTTCAAATGACAATAAACTTTATATTTTTAGTTTATTCTGTTATGACATCAGCCTTTTTAGATGTGTGCAAGATTAAAAGTTGTGACTATATAGATGTAAAAGCAGCTTCTGAAACCTGTTTCACACCATTTTCACTACCTCCTTGCAAGCTTAAAGGAACGTAAGTAGAGTGCATTACTAGGCATACTGTGTTTTATGTATTACAATAACACCATGCTTAAAACTTTTTATATTATGTATAGTAAGTTAGTTTTGTTGCATTACATATTTATTGGTTAAAGACTTATATGAAGTTTTAAAAAATAATTTATTTATTTACTTGGGTGTATAAAAATCAACCCGTTAATAAATAATTCAATAGAAATCATTAGATTCTTTTATTTTCACATCTTCTGTTAATATATAAAAAAGAACCAGATAAAAATACTTGATTTTAAAATAACAAATCTTTTAGAAAATAATTTTATTTGTCAAAGTGATATCACTTCTAATCTTTAATAGTATATGACAGCTTGTAAATTATAGCAATTCAGACTTTATATAAAAAGCCATCAGTAATGTTAATTTAAATTGGAACTGGAATATATATTTTTAGATCATTTTAATAAGAATTCATTTGCATTAGATGAATGTTAATATATAAATAAATATTTCTAAATCAAATTTAAAAATATGAATAGAATGAATATAAATAAATATATTTTTACATTATAATTTGGACTGTTATAAGCTGTCTTTTATACAGTTATTAATTATCAATTTTTTTGATATCATATTATATTTTAAATTGAAAATAAATTCACCTCAGTACTTTTATATGTATATTTTTATTGTGTAAAAGTCAAATATATTTGACTTCATGTTGTGTACTATAAATTTTATTTTACTTTTTCCAGTTTAGCAGTATATCATACTGCTTGTAGTCTAAATAGCTGAAAATTGTTTTTCACTTTTTCAAGTGATAAAATTCCCATCTCATTTTTAAATCAAATTATTTTATAGAATTTATTGATGTAACATTAAAATGATGCAAATGATGTTTAGCTAAATTATTGCTTAAATTATGTTCAACTTTTCATTTCAAATTATGCATTATAATTTACAATTACATAAAATTTACACTGCTACATATCATTTCTTAACCAATTTCTGAGCCTGTTGGTGATAACAGTTTTTGTGAAAAACATATGTGGCTTAATGTATTGATTATTTTTGTACAAACCTATCATTGGAAAAATGGAAAATGTTTTTATATAAAGCATAAATAAGAATTAACTTTAAGAATATTACTTACATTTTTATGTTTATTTAAAATGAGGGTTATTTAAAGAAACATGTTTGATTTGAAGTGTTGACTTGTATAATAACAGATTTGATGCACTGTCTTATATAATAACATTAAGTTTGCTATTAACTGAAAGTCTATCCTTTCATTCTTCACAGATGTCTTAAAAACTGAACAGAAAAGGTTTAAAATGTCCATTCCAGTTTATAATGTTCTTACCATATCTTTTTGCCATTGCAGTTATTATTACTATATGATAATTTGTATAGTATATGCATACATCAGACATTGTGTGCAGTTTATGTACATTTTACCTCTTTATTTAAAACAGAAAAAAAAATTGTCCTGGATTTTCATTGTTGATTGACTATAATTGAATTATCACTCGATATTCCTAGAATGCAAAATTAGTGATATAAGTAAGTAAAAATTCATTTTGGATAGATATTTACAACCCTGACAATAAAACTAAATGTTGTATCTTATTCCCAAGAAGTTGTAAAATTGACAAAATAGATAGTAGTTGTTTAATGATCGATGGTATTCCTAAATATTTATTGCATGTAAATTTAATATCCTTTAAAGATAACCATTTTTTATAAATCTACAACAGCAATTTACATTACCATGAGAGAATATTTTAGTTAAGTGGAACATTGTTGGAACTGATTAACACTGACATGCAATTAACAATGGAATGGAATTTAGTATCAATAAAAAGAGAGGCAGCACAATATTTTTGGAGCTTAGTGTACATCAGCAGAGATACAGATAAATTATTCAACTTATTGGAAAATACTAAATGCACATAAATTGGGATTATGTCTCATCAATTTCTTCTTGTGCAAAAACGACTATTGTATGAATTTACAAAATGCAGTTAAACTTCTATGTACTTTTTAATGAAAAAATCGGTAAAGAATTGTAATATGAAGGTGATGTAGGTAATTTGTCTATGCTTGTGGAAATAAAAGGGAGCTCATATTTGCAAAATGTTCTCATATAAAGACAGAACTATATATATTGAAATTTTTTATGTGAAAAATATCCAAATTATGAGTAACTTGATATGTTTTAATAGATGTTTATGTCATTCGTACATTTAATTAAAAAAGTGAGCTCCACTTGTGAAATATAAAATACATTTTAATTCTGAACTAATAAAACAAAAATTATGAAATAAGTGATTATTAAGAGGTGATATACTTAATCTTTAAAAATGTTCCAATTAATTTAAATTACAGTTTTTAAGTCATCTTAGAATACTAATATATACTGAGATTGCTTTACATGAGGCTAAAATCAATTATAAGTTGACTGATAGTGTATTACGAATTGTTACAAAAATATATAGCATTTTATAATCTCATTTATCATTGCCGCAAAACAATATATATATATATATATAGAAGATAAACAGCAGAAATATATGTAGAATTTCTATATTATAAAATCATCTTTAAATGTCAATGATTATTAATTAAATAAAATAGTAAACTTTAAATGTTTTCTACACTCAAAAGTATACAAAAAAAAAGTGGCAAAAAATAACAACAATGTAAATTATATATATATATATATATATATATATATATATATATATATATATATATATATATATATATATATATATATATATATATATATATTTTTATATATATATATATATTAGGGAAAGATGCACAAGAGAGAAAATGTGTTGAACATGTAACACTTCACATTGAAATTGTAAACATTATTTCTGCAATAGCAACAGAATATTCAATTATTACTATATAAACGAGGTGAAATGTGTTGAAGAATTCTATGAAGAATTATATAGTAACAATGATAAAACAAAATATATTCGTCCTGTTACTACATCATGTAAATGGTCCCAGAATTTAATTGAATAAATAAACGAACGTTTAAAGCCTATGAATAAAAAAATACTTCAACGAAACAGTGAAGAAATAGAAAAACTGTTGACAAAACATTAGTCTAAATCTTTAAAAGATAAATTTGGAATAAATAAATGGAAGAATAAACTCGCAATAATGATCTTTATGGAAGATGATAAAAATATATTTATCACCCTTTATTCAGGTATATTTATTATAACCTTTTAACTAATAATAAATATCCAAATACTGACCAATAAGTAATTTTTATGCACTGAGGCATAGCTTCTATTATATATATATATATATATATCATCATTATCAACCATTATCAATCCACTGCAGAATGAAGGTTTCTCCAAGTTTAATCCATCTTCTTCGATCTTTAGCTTCTCTTCTCCACATCACCCCTGCACACTTTCTTATTTCATCCATCCATCTCACATGTGGTCTCTTTCTGGGTCTATTACAATCTCTTGGAATCCAGTTTAAAATTTCAATTGTCCATCTGTTATCATCTCTTCTAGCAATATGTCCAGCCCACACACTTGTTAAAATATTTTATGAGTATTTGTGCAAAGTAAGAAAAACAAATTTGATGATGATGATCAAACATATCTATAATGTAAATATTTATATAAGAGATTTTAGTTATATTTCCTGATACAGTATACCAAATCCTATCTCAGAAGCTTTGACTGAACATTCATTTATCATTGTTTTATTATTACTGGATTGGAACCCCATTACTCAAATTCAGATGCCACATTCACCTAAGTATGACTCTAAATGAATATGTATTCTGATATCATTATCGGAATTCGTTAGATAACAATCCTACATTTTTTTAGCTCAGCTCATATTGCTTCACAAAATAGTCAATATTTTCGCATTTGAAATGAGATTATTAAAACACTGAGACATTCCAACAAAATAAGTTAAATAAATAAAAAAAAAAACATTTATTTGCACACTCTCAATTGATGTTGTGAAAAAAATAAACAACTAGAATATTTGCTGAAAAATCCTACAAGTGTTAAAGATTAATACTTTATATATAATTGAAAAGAAAATAACAGATGATTCCAATAAGTTGCTTCTTTAGAAGCTTCAGGTATTTTTTAATCAGCTACATATAATCTGAGTTATTTACTATTTACGTTTAGTAAACAAAATTGTAACTAATGTACAGCTATATTATTTACATTGTATTAAAAGTTTATTTAATAAACAATATATAGTCAATCTCATTTTATGTTTAGTTGGTAATAATAAATGTTGAATTTAATCCTCTAAATATTTAAAGAGTTATTCTTATCATTTATTTCATATACATATAATCCACAGATCAAATTCACTACCGCATTTAAAATTAAGTTAATAAACTTAAGTATCTATAAGAACAAATGCTAATAGAGAAGAAAGTATTATGTATTTTGAGGAGCTTATTTAAGTTATAGATCTGGATGGAAGTTTTCAGTTCCTTTCTTTTCATTTACATATAATCTGAGTTATTTATTATTTGCATTATATAAAAGTAAACAAACATCTCATCAATGCACAGCTATAATTCTACAATATCTTAAAAGATTAATTAATGAGCAATATATATATATACCAACATAAAAATGGTAAAAGATTAATTAATGAGCAATATATATATATACCAACATAAAAATGGTTAAAAAATGTTAAAGCAATTACAGTAATAAAAAATGTCATTGGTTAATAAATACATGTTGTAACATTATTTTACTAAGAGCTATATATGTATATGCAATTCAATCAAATATTTAAGTATTCTTACTACGTGGGTTATTTCTGCTCAGGAATCTAATACTATTTTTATTGGTTTATTTAAAGTGGGAGATTTCTGGACTTTCTTCAATGTCTCATTTTTATGTGCGTCACATACGTGAGGGCAAATAAGAAAACAGTTTAGTAGACAGATGGTTTCACTTTCACACTGTTCCCATTTCAGGACATCCTCTTGGCAATGTGCTGAAGCTGGAAAATCAGCAGTCTATGCTTTTCATTTTCTTATTAAGTAAAGGGAACTTTCTAACTGACTTATTACATGACAGTGCTAAAACTATTATGACTTCTACCTAAAGTAATCTAGGATCATCTTGCAGTTCTAGCTCAATTGATTTATATATTTTTTTTACAATATGTGTCGTCAATTCTTCACAAATATTGTTTATCCTTTTTTTCTCTTTTCCATTAATTTTTTACTATTACTCCTTGCAAATCCTCCCAATCCATTTTTGATTGTTTTTCCTTATCTTTTAAGTGCTGCTTTCATTTTCAGTTTTTAATTTATTGAATATATGTAATCATAGTTGTTTCTGTTTTAGTTTTCTATTTTTTTTTTTTTATAAAGACAGTTTGTTCTGTTAATTAAATAAGTAATCTGGTTTATAAACAATTTAATTTTTGTTCTACTTTTTATTTCATAACTTAATATAGTATTTTCAAATCTCAAAAGAATTTTAATGTCACTATATGTGTCTAGCATATTAAGTTTTACATAACATAGTATATAAATTAATACACTATACAGGCTTAAACCTGCATATATATAATGTATGCAGGATTCGAGCTCAGACTTTCACACGACTCTCAATTCTCTATACCCATCTCATATTGCTGATCCACCTGATCATACACATATAATAATTGCTAATATATGTATTTCTTGCTAAACGAGCTCTCATCAGTTAGTCCAGATTACCATCTTCATATATATATACAATCAGTGCTCAGCTTTATATTAAGATAGCCAATCTTCATACTTTAATGGACAGGCTTCAAACGACTCCAACCTACAACTCTCCAGCCTTCCATTTTATTGAAAATCTGATGGTGGCACATTCAAAGCTCACATTAGTACCAAGGTTGTCATCTTACCCATGTTAACATTTAGTCATTCTGAACCCTCATGTACATGATAATAATTCTTTTTTTACACACATATGCAAGATATTGGAGTTTGAACATTCCAAACAACAGATTTTCAATGAAATGGAAGGCTGAAGGGTTGTGGGTTTGATTAGTTTGAAGCTTGCCCATTAAAGTATGAAGATTGGATATCCTTAACATATAGCTAAGCACTGATTGTATATATGAAAAGAGACAGTAATCTGGACCAACTGATGAGTGCTGGTTTAGAATGAAATACATATATTGGTGATTATTTATCTTTTCAACATGTGTGTGATCAGGTGGGTCAGCAATATAGGATGGCATGGATAGTTGAGAGTATTATGAAAGTCTAAGTTTGAATCACACATACATTATAACAATATATTAACATATTAAAATACACAAAGGTTTATAATGTTTTTCAGATTTTCTGATACATAAATGTTACAATCATTGCATAACTATTTACCTATAAAACGAAGTTTTACAAATAGATACATAAAATCAATTGAGAAAAACTTTTTATTAAATTGAGTTCAATTTATTTTATTTTCCTTTCACTCGAAAATATTAGCTCAAATTACCCATTCTATAGTTATTTGTATTAAGGAGATTTCAATTCTTATCATGACAGAGGTAAACAAAGCCTACAAGATTAAAGTAATCCTCACTTAAATAGGTGACACAATAAAATGAAAATGAATATTTCATTCCTCATTATTTAAAATTTAATCAGACTTTTTTATTATACTTATAACTCTAAAGAAATCATTTATGTATTTACTTCCTCTATGCAGAACTCCATTGACTATTTAACTTTAATTGTGTTTATTTTTTGTACTAAAAAATTTTAAATCATTTTGCAATTAATTGCTGTTACTAATAGTCATATTATTGTTGCTGCAGTGTCAGCCCCGGACTACTGATCCATTCCATGTGTGTCTGTGTTACAAAATATTTATATTAGAAATCTGCCATGCATAGGAATTAGAGTCATTTACTATAATACTAACATGTATATTTAAGTGTAACATATAAGTTCATATCCAAAAGATGCATAGATATTTTATCTATAATTATAATAGATCAGTATACATAATAGCTTAAGAATGTGCATCTGATTACTGAATCCCCATGGAAAATAACTTGGCAAATGTGCCATAATATCAGCTACACTCATTTCCTATATGATGATATTGCTCTGAGGAAGGTAGTTGATATTGTACTGAAACGTCAGCATTTAGCTTTTTCACTACACGGAATATCCCGCAAATAGTAATAATAATATGACATATATATATATATATATATATATATATATATATATATATATATATATATATATATATATATATAATGGTTTCAGTATTCTGACATTATAAAAAATACAAGTTTAATATATTATCTGTACTTTTATATAATATGCCTTTGTTTTTGTGAGTTTGAAAGACTACTATCACACTTCATTCTCATTAATAGTCATTGAAGTTCTCATACTGAAGACGCAACCACTTATTAATTTTTATTATTAGCTGTTGGATGAAATCATGATATTTGCACCATTTTATTTTTTCACAATTTATTGATCACCTCTTAGTGATCATACTCCTGCATTTTAATAGTAAACTGGAATTATTTTATGTCCATACCGGGTTGTGACTTTATGTGTTTGATTCATTATTCTTTTTCTTTAGTTTTCCATGTGTAAGTAGTTCGGCATTGTAAAATCATTTTATCTTACAATAGATTTGTCATTATCAACATCTAGTTGGCATCCTTATTTTCAATCTAATTGGTACCTTTTTTTTCTAAAAGTTTTGAATCTTGATACTGTTCACATTATTAGTGATTTAGAATATGTTCTACTATCTACCTAGTGATTGTTTCTTTTCTCCAGCTGTACTTCACGTTGTTCATTTCATTTTGTCACTCTATTTTCTACTTCTATCTTTTTGTATGTATATGTGGATAGGGGGATACACCTAGAGTTATAAGTACCTTCTTTTCCTGAGCTTGAGTAATATCATGAACACCATACTATTTATGTTTCCCTTTTACTAACTTTACCTTTTTGCATTTTTTTATTTTCTTATATGGACAGATCCTATAGGGATTACTTACATCCATATGCCCAATGTTAGTTACACTTTCTTACTTAATATCCCTCTTTTTTGGTTAAACATGTTATTAATGATGTAATAATTCTACTGTACCACTCTTAGATCATGAGTTTTGAGCAGTTCAGCTACTTCCTCAATTGATTGCTGATTGATATCAATGAACATCAGCTCATCTTTAAGAAGAATTTTTTTTCTTATGATCCTAATAATCTATCCTTAAGTTACAATCTAGGAAGTTAGGATACTTAATCACTTGCTTTTTAAAGAAAAGTCATAAATGACTTTACAGGAAAGACATGGTACAGTATATTCTGTTGACATTTTTAAGTCCAATAGTGAAAAAAAGATGTTTCTTTTTTATTGTGATAAGTGATAGTTTAATGAACAATGAATCTGAAACATGCCTGAGATTCTTTGTGTAAATGGATAAAAGGTAGAAAGACAGTTGTAGAGGTGTTACAATCATTGATTTGAATAAAACAATAAAGTTTCACCAATAGCAAAAATGTTAAGAATATTTTTTGAAAAAAAATCTTTCCATATAGGGGGGAGTTTGCGTGTATCATTTTGCTTATTGATAAAATCTGGCCTTTTAAGTATCTCAATGGCTTCTCTGATTTTGCACTGGTAGAGATTATCACATCTGGATATGATCCTGGTACTAGAAAAATCAATTTTATGACCTGAATCTATAGTATGGACTGAAAGTGCTGATGATGGTGAGTGTTATTCAACTGCATTAGCATGCTCATCTCTCCAAACTATGATGTGACGATTACTCATACCTATGTAAGAAGCTTTACAATTTTTACATGAGATTTGATAAACACCATGAAATTCAAAAGTATTGAATCCTTAGGTTTGGTTATAAAATTGCTGATCTTTTGATGAGTAGAAAACACTGTATTTATATTATAGTGTTTTAATATACGTCCAATACTGTCTACATTCCTTTCACATATGAAACACAAATTCTAATAGCTGATTTATCATCTTTTTGTTTACTATTGCGTCCATTTTGGGATTGAAATAAGGCTTGTTTAATAGATTTGTAATTATAACTATTTGTTAATGAAACACTATTAATATGATTTATTTCTTCTTTCAGATGTGATTTATCTGAAAGGTTAATTGTTCTATTTAAAAGAGTTTTGGCTTCAGAAACTATCTGAGTTGGGTGATGATGAGAATGGAAATATAAATCTCTGTCCATGTGTATATTATTTCTGTAAATAGAAAAAGGTAAACTATTTGGTATTCTGGTGACTAGAACATCGAGTAAAGAGAGTTCTTCATCAGACTCTGTCTCTATTGTAAATTTTATATGAGGACACATATTATTTAAATGTATTTTAAATGTAAGAAAAATCATCTAATTTATTTTTGTTTTTAACATAGATGTCAACACAAGCACCTTACAAGCAAGCAGTTGGTTGCAGACAGTTGTTGCAGGTTCACCTCCCCACCGATACTATGGCATATGGAAAAACTCATCTAATTAATTTTTTCCATGTTGCCATATGACAAAAGTGTCATTTATTTATCTAAGGCAAATGACAAGTTTTAAAGATGATGATTCTAAAGCATGAGTATATATTTTTCATGAATAAATCAGCTATTACTCCTGATATAGGTGAGCTCATAGGAGTACTAAAAACTTGTCTGTAATGCTGTTCATTGATACAAAATATGTGTTCAAGAGACAATGTTTAATCAAAGTAATAATATGGTTTGGTAAATTGCAGCATAGCAATAAACATTTAAAGCTTTGTCAATTGGAATGTTTGTAAACAAAGACAGGACACTTGAAATATGAAGCTTCTGAAATGCAGATGTGCCATTTATTGGGGTGCTCAGCTCCCACCTTCACTTAGCCATGTGTAAAAGTTTATCTCCAGATGTGTAAAAGTAAAGTTAGGAACAGAATAACTGGTTGTATAGATCTTATTATTCTTATGGTACACTTCCAAGCCCTTATAGTTATTTATATAGAATGAGTACATAATTGTGATATATGTATATATTAAACATGATTGATTATGTCCATATAACTCTTTAAGATAAACTCTTGTTATTTAAAATTGTATATATTAAACATGATTGATTATGTCCATATAACTCTTTAAGATAAACTCTTGTTATTTAAAATTACTTGCCAAGCTGCCTCATCAATTAGTAATAATTTGTGTTATTTAAATATTTGCAGTCCAGCAGCCAATAGAGTGTTGCTGGACATAGCAATTGGTGGAATCTCACTCATGATTATGAATGTCATCCATCTTAAACCTCAGAAAATCGTGAAATTGTCTGTTAAGAACAATTTGCGCATCGACAGTCGAATACATTGGTGTCTAATTAATTCATTTCATGAGTGGATAAATAACTAAGAGAAATAAACAAAGATATTGTTTACTAAATTGACTAAATCATTGTTTACTAAATTGAATAAGTCATTGTAATGCAGCTGGCAATATCTGAATTTGACATCAGAGAGGCAAGTGAGTGGCCTCTGTGCATTCAACAAGTAGAGAAACTTTTAATTATCAAGGAGTAAAGGATGATAAATATAAAACAGCAGCTTTATTGTGATTCACTGGAAAAGTAGTCATCCAAATTGCAAATAGAGATTGTGAACCACAAAACCCCAGAAGAATTAACATTCGAAAAGATCAAAGATCATTTGTCTGACCAATTTATACCATGTGAGTCTAGATGATCAACAGACTCCACATCAAAAACTGCCAACAAGACAAGAAATAGTGATCCAAGGATTATTATACTGCCCTGCATAAACTTGCAAAAAAATTGTGTCTATGACATATACCTGGAGAAAGCTCTCCTCAAAAAAATTTATATGGTATGAGCAGTGACAGTCTGAGACAGCAGTTATTGGCAGACAATGATATCAATTATAAAGAAGCTATTAAATGTGGTATAGCTCACAAATTGGTGTTACAGCAAGCTAAATAATTTGCTGCCATGAAAGAAGTGGACAATGATCCTTATGAAATTCGCAAAGTCGATAACACAAAGCAAAGTGCCTGATCAAAGTGAAATAACTGATATTAAAAAGTCAAATGTCACACAGCATGTTAGTATCTTCATAAAGACCAATGCTGTAAACACTGTAATAAATTTGGCCATTGGTAAAAAATGTTTAGAAATACAAAATTAAATAATTATACAAAAATAGTAGCCAAGAGCATTAAATTAGAAAACCTTAGTGAGATAAATTTTTTGCAACTAATAACTTGTTTTTGGACCAATCGCAAAAATTGGAAATTAACCATGGTAGTGAGGTGTCTTCAATTTCTATTAAAGATTGGAAAACCATCATGGCAGATATGAAATAGCCACCTATACTTAAGCATTAAACAAACATACATGCCTCATTCCACATTCCAAAGAAATCATAGCATCACTACAAAAGTCTAAATATTTTTTTTTTCAAAATTGAACCTCAATGTGGCCTTCCACCAATTCCTGGTGAACAACAAAGCTTTTGATATTCTAAAACTTACTACACACAGGTTATTTAGATGCAAAGATATTCCATTTGGTATAGCTTCATCACCCGGAATATTCCAAGCAAAAGTGCAAAATCTTTTATGTGGACTCGAAGGCATCATCCCTAATTTTGATCATGTATTGGTCACCATTAATTCAGAAAACAAATTGAGCACTCACATCTCAATAGTTTGCCTAAGACAGGAGGGATTTGGAGCAAAATCAAATGCAAAAAATGTATTTGGAAGGCTACTGAAATAAAGTTCTTGGATCACATAGTGTCATGCTCAGGAATAAGCCGCTCTCCTGAAACAGACAATGCAGTATCTGACACAAGAAGACCAAAAAATGTTAAACAACTACAGGCTTTTCTGGGCCTGGTAAACTATTTTGAGAACTTTCTGGATGGCAAAGCACACATAGCGAGGCTGTTGTATGATATATTAAAATAACAGAAATGGAAGTGGGAAGCAGCATAAGAGCAAGCATTTCTGCAAACCCAAGTTTTTCTCAAATTATATAAACTACTGATCCATTAAGACAGCAAGCACAGGATAACCGTGACAACTGATTCATCAGAAAATGGCATGGGTTAGTGATTTGCCATCCAACCCATGCTGGTGAATGTCATATAGCACACACATCATGCACCTTGTCCAGGGCAGAAAGAAACTACAGCCAGATAGCCAAGGAATTTTTTGCCATAGTGTTCGAAATTTGTAAATTTCACCAATATCTGTATGAATGTCCTTTCCAATTAAAAACTGATCCACAAGCAACTTTTTGGAATTCTAAGCATGAAATAGATGTCTGAACATTTAAGATCCCATATGTTGTGATGGCTTAACATATTTGCAGGTTATGATTATAGCTTGAAATACAAAAAAGTCACAAAAATCAGTAATGACAATGTATTATCATGAATGCCAGATCAGCTCAAGAAAGAAGTAAATGATGTAGAAATTAACCTTATTGATTCACTAAAAATATAGACAGTTAATATCACAAAGGTAGCCACATGGAGCAAAAAAGACATGACTACAGATGGATCATGGAAAAAATGAGCAAAAGTTGGCCAAAACAAAGGTCATTTTTTTGCACTTAGAGCTATGGAAAGCTCAAAAACAACTGTCCAACTGTAAATACTGTATAATCAAAGACAATCAAGTACTAATTCTCATAACTAGCAAGTCACAAATACTTAATGTATTACATAAAGGTCATCCAGACATTGTAAAGGTGAAAGTGTTAGCTCATAGTTATGTCTTGTGGCCGAAAATTAACAGTGATTCAAGTCTTGGCAAGAAGCAGACAAAGCATGGCAGAGAATTCACATCAATCAATTTATTCCAATTCAAGACCAATTATTTGCAGTCACAGCAGATGTCTATTCAGGATGTGCCAGGTACAAAATAGTTAAAAGCAATGACTCAGATAAAATCTTTGACAAGCTGGTGAAAATGTTTGCATACCCTGGTCTGCCAGAAACCCTAGTATCTGACAATGGCACATTTTTTATGTCAGAAAAGTTTGCATACTGAATGCATGAATGAGAAATAAACCACATATTTACACCACCTTACCACCCCCAATCAAATAAACTGGCTGAAAAATATGTGCAAAATTTAATGTCCACCCTCAATAAAATAGAAAAACAAGTCTGCACGAAGTGCTCTTCAAGGCATTTCTTGATATCAACACTTTATGTCTACACTGAAATTGGGTAAATCACCTGTACAGAAATATCTAGGTCATTGACTGTGGACAAACTCAACAAAATTACACCAAGCTTTAAACTATAAATTTTCACCACAAGATCACCTATGGATTAGAAATAATCAGGGCAGATTCTGGATAAAAGTGGAAATTGTGTGACATCTAAGTAAGCAAGTTGTTGTCATGAGAATGGACTTTGTAAAAGTGTTCCACAAACATATAAATCAATTGTGTTAAGACAAAAGCATACAACAAATTCCAGCCATTTTCAAAATAGACAATGCTCCAGATGCAGAATTGGGACATCCCCCCAACATTCACAGTACAGTAAAAAACTAAAACGCTAATCTGTGAACTTGAGTGAGACATGCTAAATGTGTGTTTGTACTTATGTATAACCAAATTAAGTATTATTAGTTAAATAATATTATAATTGTCAAATTAAACAATTTATATATATATATATTGTAACCCTCAATATACGTAGCCTCACGATTATCAAGCCCCACGATTGGGCTAGTCATTTTTTAACCCTATCCTACAACCTCCATATCTTCACTATCTACTTTACTATACTTATAATTGCCCAGGCGCCAATTCTATGCAAAATAGAATAAAATTTATAATTATAAATTATATTTAAATTTATTTAAAAGATTTTATATTTAAATTACCCTATGGCTTAGCTCAGTTGAGGTTATAGGGTATGGTCTTTATATATCAAGCCACAAGGATGATAAAAACATCTATAGACAATAATATTATAAGATTAATTGAAATATGATCAGGGCCTCTGTTCAATACTAAACTATTGCACAATCACAAAAATGTTCTTTTAAAGAAGTTCATATTTAACATAGAATAGATAATCATTAGGACCGGGTACTTTTCTATCCATATCACTATCTATTCCAAGCAAAGTAAAATGTGTTATTGGAATTATAATACTGAAATTTATTACCAGCAAACAAATTTAACTAAAACTAGAATTATTTTGACAACCCATATCTTCCATAACTATACTATGATAATTAGATGTGTGTGTGTGTGGAAATGAAGAATCGAACGTATAAAATCAAGGAATTCCTATAAGCTGTTGATTCAATAAAATATTTATTATAAAAAAAATAAATAAATAAAATCAAAAATAAATCATAACTAAAAAAAAATATTATTGATACCTTTATCACCCATTACATTTTTCTGTGATAAAATGAAAATTGACTACTTTTTAATATGTGCATTATATATCTTCGAATATGTGCGTTTGTTTATATAGTAAATATCATGAATTTCCAAATTACATCCTATTAAATTATCTATAACACTTTGATGATAATAAAAATTAATAATCTTTTAGAAATATTATAGAATTTTAAATAACACTTGTCCGTTATAATTATTATATATATTCCATCTAGCATTAACTGTACAAAATTAGAGACAAGCATGAGACCACAATACTAAAACACTTAATCTATATACTTAATCTAATCATTCCTGACCATTTCTATTGTTAACTTATTTTAATCTACTCCCTATATAACAAACGTATAACTGACAAGGTTTTAATTCTTTATTTTTTTATAACAATCATTATCGAAATTCAGCTTAATAAATATAATTAAAAATAATAATACGTAACATCATGCACACATCTGAACATATATAATCACCTATAGTATAATCTCCGGATTATACCAAACATATTATCATATCATAATGTATATATATGAAATTACATTGCTTCATTTTTTTAAAGGTACACAAAGCACACACACACAAAAAAAATTGTTTATACATCTATTATAAAAAAAAAATTATTTGTAAATACCTCATTATTACATGTAAAATGTTTTTTTTTTTTAAAAAAATTGAAAGTTAAGAAACACATATATTAATTTCAATGACACCGTAAACTCTAAGATAAAAAAAAAAAAAATGTCTATCCATTGTTAAAGCATATTTTTGTTAAGAATGACAATAGTCTTTTCCTTTTAAAATTTTGTGATAAGCTTTATAATTATATTTGCATGCATTGGAAATTATCCTGTTACAGACGTGTGTATAGTGAAGTGATATAATATAAAGTATTTTCTTGATATCATATTGGATATATATATCTTTTTTCATTTTAAATTTTGTTTTATCGAATAGCAAATTCCTTAAATTAAAAAAAATTAGGCATTTCATTTTAGCGTCTAAAGTTAAAATTTGAAATAGCTCTATCTTACAAAAAGTTGTCATCTTAATGTTATTCATTTTTAATATACATTAAAAATAGATTATAATAGTAATAACTTAACTTAGAGATATCCAGGCAATTTTATAGGTAGTAGATTCAAATCATGAATTTTGGTAGAGATTTGAAGACAGGTAACCCTTTTGAGTCTATTCCTTCATGGTAACTCCAGTTTTACAATATAAATTTCCCATAAATGTACTGTTATAATCCTTGCAATTTCTTTTATATTTGTTATACTATTAGAGAGCTTTTTTTTTATCTTTTAAATCTTTTAAGTTTCGTATCTTCTTCCTTGGAGTTTTTTTTTTTATTACTTTTTTAGTTGTAAAACCCTGTCTTTTTTTCCACACGCCCTCTATGTTTCCATAACAATTTGGAAGCTTGCCAGAAATATTATTTATTTAATTTTAAATAATATAATGTTTGAATTTACTATACATAGTAATTAAAAAAAATATATTAAACATTAATTATTAATTTTAAAATGTCATTTACTATTTCAAATAATCTTCATCATTTTTAAAACCTAAGATTTTAAGACAATTTACAATCAGTAATTTATAAATAACATATAAAAAAAAAATTCTAATTAATAATACACACGTGCATCTGTCCATGATGATATGTAAATTTTCTATTGTACACAATAGTTCCAAAACTCCATCAATATATCTATTTAAAATTTTATTTTTTTAAAATCCAAATTTCAATTAGCAAATCACATCACAGTTTAGATTTTATTTTTTTAAAACTCAATTTTAAATATTAATGATATCACAGTTTAGGCCTAATTTTTTCCCAAAAATTCAAATCCGAATATTATATTATATCACAATTCATTTTTCTCAACTAATTATCTTTATCCCAAATGTGACCTTCCCATATTTCTTTCTAGTGCCAATCTGGAAGGTTACAATATATATATATATATATATATGATCAATAGATGGCGTCTTTACCAAAACCGCCGAAACAAGTGTAAAATATTTTTACATAAACGCAAAAGGAGTCAGAATTAACTACCTCTTTCATTTTGCTCACCTACAGATCAGCTGATTTCAAGTTGGTTTGCTTTCGTCAGTGGAAGGATAGAGCTATAGAAACTAGGTCTAAAGACTGACTCTCAAGCGTTTATGCAAAACATTTATATATATATATATATATATATATATAAATGTTTTGCATAAACGCTATATATATCATTTATAATATATATATATATATATATTATAAATGATATTATAATGGTAAACTAAATGTTTGTGCATAAATGCTAATGACATTAACAATAAAAACAATTAGTCTAATTAAGTAGTTGAATTAATTGAAAAAATATAAACAAACTTAGATTAATTTAAGCAAAGGATTAAGCTAAAGTACACAAATCCACCGCAACTATTAATGTGTAGTTTCTGATCAAATTTAATAATAATAGAAACATTTCTTAAAATAGACAAATCTAAGGTAATTACATTATCTGATCAGGGATCAAATTTGGAAATTCAAGATATGACCACCATGTGGTCAGTGGATTTCCAATCAAAAAGTCAACCCTAAAAACAAAAGAGGGTTGAAAAGATCTACAATAGAACTGAGACATGACACTTTCTAAGTGAAGCTTGTGATAGGCAGATGTGCCATTTTATGGGGTGCTCCTTCCAGATCACTCTTTCACTTAACCTTCCAAAGTTTATTTTAGGATCTGTAAAATTAAGCTGAGGAACAGGCTGTATAGATCGTATTATTATTATTCATTTGGTATACCTTTGGGACCTTATTGTTATTTATATATCATTTGTAATATATAGGGTGTATGAGCACAGACTTTCAGATGACCCATCACTTTCCACTCTATCTACTAACACTGATACACTCAAGTACATATTTGCAGAAAAGATAAATAATCACCAATATATGTATTTCATGCTAAACTAACAATCATCAGTTGGTCATTATTATTATCTCCCACACATATATACTATAAGTGCTCAGGTATATATTAAGATAGACAATCTTCATACTTTAATGGACAGGCTTCAATTTACTACACACTCGAACTCTTCAACTATCCATCCAATTGAAAATCTGATGATGGAATGCTCAAAGGTCACCCTGAGGCTGAGATTTTTATCACATCCATGTTGACATAAGGTCAATCTGAACCCCACAAGTACAGGACATAATCCATTTAATACATATGCAAGGATGGGCAGACATCTCTACAATGTAATAACTGAAATACAGGCTTATTATATACCTATGTCTATATATGTAATATAAAGGGTATATGAGCACAGACTTTCAGGTTACATATGTAGACACAGATATATAATAAGCCTGTGTTTCATTTATTACATTGTAGAGATGTCTTCCCATCCTTGCATACATATTAAATGGATTATGTCCTGTACATGTGGGGTTCAGATTGACCTTAGGTCAACATGGGTTTGACAAGAATCTTGGCCTCAGGGTGGCCTTCGAGAATTCCTACATCAGATTTTCAATTGGATGGATGGTTGAAGAGTTCGAGTGTGTAGCAGATTGAAGCCTGTCCATTAAATTATGAAGATTGTCTATCTTAATATATACTTGAGCACTTATAGTATATATGTGTGGGAGATGATAATCTGGATCAACTGATGATTGCTGGTTTAGCATGAAATATGCATATTGGTGATTATTTATCTTTTCAGCATATATGTGCTTGAGTGTATCAGTGTTATTAGATAGAATGGAAAGTGATGGGTCATCTGAAAGTCTGTGCTCATATAACCTACATATTATATATATCATCATCATCATTATCAACCATTATCAATCCACTGCAGGATGATTGTCTCTCCAAGTTTAATCCATCTTCTCCGATCTTTAGCTTCTCTTCTCCACATCACCCCTGTACACTTTCTTATTTCATCCATCCATCTCACATGTGGTCTCTTTCTGGGTCTTTTACAATCTCTTGGAATCCAGTTTAAAATTTCAATTGTCCATCTATTATCATCTCTTCTAACAATATGTTCAGCCCAACTCCATTTCAATCTTTTAATTTTTTCAATGAGGTCAGTAACACCTGTTTGTTCTCTTACCCATACATTGCATTTACGATCTCTTCTTGTTACTCCTAACAAACATTTCTCCATACTTCTTTGAGTGGTCTCAAGTCTCTGAATTGCTCTTCTATTAAGTGTCCAAGTCTCAGATCCATAAGTAAGAACTGGTAAAACACTTTTGTTAAAAACCTTCCTTTTCAAACACATAGGCATATTTCCTTTTAGTATCAAGTTATTTCTACCAAAAGCACTCCAACCAAGTTTAATTCTATGATTAATTTCCTCCATTATGTTTCCATCTGTATTAATAATCTGACCAAGGTATTTGTAACTGTTAACTTCTTCTAATTCATCATAATGAATCTTTATTTTCATATTTTGAGCAAATCGATTAAACATTACTTTAGTCTTTTTAACATTTATCTTTAGTCCTACTTTCATCTGATAATTCCTGCAACATTTCCTACAGATCTGAAGCATTATTTGCAAAAACAACTACATCATCTGCGAAATCTAAATGACTTAAATAATCACCATTTACTTTCACTCCTTTAGTTTCCCATTTTAATCCACAAAATACTTCATGCAGCACTGCTCTAAAAAGTTTTGGAGATATGGAGTTACCTTGTCTTACACCTTTCTCAATGTTGACTTTCCAAGTGTCATTATGTAATCTAATTGTTGCTGTTGCATTTTTATAAATATTTCTTAAAATATGACAATATCCTGGATCTATACCTTGATGATCTAATGTTTTAATCACTGAAGAAATGTTTATAGAATCAAATGCCTTTTCGTAATCTACAAATCCTAAGCAAAATAGCAACTCATATTCATTTGTCCTTTCTATAACTTCTCTCAATACCTGTATATGATCTATTGTACTAAAACCAATTTAAAATCCGGCTTGTTCTCTTGGTTGGTGGAAATCCAATGTTCTCTGGACGAGTAGTAATTATCTTGATAAAAATTTTATATAAAACTGATAAAAGGCTGATAGGTCTGTAATTTCTAATATCTTCTTTATCACCTTTTTTAAATATTAATATTATTATGCATTCTTCCAATCATCCAGTACATCTTTATCATTTAGTCATTTGGTATATAACTTTGCTAAAAAATTTTCTAGTTCTTCATCTGTTTCTTTTAATATATCAATTATAATTCCATCATTACCTGGAGCCTTTCCTTTCTTCATACATTTAATTGCATGTCTTACTTCTTCATTTAAAATTCTGGGCAATTTGGAAGATATAATAGATATAGGAGGTACTTTTTCTTTATTACTATATAATTCTTGATAAAAATCTTCTACCAATTTCATGATGTCATCTCTCCTTTTAGTAATAATTCCATCTTTTTTTCTTATTGCAGATATAAATTTCCTACCAATAGCAAAATGTTGTTTTACATTCTTAAGACTTTTATTTTCTTCTACAGCTTTCCTTGCTAGTTCACAGTTATACTTTCTTATAGCATTTTCAACTCTTTTCCGCACCATTTTACAAAATTTGAGATATTCAATTCTTTTTAATGCATCATTTTTGTATATCTTCATATTCCTTCTTTTCTTCATAAATTCTCTAGTCTCAGTAGAAATTTTATTGGTTAATTGCTGTTTCTTTCTACCAGCTATCTTTGTTGCAGTTTTCAAAAGTGTATCAGTTATTTTCATATTAATTTCATTCAAATCTGAATCATGTTCAAAATGTACTAATACTTGAAACCGATTTGTAAGTACTAATTTAAATTCATTAGAATGTTTCTGAAAATTAGGAATATCAAATGTAAATATTGTTTTTCTTAATAATTTTTGTCTCTCTAGTTTTACATTAACACGTATCTTACACCTTACTAATCGACGATCACTTTCTGTGTTAAATTTATTAAGAACATTACAATCTTGAAATATGTATTTCCTGTTAGTCAAAATATAATCCAATTCTGCTGTACCTTCATTTTGATGCTTCCATGTCCATTTCCTTTTAACATTTTTCTCAAAAAAAGAATTCATAATATAAAGTTTTTCTTTTTCTGCAAACTCCACAAGTCTATGTCCTCTCTCATTTCTATTACCATAACCAAAATTACCCACAGCACTTTCATCTTTCATTTTTTTTACCAATTCTAGCATTAAAGTCTCCCATAACAATTTTAAAATGGTGTTTACTCTGATCAAAAGCCTTTTGTACATCCATATAAAAATCTTCTACTACTTCATCACTATGAGAACTTGTTGGGGCATAAACCTGAATTATCTGCATTTGGTATCTGCTAATAAGTTGTATAACTAATCTTGTCACTCTGTCCGATACACCATCAATCTCCACAATATTGTTCTTCCACTTTTTATTTATAATGAATCCTACTCCACTCGTATTTCCAATATTTGTGCCTTTATAATAGAGTATATGTCCACTTTTGAAATCAATTGTCTCTTCACCTTTTCTTCTAACTTCACAAAGTCCAATAATGTCCCATTTAATATAAGAGAGTTCTTCTTCTAATTCTTGCAATCTTCCTTCACTTGAAAGTGATCTGCAGTTATAAGTACCTAAATAAAAAGTCGTCATCAAATGGCAGCCTGGGTCCGCAATCAGGGGAGTCTTAGCACCCTCCGCCTTTGGCCACCAACCGCTGCCTTGGTTGGTGACTTTACAGCCTCCTGGGAATAATAAGCCTGTGTTTCAATTATAGCATTTGTATATAATTGTCATATATGTCTATATTAAACATGATTTATTATCTCCATATAACTCTGTAAAATAAACTCTTGTTATTTTAAATTATTTGTTGAGCTGCCTCATTACTTATTAATTATTTGTATTATTTATATATTTGCAATCTAGCTGGCAATAGAGAGCCACTGAAATAGCAGATCTAATCAAGACACATCTACATTTTACTGTGAATTAAAAAGTTCATTAATGCCAAATAAACATTCAAACATAAAATATTAAATGAATGCATTTTAAAACAATACAATTTTATTTTAAACTACTAAATATCACATAATTTTCATTTCCTATGTTAACACAAGCTTTTAAAACAGTAGTAAACTAGTTGGTGGATGCAAGATGGTTTATGCATCAAAGTCATCTGTAGGGTCTATTTATCAAATATCCCTACACTAGTTTCTAGCTTGTGACTTTTATAAGAGAGGAGTACTGGATCTGAGAGCATGCTCCCTAGAACATATGATATAATGCAATGCTTCATGAGCTATCTTTAAAGTATTTACTTTACTGTAAAGTTATGAGTCAAAATGAAATCACATTAATTATTTAAATAAAGGTAATATGCTTGTATAGACATATAGACCTGAATACAGTTTAGTATTTGTGCATTTTGGTGATTTGAGTTTTTTAACAACCATACTCACTGCTATCAAAGGATCAGGATTGGTGCTAAACTGCTAAACATCATACAATGCTTGTAGAAGCTTTAACTTTGCATACTACTGTCCAGAAAATGTTGCTATTAAACAGGTTTTCCTGAATGTTTGTTATGTTGGTATTTTAGTTGTATTAATATATTGAACTATTATCATCATCTAGTATTGAGTATTGAATGCCTACAGAAAATTAACTTTATTTAATTTTTTCTAAAGACATTCAGTACTCAATACTATATAATGTAAATAGTTTATAAATAAAAATATTTAACAGATTGTATCAGCATAGTTAATAATGATCATGTGATATTTAGTTGTTTAATAACAATCCTGTTCATGGTATAATAATAACTTTGGTTATTAAAGAAACAAAGACACCAAAATGTACAGATCTCTATAACTATCCAAGAAAATGATCTTGGATTGAAAATACAATTGAAAGCACTGTTGTGTTTTAATTTTGGACATGTCGTTTTATATCTAACTAAAAAGGTAAAATGTTTCTATTGGAAGATTGCATTAGATTCAGAGATCTAGGCACAAATTTGCTTTCATTAAACAAACCTGAAATACCAACTTTTATTTTAAAAGGGTCATAGCATCGGCCGGGACGTGAACCCACAATCCAGGCAACCGCCCGCAAGTGCATGGCAGAAGCACCGACCTCTCGACAAGCAATGCAAGACAGATACCAACTTTTTATTTGATTAAGTTTATATTTATGCATTATTATGTTATTAAAGATTGTCAATATTTGTTAAAAATACATTTTCAAGTATGATTGGAAATGATAATTATTTTTAAAACTATTATATCTTTACTGTTATAGAAACACTACATTGAACTGAAATATGTGATAAGATGAATGAGAACAATTTATTGAATAATAAAATTTGTTTGTCATCTGATCGTTCGTGTCAGCTGTTAAAGGCGCGATTTCTAGCTAAATTTCTAGAAATATGCCATTTCCATGGCCGCACCCAAGCCTTTAAGCATTCTTTCTAAAAGAAATCCTAGAAAGACTGTTAACTCGGAGTTGTCTACTTTCTACGCTAAAAGGTAGAGTATTAACTCGGAAGTTAAGTCTCCTTTCTACGATAAAATCTAGAAAGAGTGTTAACTCGGCCTAGCGGCTAATGGTGTGGCTTTTTCTGATGCTAAAAGCAGAGGAAAATGCCGTAGTTGTTTGTGTCACACACTATATTGTAATGCTGCATTATGTATTTGATGTAACAATAACGTACTAGGGTGTTTATTTTGATTGTGTCAAAATTATTTAAATTTTCATCGGTGCCTTGTTTTTTTCAAGACCAATCGATGTACTGTTACATTTTATCAGTTTTAACAGTATCATGATTGTTCCTCATAAATTTGTATTCCTCCTAAATTTTTGATTAGGGTGGAATAGCGTAAAAATTTAAAAATCACGCTTTGAGTCACGTTTTAGCGAGAAATTTCCCGAGACAAAAAGTACAGCTAATTCCCACAACAGAAAACTTTAAAAGATGGGAATTGCCAGACACAGACCAGTGCTGGAATATTTCTACAGCAGGAAAAAACATCCTGCTGCTGAAAGAAAAGATTGGATTGTGCTGCAAATATATGCAGATTTGAGGTCCGAAAACATCTGCCAATGGAAAGGTTCACTTTGTAAAGGCAAGCTTGTTTGAGGAATTCTAAATGACCATCATCAAATGTCAAAAATAAAAGAAGTAACTTCAATTTTTATTTAAACGTACATCCCTTCTTCTCCCGATAATTGTTGGCATCGGCAATCAAATTTAAAATAAAAGAAGTAACTAAAATTTTTATTTAAACGTAACCTCAAAAACCCCTTTTCTCCCAATAATTGTTGTCATCGGCAATCAAACGGTCAAATAAAAGGAACATCAATTATTCTTTAATCGTATAGAAAAAAAACCCTTCCAATAATTGTCCTGGCCAATCAAATGTAGACCAATCGAGGTCAGACAGTAAATTATTAGTTAAACATAACCCAAATTACTATTCGAACTTACACCGAAAAAGACTCCCTCTTGTCAATCAAAATTAAAGAAACCTAGACTATTATTGTCCCATTGTCAAATCGAATATTATTTGGGAAAACCCAAATAATTTATAAATGAAAAAAAAAAAGAAAATCAAATTGGTTTTCAATCAAATGGTAACCGATAAAAGTAACTTAAATTTTGATTTAAACATACACATGAACAAAAACAAAATGCAAAACTCTTTCTCCCAATAATTGTTGTTGCCAATCACCAAAAAACACCCACCCCTCTCACTAATTATTGTCAGCAATCAAATGTACACCACTACTAAAAGTAACCTAAACTACTATTCTTTATACGGTTACACCCCTTCTCCCAATAATTGTTGTCTACAATTGTACACACAAAAAAACACCCTTCCCAGTAATTAGTGTCGGAAATCAAATGTAAACCGATCAAAGTAAGACCACAACTTATTATTTAAACGTAACCCAAATTACTATTTGAATCTACACCAAAAAAACACCTGCTCTTGTCAATAAAAATTAAACAAACAACAATGATTATCATCCCATTGTCAAAAATATGTATTTGTAGAACCAAAACCATAATTTATAAATGAAAGGAAGTCCAATTGGTTGTCCATCAAATGTAAACCGATAAAAGTAAAGGTTTTACATTTTATTTAAACATAAACACACGCGCATGAAAAAAAAACAACAACACTTCTCCCAATAATTTTTTCGGCAATCAAATGTAAACCTATCAAAGTAATGTAAATTATTATTTAAAGATCCATCATAAAACCCCATTCTCTCTTGAATTTTGTCAATCCAATTTTACAAAAACAGTAATATTATTTTTTTTTTTAAAAAAAACACAAATTACTATTTGAACACACACCAAAAAAGACCCTTTGGTAAAAAAAAAAAAAAAAACTATTATTATCCCATCATCAAAAATATTATTTGGGAAAAATAATTCAGAAATGAAAAAAAGTAAACTTTGTAAACAAACCAAAAAAAAAGTCAATATTAATAGAGAATTGCTATCCCGGGAACTATATATTAATGTGTTTTTCAGTTAGAAATCGTGCCTCTGGCGGCTGACACGAAAAATCAGATGACAACCTAAAATTCTATTTGAAATTTAAAATTCTATGTATAATTTAAAAATATAACAAACAAAATATATTGTTAATATGAGATAGATATTTTTCAGCAATAAAGTTGTGGCAATGTATTATTGATTTCTCACTATCAGTAATTCTTTTAAAAGCAAATATTAGAAGTGGAGTCTCAATTTAATCACATTATTTTTTCAAAAGAATAATTATTTCATAAATGCAATATAAAAAAACATAATAAAATAAACAAATGATTAAAAAATCTGACTTAATTTTGAAATTAAAATAAATTAAATACTCTCTAAAGTTTTTGTATGCCATGATAATCTTAGGGAATACAAAACTAATCAGCAGTATTGTGAACATGTTAAATTAAGGTGTAGTAAGTATTTTGTATGTTGGTGACAACTTGAGACCTTTTTAAAATAAGTATCTTAATGTTAATTTACTTAAAGTCATGCTGTCCAATGAATGAAAATTGCTTTAAAGATAGCCATGAAAGTGTGAGTTACATATAAAGAGATTAGAAAAAAAACTATATATATTGTGCCGGTCGGATTTGTATGTTTACGTAACAAGATCTAGCATCTAGGCAAAAGTACCTCGAATCCAATCATGCACAAGATACACAGGTCAGGAACACTCATGAACTCTGCCCTATTTGCCTATTTCCCAGATCTATAACATTATGAGCAACAATCCCGATGACATCGATTAATTTACTTCTCACCCACCGGCATCGATCATTGGAGACACAAAAAGACTCTAGGCTAAGCTTATGATAGAATAACTTAATAACTAGCTTTATTTGATGAGCAATGAAGGCTCATGACCTAGCACATTAAATATGTATTGAGCAGAGATCATCTAGTCATATTTAGCATAAGTAATAACTTAATATTTTAACTTAACTAAACGAAAGCAATGGTTCAAGTTTGATATATATTAAGATTTATTAATAACAAAATTATGTCGGGTTATTTGGCCAATGTTAGCCTCGTGAGTATTATATATATATATATGTTTGATTCATATTTAATGATAACATTATAATTGCGGCTATGCCAATAATATATATATATATATATGTGTGTGTGTGTGATTAAATGAATTAGTGCTATTAAAATACATTGTTGGAATACTATTACACTCCCAGAGATAAAGAACATTTACTTAATTTAAACAACAATAATTTTTCAAGCAGATATTATAGTTGGTTACATTCAATATTATTAATTTGGAGTTATAGATAATTAATGCACGGGATGGGTAATGAATAATTATATAAACGATAATAAATTTATCGCATTAATACTTATATTAAACTAGTGGAAATATGTCTGTTTAAAGAAATCATTTCATTACGGCTTATGAATACTTCTGGGCAACTAATAAGACACTGAAAGGTGGTGCGTGCAATGCGGCTGATTGGGTTGGTCCAATTATGGATCCTGGAGTGTGCTTCATGAATTTTTAATAACGAAATGGACCGATTTCCTCTGCAAATGTAGGCAGGGTTGGTTTGATGACCGAAGAGTCCAGATTCCCTGGAGTGAAGTACAGGCGAATCATGGATGATGAAGAGTGTTTGGCAATGACTTTATTGGGCTGGTTTCCCAGATCTCTCCCCATATAAAGTATGCACATACGAACAATTATGTCCCCAGGGTGGTTTTACAGCCTGGTTCAAGCACATAGAGAATGATGATGGGGCTCGACTTAGTGAAGACCTCCATGTGAGAAAGAAGCACGAATATATATAAAACAAAATGGCCTTTATGCATAAAACGCTTAATAATATAATATAAATATAATTCTAAAGATTAAAGATTATCGAAACATATTTATTGCCCACAAATTATGAAATATTCGGCGTAATGATATGGCTTCACTAAGCAAACATGGACAATAATTATACTTAAATATAAAACTAAGCTCTTAAGATCCTCCTCCCCCTTACATTATGTTAATATTATTCATTTCTTAGTACACATTTAATAAATCTCAATTTTGGTTAATCAATGCCCTTGTGAAAATATATAATTGATTACAAAATAAGTGGCTGGTGATAATAGCTAAAATGGGTTTTACATATATAATATAATTAAAGAATAAAAGATAGCACATTATTTAGGAAGGAGAATGTGAAAAACAGTCATCAAATCTGTTTTTCGACAGTAAACATAAAAAATATAATTAGTTGATTTATCTAAAATTGCGAGCACCTGGGCAAGTCGAATAAGACTTGTTTTGATCAAATTATAAATTATTTACCCAGTAAATGATGGGTGGGGAAACAAAATGAATTATATGCTGGTAATTTTAGAATACTATTGGCATTTATTTTAAAATATAAATACCTAAATCAAATTGAAAATTGGTTGCCACTTGAAAATAAAAGAAAAGAAAAACATTATATAGGAGGCTTAATATAGATTAGTTATATAGAGTTATAGAATACATATTTGAAGACATTTAATATAGATGATTTAAAATATAAATATTACAGAGAAGGCAGGACTTAGGAATTATAAGCGGTAAAAGTTCTTTTACCTTGATTATTGGGAAGAGCGTTTCACTAGGAATCAATTCATCGGTATTATTTTACTAGATCTAGGGTAGCATTATTATTTGAGATAGCACTTCACTTTCACTGGAAAAATATACGTAAAGTTCAGTAGTATAAGATGCAGAGCTTCGTTCATGGGAACAGCATATTAGATCGGAGGGACAAGGTGAAATTTCCTACTCATGACACATTGAGTGAGAATTAAAACTGGCGTGGAATATGTATAGCAACATAGCTATTTAATGGTCTCCTCTTCTTTGTGGATTCATTTCCAGCAGTATTTATACTTTTATTTTGAAGCTGTAACTTAGCAACTACTGCTGGACCTGAGGTTGTTTAAGCACTTAAGTTTCATTTGGAATAGTTTGACCGGATACTCTTATCTAGTAAGATGTTTGAAACAATGCAAGTTTATTATCAGTTTCTCGAACGATTGTTTTAAAATATATCTTATGATTTTAAAACAAGCTAGCATGGACAATTTCCACTAATTAGTTTATTTTATTATTACCAATTTGTAATGTTTTACTTTAATCTAAGGGGTCTTCCGGGTAATTGTTTTTCGAGAGACTTTTTAACAAGATTGCATAATTTCTGGCTCTAAAATTATATATGAAAAAATAATAAGTTTCGTATATAATACCTTATATATATATATATATATATATAATATAACTATTAATACATTCGCAATCTCCTACACTGAAATATATAGATATTTATAATTTACGCCTTTATATGAATGAGAATATTATTATGAAATAAAATATTTTTAAATTAAAATACATGTGTTTACATTATTTATGTTTATAATACTAACTGAAAGATATATATATATATATATATATATATATATATATATATATTGTAACCGTTGGAATTGTTGAATGCTGTATTCCATTTAAATTGAAGAAAGAAGGCCCAAAATGTTGGTGCCAATTTGTAACTGATTGAATTGATGGATGAAGGTGATGGTTAGGATGATCGATCTGATTTGATAAAAAATCTAAAAATCTAATTTAAATTAATCTGGTCTAGCTCAATCGGGTCGCCGTTATATAATAAACCATCACAAAGCACAAATAATCTCTCTTAAAGTTTAATTTACTTAAGTTATAAGTAAAATGGAGGAATAATGAGACTATCTGCTCCAGACATCAACAAATCCATCACAATTACAACATAAATTGCAAAGAGCAGTGAAACCAACTACTATTGCCCTAGACAATAATATAGGATTAGGCTAACTACTAGATTGACAATCTAATCAAAATCAAATCCAATTAATAACTAAAACAGATTCCAATATATATTTTATTAGCCTGTTACTGTTATAGTAATTTAAATCTACTTTATTATTTAAAGATGCTGCCTTTTTAACTTAATGGATGAGCTTCTAAGTACCTGTAATAGTACTTTACAAAACATTTGTTTACATATAGATATTATTTAAATATCAAAACAAAATAATACTTGAACCCAAATATACATATATCTATTTTAATAAACGCTAAATAGAAAGATAAACACTCGTGTCAATAAGCGATATACAATTCTTTCTACTTCAATCTCTAATTAATAATTTTCTGTGGGTATCAACTGGTTTTATTATAATTTTATAAACACTTTGAAAATTTATGCGCTCACTTAAATGTTTAAACAAATTAATAGACGTCGATGGTTTACTAAGAAGCTACAAAATAATTTATAACTAATTTATAAATATCTTCCAATAAAGTGATGCTTAATTAGTGCTTCGTTTAGGTTTTAAAATAGAGTACTTCACTGGAGTTTAATATCAACACTCTATTAGCTCATCTCTAACTTTACAATGTCCAACCACATTACATAAAAGATATATCGAGCTGCTATTGGATGTTTATTCACCTGTGAGTATTGATACAATCTGTTTGAAATTTTAAACAATTGAATAAAAATTGATTGGCAACAATTAAAACATATGATTATATTTGATATTTATAAAAATCAAAATAATATTCAATTAAATCGGTCAATGAAGTTTATTCTCTTCATTTTATAGGAGTTTAAAAAAAATATCCAAGACGAATTATTCTGAACCAAACGATAAAGTATAATCTATTTAGATTTTTATGACGGAATCAGACAAACATGAAATGATTGACTTTGTAATATTAACTAAGATAAATGAGAATATGTATATATAATATTCGAATGCAAATATAAATATGAAATTCATATAGAAACAAAATAAAATACTAATAAGCAAAACATACCTTATCTTATATTCCAATTCGCTTACCAAGCTGAGTTTGAATCCTGTTACTTAAATAGCTACGCCGTCTTACGCAATCCAAATAAAACAAAATAATTAAACTAGTCTTGATATTTAAATTAACTCAATTTATTAGATTATAGAAAAGAAAATTGGCAATATTAATGATAAAATACATCCGAAATGACTTTATATTTTAGATTGGTTGACTAAATAAAATGATCAAATTGCTATGTGTATCTCTATATATGTGTTGCAATAACGATAACGACAAAAAAAAAAAAAAACGAATGAGTAAATGACGAGAAAGGCTCTTAGATATTTTACTAAAAAAATTTACATATAACCGATACCAAAATGTGAAATAGGAGGGTATCAAAATCTATTTGTTTATCAAAATAATTACAGATAAATGAATATGAAATAAATATATTTGAGTCTCTCCGATCATTTTCATTTAATAAATTATATTACTTTTAGAGATAATTAAAAAAAAAATCATCCCATTTTATTACATATAAAAAAAAAATTAATACACACACATTTCATATAAAAAAAAATCATACCATATATATATAAGTCTGTTCGTTCTCTCTTTATTGGTCTATCGATTGACTTCAGTTATAGTGTAAAGAGAAGTTTCTCCGTCAGAAATAGTAATCGTAAACTTTACAATACTTCATTAAAAGTTTTCTTTTTTTTTTTTTTTTGTCCGAAGAGGTGAGTGCACTTTGATTATCCCTATTATGATGTGAATTGATCCAGTTGGGTCTTGTTCCTTTGCTGTGAGACGATGTTTACGCCAATCCATTTTTTTTTTATAAAGCATTTTTTTTTTTATTTCATAGGTTTTTTTTTTTTTTACTTTGCTGTCGCTTCCCTGGAAACCTTTTTCGCAACTGCCCACTAAATGATTGAACGGGCAGATAATTCCACTATTTTTCCATGTTTTATGGTTTTACACACAAAAAAAAATATTGAAAAAATTTATTTGTTAAGACACAGAAAATAGATCTATCCTTTACTATTGCAAATGATAAAGAGGCCTCTTATATTCTGTCGCGTCCTTTTTATATGTTCTCTTTCTGACGTCTTGACGACCATACAATCTTACTCAATTAAAAACTCAATTCTATCAATTTTCTTATAGTTTCTTTTCGCGCGGTCGGAGAAAAAGATACATGAAATTAAATCCAAATTCGATTACAATTTTTTTATTATTTACAAACCAAAATACAAAATTGATATAATAACCTTTTAAATTATTGATAAACATCAATAATTTACACATATCTATATTTTTGAATAATAATATTTTTTAAATTAATTTATAAACACATATACTCAACATAAAAAACATTGAACTGTATATAATAATGTTACTATGGTGACTGCATTCATATATGAAATATATAAAATAATATCGATCCTATTTAGTTAAACTTATATTGTACTGAATTGTTTATTTTTTTTTTTTATATATATACCTGGATCATCAATTTGAACATTCACAATATATATATATATATATATATATATATATATATATATATATATAAATATATATATAGCTAATATATATATATATATATATATATATATATTAGCTATGTATATACGTGCGTAAAGGTGGGTTTGAATACAGTTAGATGGTAGGAGATTGGATGTGGGCTGTGAAGCAGGATCTGAGAATTATATCTGCTTCAATATATATATGAAATACTCACTTAAAAGTTAAATGTTGTCTCTAAAACTTCAAAATGGATGTCATGATAAACATAAGTTAATTTACAATGTATCCAACTATCAGAATGGAAAATCAATAGCATCATGTATTGAAAAAGTAAATGTAGATTATATATATATATATATATATATATATATATATATATATATATATATATATATATATATATATATATATATATATATATATATATATATATATATATATATTGTAGCCATCCCCAACACAAATCCTACATCTCTTATGAATAAATACCCAGGGCGACAATTCTATTTATAATAGAATAAACTACTAATCTGACTCTACATTGAATCACTATCGAGACTCTTAGAATAATGTCCAACTAGAGCTGAGCTCAGTGGGGAAGGTGGGACATAGAGTTTCTTAATATGGAAAATGAAAATAATTACAGGAAGAAATATAAATCAATAAGAGTAAAATATCTGCTTGATTTTGCAATAAATAAGTAGTTAAAATTGATAAAGTTCCATCCATCCATCTAAAAAAGTTACAGTTCAAGTTGAGCTTTTCCCATTATCTAAATGCACATCTTACTAACTATGGTAGTACTTTAATAAGTTCAAATAAAGATATGGCACTAATCAACTTTTACTGTATGATATGTTGAAAGTAAGTGAGACAAAGATGTAGCACTAAACAACTTTTACTGTATAATAAATTTAAATTAAATAAAACAAAGTTATAGCACTAATTAACTTTTTACTATATGTTAAATTTAAATAAAATGATGAAATTAATATTTACTTTGAAACAATAATGGAATATCTCAAGGTTTTATTATAAAACTTATTTAACAATTTATACTATATAATAGCTACCAGTTACCATCATAAAAGATAACAATATAAAATTCAGTATTGTCCTCATGGGATAGCAGTTATACAATGAAAGAAATTGGGTACCATTTTATTTCAAATTATTATCCAAAGAATAGCTAAGCACATAAATTTCCCCAAAGGTTCATCAAATAATTAAGCATTTCATATAATGTTTGGATCAAAAATAATATCATCAGATCTGAACATGTTCATTATTGAATTCATTAAATAGTGCAATTATATCATATTGGTTATGTAGGTTGCAGAAACAAAAATAGGAATGCATGTAAAAAACAAGTTCTCAACAAGGTTTAAAATAAATAAAACATTTATTGCATTATTTAACTAAAATAAATACCTTCAATTTATATTAGGATTAGAGTTTCAGAGTCTATTGAATAGATTTATAAATTATAAATCCTAAATTTACAAATATATCCTGCAGGAATTGATATCTGGTATTTATATTTTTCTTCTCTTTTTTTTATATTCCAGAATTCATGACTTTAACCCACTCCTGTAGTACAAACTGACAGAATGAAGTAATACCTTATATCCTTACTTCACATATATTCAGACAATTCTAATATTCTTTGACAACCAAACCAACACTGGGATAATTAAACAATTCATTATAGATCTAAAGATATGAGTGAGAGATGTCACACTGTTCTTTATGAATCACTTGAACAATTCTAAATAGCTACATTTTTTTTTATTTATTTACTCATTCAAGACGAGGATGAATCAATTTGAGGATTTGATGATGTAAGATAATTTACTATGATATGATTTGAAATATCTAACCAATACTTAAAAATCCAGAAATAAATTTCTTCCATCTCTCCAGACACAATAGTATTTTATGTGTGCTTCTGTATTATGCTGCCTGCTATAATATAATTAACATAACTACATCCCATCAGTGTGTTCATAAAATTAAGAGATAAAATATTGTAATATGGATAATGCCATAGAGCAAACAATGACTTGAGCACTACTTCTGCTTTAGATGTTCCATAAAAGAAACTAATCCTACCATTTATTTTAATTAACAAACTATGTTACACATACATATCACTATATGATGGGAAAACATACCAAATTGAGACATGAGGGACAAGAAGACTTTAATTCTACTAAACTAAATGACAAAAAATAGTGACTCCCACACCTTACTGAGAGGTTCAATATTGGCATGGACTCAGTCTCATCATCAAAGACAAAAAATACACGGTTTAATTTTATATAGTATAATAATCATAATGCACAAATACTTAATCTAAGAAATACATTCCACTTGTGATAAGTATATAAATAAACTAAAGGAGAGTTCTCTCAAACCCTAACAATATAATATATATGCTTAATGATTTCTTTCATCATAGCTACTTAACACATTTTATTCTAAACATAAAAAATGTTTGTACATAAATTCCTAATTATTTCATCTCATTTGTCATATTACATCATCAAAAACTAATCAGGAAAAATATAAGTCAAGAGAATATAGATTTAATAATTACATAAACAAATCACACAAAACAGGCACACATACACATAACACACATAAAAATAATTTCAAATTATATTTAATACATAAATATTCTACCAACTTTAACCCATATCTCAAAAATAAATCTTTAATTCATGACAAATTATAATTGCTTCAAATTTTTAGGTATAACAGGTATTATTAAACAGACATCATCATCTCTAACAATGCAAAGATAAACAATGTTTTTATGCACTTATCCCTCTTTAAATTAGCTGCTAGCTTTATAATAGCAAATAAATAGTTCTACCACTAACATAAGCATATATAGAATAAATGTATGTAAAAATATCAAAATAAAAATCAATTATACAGTCACTACTTTTGATTATACAAATATAAGATGAACTTGGAGCAAAAGAAAATTATAAAAGAAAGCAACATAAAAACAAATAACATGATATACCTATCTACTGTACATTAACAACAAAAAGAAATGATTAAATCTTCTTTAGCTGGAAAATTTGTACAGTATATAAATAATATCTCTTAGGCATATATAATAATAATAATAATAATAATAATAATAATAATAATAATAATAATAATAATAATAATAATAATAATAATAATAATAATAATAATAATAATAATAATAATAATAATAATAATAATAATAATAATAATAATAATAATAATAATAATAATAATAATAATAATAATAATAATAATAATAATAATAATAATAATAATAATAATAATAATAATAATAATAATAATAATAATAATAATAATAATAATAATTACAAACAAATAGATGTTAGTAGTCATATAGTCAAGTTCCTGCAGGATGAACAATACACATTTTGGGTCCAATTGAAAAGCAGTTTCCAAAGTTATTAGCAAATAGTTAATTGAAATTGCTGACAATATATCATGTGAAGTATTCAACATATTTTATTTTCATAATAACAATTTATGTTTACTGTTGCAGATTTTTATTAATATTTTATAATTTAATTATCTGGTGGTTTTCTAGTTTTATAACTCAGCACTTAGACTTGAAAATTTCAAAAGGAGCATAAGTCTCCACCAATTAAAGTTGACTATAATTATATGTATCAAAAAATTTATAATACTTTATCAAAAGCCATCCATGAGGTGAATAATTAATTAATTTATGATATTCATGTAAGCTACATAATTCTTTAAATGACAAGAAATTACACATGTAGTATTCATGCTACTCATTTTGCATTATGTAACAAGCACATTTAATAGACATCAGTTATTTATTCTATATGCCATTAAAACCCATAGTCTTATAAGATATGAATGGTTAGATATAATTATTCTGCAATAATAATTTATGGCATGTTACACTAAGTTAGACACACACATTCATCCATATGAGTTTCACTTTTCTATAGCCAGAAGAAGTTTTTAATCTAAAGATTTTAAGATGTTTTGTTAAAAAGTTGAGCATATTATTTTCCCATAAAATAGCAAAATTCATACAGTTCCATTTTTTATTAATACTAAAGATTAAGGTTAGGAAATTTAAACTTGAGTTATAGATGCACATGTGAATTTTAAATGATGATATTAAATATAAAGTTAGTTAATTAAAAACATAGGATGATATACCACATTTGAAGTTGATTACATTCTCATCCATTTCTTTATATTTCAAAAAAAAAAAAACTAGTTTCATACAAGAAAATTAATACTTAAAGAAAAGTTGTACTTTTGAATTTTAATTGTGTATTAACCACCTGATTTTGGAAAAAGAACCACATAGAGAGTGAGAGGACTGTAATAAAACATATTTCTTATATATATATATATTACCAACATTGTCTTGGCACATAATAATTTCATCGAAAAATTATTAAAACAAAAATTTTTTGTTAAAACAGAATAGTATTTAAAAGTTTAAGAGTATTTTATTGCAGTTTGTTTTCAAAAACATAAGTTTAAAAGTCAAATAGTTTTTTTTATATTATTAGTTAAAGAAATAAAAGTTACAATTCATTAATTAAAAGAGCAAGTGGGTTTGGCTTTAGAAGCGTCAAGTTAAAAGTTTATAAAAGAAGTTGATTTCAAAATATGTTATAAATGATTGATTAGAAAAAAAAAAGAAATAAAGAAAAGGGATTAAACTAAAAGTTTAAAAATATCAGTCTCTTTTTATTTAAGTTAAAGAAAAAAATGTTAATCTTAAAACTAGTGTTGAGTTTAGATTAAAATACACATGTGTGTAAATGGCGAATGCTTGTTAATAAAATATATGTGGGATTATAAACATTGCATAAATATGTGCACGTGTTAACATGAAATAAAGGAAAATTATATTTGAAAACTCGGTCATGGCTACTAATCAAAAATGTAAAAACAACATGTTTGCCTTGGCTACTAATTGATATCATCAACAACAGGATTAAAAGCTTATCTCAAAGGAATGCAATTTAGATAAGGAAAGAACTTCAACAACAGATATAGCTGGAGGATATCAAAATGACACTATGTCTCATGTATAATTAGTCAATTTTTATCAGACATTGCTGTTTTTAAAAAACAGTGTAGAGTGAACAGTTGAGAAAACAGTTTTTGTTCCAAATTCAATTCATCAATCAGTCATGCAGTGTTAATAGCTTCATTGGAACATATGATGAACTTCAAACCTTGTCCAAATACCAGAACTCTGCCTGAGATAAAGTAACAGACACCCAATAAGTGAGAGCCGCCCAAGTATCTTCTGTTTAATAATAATAATGCCATGAAATAAATAACCATGCTTAACCTTAATAAAAGAAGTAACCAGGATTGTTAATCAACAGGAATCCTCTGGAGAAGTGGAAAACCAGCTGGCTGGCAATAAAAAAATTCAGAAACACACTGAAAACACAGGTAGCAAACAACCAAAATCTCCATGCTCCAAAAACCTGGGTATTTAATAACTTTTTTATTTCCATTTATAAATTCAAAGTAGTCATTGTCATCCATAAAGCCTCCAGAGTCAGTGGTAGAGAAAATTATTTGATGCATAAAGAACTGTTGATGTGCATGTTGGTTTGAATGCTTAATATTTAATATTTATCATACTATTTAATACTTTGTCATTTAACATTGTTAGATTATATTTTCATGTATATTTAAAATGTGTGTGCATGGTTATATATAAGTACCTTAAATGTTTATGTTAATTAAAAATATCTAAAGTAGTTTAAAACTATAGTAATTAATGTTAATTAAAATAAACTGCCTTTTAAAGTTAAACTTAATTTTGTTGGGAAATTCTTTTTGCCACTAGTTAAGGAATAACTTGATATTGAATTTAAAAATAGACTAAACTAGTTAAAAGATTTTTTGAGAACTGGATTATGGGCCTATTGTTCGAACATGTTAGTCTTGCACTAGTTGGTGCCCAGGATTTACTCCAAAACAAACAAAGTGTTTGGATAGTAGGGGTTTAAATCTAGAAGCTGAGATGGGCCATGATCAGGAAATGTGATCATGTTATGCATTTCATAGCTCAGTCTGATCATGTATTGACAGCTCTATTATCAATAGTATTCTCCACTCTGCTTGAACGTTCTGGTTTGTTCACATCACATAATATTTCTAAGAATATAAATAAATTACAAACTGGGTTTAAACACAGATAAACCCAGCTGGTAGAGTAAGTTAGATCTATATGGTTCAAACCCAGTACTATATATATATATATATATATATATATATATATATATATATATATATATATATATATATATATATATATATATATATATATATATATATAAAGTCATGTGTAGCATGGCATTGCTTTTATGAGCTTGTATTTACAAATATACAATATAGAAAGTGTACAAATAGCTAAAACAAACTGTTAATTGATAAGGGGGATATGATAAAATATTTTTTCTTACTGCACTTATCAATTAAGAGCCTGTTTGAGTATTGTCATGCTCCGTATATATATATATATATATATATATATATATATATATATATATATATATATATATATATATATATATATATATATATATATATATATATATATATTAAAGTAATGTGATATTGCAAAAAATGCAGAACAATTTACTTTTATTCTTATTAATTTGTTTTTTTTTCTTTTTCTTTTTCTAGGATGAAATTTGCTACTAAACGACTTGATTTTGCTGTTGATTTTTCTAAGTCTAAAAACTTACTTAAAATTTTTGGAAAGGAAATAAAACACTAATTTGTAATAAAAATTAAAAAAATATTTTTTTGTCATTTAAAATTTGTTTGTATGTCTTTTTGACTGGGGGAAATTTTAATATTTGAAATGTAATTATTTTTTCTGAATGTGTTTGAATGACTAAATATCATTAAAATAAAATTATAATTTTAATTAGTTTACTTCTCATTATATATAAATAAACAAAAAAACTTATGAGTAAAGTTTAAAAGAGAAGTTATAAATAAATATAATAATAAGCTGAATGTTTTCAAGGATCCATGATTCCTATATAAAACTTGTTTTTCTTTTTCATAAATGTACCTTTAAAGTTTTCTTACAATGATATAGATTGCAGAAGCTTTGACTATGTGGAGAAACTGGACTGATATCAGACCCATATAGCTAACTGGTTTGATAGGCTGAGTTTGAAGACATTAACGTGTCTAAAAAATTCTTGCTTGCAAACTGATAGAAACGTTTTGCATAAACACTTGATGTTAGTGTTTAGGTCGAGTTTTTAACTCCTATCCCTTCCTGATGAGATCAAATCAGCTTGAAATCAGCGGATCTTAGGGTGGAGCAAAATGAGAAAGACATTGAATATTGACTCTGATGTTTATGTAAACAGAATACTTTTGTTTTGGAGGTCTTGGTAAAGCTCCATCTATTGATCATTAACACAAGCGATATCAGGTTTTACATATATAAAACTTGTTTTTCTTTTTCATATATATATATATATTGAACCATGTTCTAATATGTGTATTCAAAATACTGGCCTCTTAGGCAGAGAAGAACATACTTGGAGAGTATGTATGCCCAAATGATAGCTATAAAGTATATAACTAGCATTACATTTCCAGGACATAGCTTCTTCTCGGCTGTTGAGTTCAACACCAAGTTCAAAGCACTTTTTTGTTTGCATATAAACACGGGCGCCAGCTGCTTATTCTAAAAGAATACTAAAAAAATAGACAACACACTTTGAATAGTGGCCACTAACTCAACGCCTAAATCCATGACTAGCTCAGTTGTTTGTAATCACTAATAGATTATACTTAATTAGTGATTAAAAGAATTAATAAAAGAATTTGTTAAAAAGAATTGATAAAAAGAATTGATCGATAAATAAAGTTTAATTTTAAAGATAATTTATTAACTAACATTTATTTACTAAATTTAAACATTCTAATAAAACACACGCATATTTTAAATTAACATTTCTAAATAGTTTAAATATTCCTATAGATTTAATAACAGAACACTCTAATTTAACTAATAAACATTGATATAATGATAACGCACATATTAACTCATGCACACAAATAATTATGATAATAAAGGACTACATAGCATTTGAAATTTAATCACACACATCAATAGTTCATTAATGTATGATATAGAGTTCATATAATTAGACTCTTGAAAGATTCGTACGAATTAATGCAATGCAATGGCTATTACAGTATAAACGAAATAAGCAAAAGTTTTACCTAGGCTTTTGAATGTAGACGTATAATTTTTTTCTTTGGAGGCTGCTTTTAGTGAGGATATTTTCATTATAAATGCTTACTAGCTGGCTAGGATGTTTCCTTGCTGAGTTTCCTGATTTTCACGATTATTGCTATCGGAGACAAATAGATACGGATGGAGATTTTCTAAAATGTTAAGCTGACATTATTTCACAGGCAGATCTGCTGTTTTCTCAGACATCTGGGCTGGAGGTGAACGTGCGTTCCAAAATATTCTCAGAACTGCATTTTGTTTCTTAACTGACTCAAATAATTTCCGAACTCCACTCTCTCAATAACTTTGTGAACTGATAGTCTCAACTCAATTAATTTGTGGAATGGAATTGTCCGATAATAAAAAGGTCTATTTATACCTGCACCTTGTTGTCTTTCTAATATCTCCGGCAAAGATCTGTTGTCAAATTCCAATGGTAATCATTTGATAAACATGTTTTGGAAGATTACTTAATTAGTAATAGCCATGCAATAAAACATGTTGTTTTATTTTATTAATAGCCATTGCCGTGGTTTTTAATGATAATCTTCTTTTATTTCACATACATTTTATTTATTTAAAAATTGCACATATATACGCACACATATTTTTAATACAATTTACTATTAAGTTTTAACATTATTTTTTCTTTAATTTCACTTGATAGAAAAGAGATTTGTATGTTTTAACTTTTTAATTATACTTTTACGGATACTAATCAAACTATTTATTTCCTTTTTGTAAACCTTTAGTTTCATTTCTCAAACCAAGACTCCACCTCCCCCCTTTTGATTAATTAATTGTAGCTTTTTATTTCAAAACCAACGCTAGAAAACTATTTGATTTTTATGCTTTACTAAAACAAACTGTAATAAACTCTTCAACGTTTAATTTTATGTTTTTTTTTATGAACGATTATTTTAATAATATAATTTTAGATAAAATTATATGTGCCTATATCAATATAGGTACATTACACCGCCCTTCCTTTTGAGAGAAAATGCGTCATTTTTGACCATTTTATCTCTCACAACATTAAATCTTAATTTATTTATTTTTTTATTTTATTGACATGTTATTTATTTGTTTAATTCGATCACTTTAAACAAACCCTTTTTTTTATTCATGTATTTAATCCTATAATTGTTACTCTTAAATCGTTCATTTGACCTACTTATTTAACTTGATTTTATTGATTTTTAACTGTTTATTTACAAGCATTTCTTCTTATGTAATATGTGCGTGGGGAAAAAATCTTTTATTCAATAATGCCTCCTTGCTATTATTATTATTTCTAATTTTCATTTAGTATTATTACCGCCTGTCCAGTGGTTGATTTTCTTTTTTCACTAACCTCAACGACCGGGCATTATATGTTCCTTTTTCCTCTATTCCCTGTGCTATCACAAATGCGTTATTACCGTATTGCCGTTTGATGATATACGGGCCGTCGTATATTGGCTGGAATTTCTTGTATATATGTTTTTCAGGATGACTCACCGGATGAACTCTCACCATGACCTCATCTCCCCCCCTGAATATAGTTTTAGCTCTTCCCTGCCTCTGCTGCTGTAGCCTGCCCATCTTTCTTAACCGGTTGAGTGCTTGCTTAGCATCTCTTCTCTGGTTGATTGGATTTATCCCCACTGGCAATTTAGTCTCAAACGGATACGGAATATTTCTTCCAAAATGTAGCCGAACAGATTCAAATCCTGTAGACTCATTTTTGACCAGTTTATCATGTTGATTATTCGTGATGTTTCTTTCATCCATTTGCGATGATCATCCTGTATATAAACCCGAAATCGATGCCCCAACTCCATCATAACCAGTTCACATGGATTAGACTGAGGGTTATGAATCGACGTAAGTATATGTCTTATCCCACATCTGTCCATCCATTTCTTCCATTCGCTAGATATAAAGGGCGTTCCATGATCCGACAGAATTCTGTCTGGAATTGCTACAGTTTTAAAGTATTGTTGCTCCAAAATAGTCTGTCTTGCGTTCGCTTGGGCTACTGGATATGCCGCTACCAGCTTCGAAAACACATCATATGTTACCATGAGATACTTTATTTTATTGAATGGAGGCAGAGGTCCATAGATGTCTATCGCTAGTAAGCTGTTCAGGCATTGGGCATATATAGGTTGCAGCGGCCCAACACCTGATGTGTTAGCAGACTTGGTTTCTGAACATATGGTGCATCTACCAATCATGTCTGTAATATTGGCATTCATTCCTGGCCAGTAAAACCAATGACTCAGCCATCCTTCCACTTTATTTGCCCCATATTGTCCGAAAGTATTATGCGCATATTTAATCATTCGCTCTGTCATGGCGACCAGAAAAATAATGCATGTTTTTTTTTTTCCATAACACACACTGTAAGAGTCCTCCCTTTAAATAACAGTGATTTCGGTCCCTCCACATCGGATTATTGGCTGTTTTTGTTACAAGCTGATTGCATAAATACTCTATTATTTCTTTGCAATCGTTATCTTCCTCTTGATGCTTCTTTAATCTGTGCAACTCGTCTTCTATCCCATTTCTTTTATATATTTTGGTGGCAGCTATATACGCTCTGTCGAAACTCAAGTGTTGTTCTTGAGCTACCGGATATCGTCTTAAGGTAAGCCACTTTGTAATTAAATTTTTGCAGGAATAAGCTCCATCTTATTAGCCTGCTATTATTCAAGAAGCTGTGATTAATAAATTCAAGGCTCTTATGGTCAGTGACTACTACCACTTCAGAGCCTACTAAATAGTGCCTGAAGTTCTTGAATGCCCACACAATAGCCTAGGCTTCCTTCTTGGTTACAGTGTAGTTCACTTCCAGTCCCCTTAAAAAATGGCTAATGAAACAAAGAACTCTGTGCTGTTCCTTGTCCTGTATCTGAAATAGCGCAGACCCCAATCCAAACCCACTGCTGTCCGTTTGTACAAAGAATGGTTTGTCGAAATCGGGATATGACAGCATAACTTTATTTAAAAATCCTGCCTTCATGCTCTGAAAACTGTGCTCATGCTGCTCATTCCACACCCACGATTTTCCATTCTCATGTTCTCTTTATAACGCCTCTACTCTTTTTATTACTTCCTCCAGCTCTATATATTTTCCCATTTTGACACAATGTATTTTATTTTTTATTTCAAAGTAGCGCTTACGTTAAACTAAATTTAAATACAACTTATTTTTTTTTTTTACTAAGACAGAAACTCCTGTTAACTTCGGCCTTTTGTCCTTGTCACTACCCACTCTTAATGCTTTGACTCTGCCCATAACACCCAATTGACTATGATTTGATAGCATAAATGTCAAAATCTCTTTTCATTTGGAAAAAAAAAAGAAAGTTTCGGTCAATTCTTTTTTTTTTAAATTAAAACACTTTTACATACGTAATTTAACTTTTGTATAAAACAAATTTTTCAAACAAGAAACAAAGTACCTCATTACTATTGTTTCTCAGGTTCAGCCCCACGGTTGGGTTTAGCCATTTGAACCGTGTTCGAATATGTGTATTCGAAATACCAGCCACTTAGGCAGAGAAGAACATACTCGGAGAGTATGTATGCCCAAACGATAGTTATAAAGTATATAACTAGTGTTACATTTCCAGGACATAGCTTCTTCTTGGCTGTTGAGTTCAACACCAAGTTCAAAGCACTTTTTGTTTGTGTATAAACACGGGCGCCAGCTGCTTATTCTAAAAGAATAATAAAAGAATAGACAACGCACTTTGAATAGTGGCCACTAACTCAACGCCTAAATCCACGACTAGCTCAGTTGTTTGTAATCACTAATAGATGATACTTAATTAGTGATTAAAAGAATTAATAAAAGAATTTGTTAAAAAGAATTTATAAAAAGAATTGACCGACAAATAAAATTTAATTTTAAAGATAATTTATTAACTAACATTTATTTACTAAATTTAAACATTCTAATAAAACACACGCATATTTTAAATTAACATTTCTAAATAGTTTAAATATTCCAATAGATGTAATAACAGAACACTTTAATTTAACTAATAAACATTGATATAATGATCATGCACATATTAACTCATGCACACACATAATTATGATAATAAAGGTCTACAGAGCATTTGAAATTTAATCACACACATCAAGAGTTCATTTATATATGATATAGAGTTCATATAATTAGACTCTTGAAAGATTCATACAAATTAATGCAATGCAATGGCTATTACAGTGTAAACGAAATAAGCCAATGTTTTACCTCGGCTTTTGAATGTAGACGTCAAATTTTCTTCTTTGTGGGCTGCTTTCGGTGAGGATATTTCCATTATAAATGCTTACCAGCCGGCTGGGATGTTTCCTTGCTGAGTTTCCTGATTTTCATGATTATTGCTATCGGAGACAAATAGATTACTAATGGAGATTTTCTAAAATGTTAAGCTGACATTATTTCACGGGCAGATCTGCTGTTTTCTCGCACATTTGGGCTGGAAGTGAATGTGCATTTCAAAATATTCTCAGCACTGCATTTTGTTTCTTAACTGACTCAATTAATTTCCGAACTGCACTCTCTCAATAACTTTGTGAACTGATTGTCTCAACTCAATTAATTTGTGGAATGGAATTGGCCGATAAAAAAAGGTCTATTTATACCTGCACCTTGTTGTTTTTCTAATATCTCCAGCAAAGATCTGTTGTCAAATTCCAATGGTAATCATTTGATAAATGTGTTTTTGGAAGATTGCTTAATTAGTAATAGCCATGCAATAAAACATGTTGTTTTATTTTCCTAATAGCCATTGCCATGGTTTTTAATGATAATCTTCTTTAATTTCGCATACATTTTATTTATTTAAAAATTGCACGTATATTTTTAATACAATTTACTATTAAGTTTTAACATTATTTTTTTTTAATTTCACTTGAATGAAAAGAGATTTGTATGTTTTAATTTTTTAAATTATATTTTTACGAATACTAATAAAACTATTTATTTCCTTTTTGTAAACCTTTAGTTTCATTTCTCAAACCAAAACTCCATCTCCCCCTTTTTGATTAATTAATTGTAGCTTTTCATTTCAAAACTAACGCTAGAAAACTGTTTGATTTTTATCTTTTTCTAAAACAAACTGTAATAAACTTTTCAACGTTTAATTTTATGTTTTTCTTTTATGAACGATTATTTTAATAATATAATTTTAGTTAAAATTATATGTGCCTATATCAATATAGGTACATTACACCGCCCTTCCTTTTGAGAGTAATATGCGTCATTTTTGACCATTTTATCTCTGACAACATTAAATCTTAATTTATTTATTTTTTTATTTTATTAACATGTTATTTATTTGTTTAATTTGATCACTTTAATCAAACCCTTTATTTTATTCATTTATTTAAGCCTATAATTGTTACTCTTAAATCATTCATTTGACCTACTTATTTAACTTGATTTTATTGATATGTAACTGTTTCTTTACAAGCATTTCTTCTTATGTAATATGTGCGTGGGGAAAAAATCGTTTATTCAATAATGCCTCCTTGTTATTATTATTATTTCTAAATTTCATTTAGTATTATTACCGTTTGTCCAGTGGTTGATTTTCTCTTTTCACTAATCTCAATGACTGGGCAATATATGTTCCTTTTCTTTCTATTCCCTGTGCTATCACAAACGTGTTATTACCGTATTGCCGTTTGATGATATACGGGCCGTCGTATATTGGCTGGAATTTCTTGTATATATGTTTTTCAGGATGACTCACCGGATGAACTCTCACTATGACCTCATCTCCCCCCTGAATATAGCCTTAGGTCTTACCTGCCTCTGCTGCCGTAGCCTGCCCATTTTTCTTAACCAGTTGAGTGCTTGCTTAGCATCTCTTCTCTGGTTGATTGGATTTATCCCCACTGAAATTTAGTCTCAAACAGATACGGAATATTTCTTTCAAAATGTAGCCGAACAGGTTAGAATTCTGTAGACTCATTTTTTGACCAGTTTATCATGTTGACTATTCATGATGTTTCTTTCACCCATTTGCGATGATCATCCTGTATATAAACCTGAAATAGATGCCCCATCTCCCTCATAACCAGTTCACATGGATTAGACTGAGGGTTACGAATCGACATAAGTATATGTCTTATCCCACATCTGTCCATCCATTTCTTCCATTCGCTAGATATAAAGGGCGTTCCATTATCTTACAGAATTCTGTCTGGAATTCCTACAGTTTTAAAGTATTGTTGCTCCAAAACTCGAATAGTCTGTCTTGCGTTCGCTTGGGCTACTGGATATGCCGCTACCAGATTCGAAAACACGTCATATGTTACCATGAGATACTTCATTTTATTGAATGGAGACAGAGGTCCATAGAAGTCTATCGCTAAGAAGCTGTTCGGGCGTTTGGGCATATATAGGTTGCAGTGGCCCAACACCTGATGTGTTAGCAGGCTTTATTGCTGAACATATGGTGCATCAACCAATCATGTCTGTAATATTGGCATTCATTCTTGGCCAGTAAAACTAATGACTCAGCCATCCTTCCACTTTATTTGCCCCATAATGTCCAAAAGTGTTATGCGCATATTTAATCATTTGCTCTCTAATGACGACCGAAAGAATAATGCATGTTTGTTTTTTTTTCGTAACACATGCTGTAAGAGTCCTCCCTTTAAACAACAGTGATTTCAGTCCCTCCACAGCAGATTTTTGGCTGTTTTCATTACAGGCTGATTGTGTAAATACTCTATTATTTGTTTGCAATCGTTATCTTCCTCTTGCTGCTCATTTAATCTGTACAACTTGTCTTCCATCCCATTTCTTTTATATATTTTGGTGGCAGCTATAAACGCTCTGTCGCAACTCAAGTGTTGTTCTTGAGCTACCGGATATCGGCTTAAGCTAAATCACTTTGTAATTGAATTCTTGCAGGAATAAACTCCACCTTATTAGCCTGCTATTATTCAAGAAGCTGTGATTAATAAATTCAAGGCTCTTATGGTCAGTGACTACTACCACTTCAGAGCCTACTAAATACTGCCTGAATTTCATGAATGCCAACACAATAGCCAAGGCTTCCTTCTCAGTTACAGTGTAGTTCACTTCCGGTCCCCTTAGTAAACAGCTAATGAAACAAAGAGCTCTGTGCTGTCCCTTGACCTGTATCTGAAATAGCACAGCCCCCAATCCAAACCCACTGCTGTCCATGTGTACAAAGAATGGTTGGTCGAAATCGGGATATGACAGCATAACTTTATTTAAAAATCATGCCTTCATGCTCTGAAAACTGTGCTCATGCTGCTCATTCCACACCCATGATTTCCCATTCTCATGTTTTTATTCTAACACCTCTACTCTTTTTATTACTTCTTCCAGTTCTATATCTTTTTTCATTTTGACACCATGTATTTTATTTTTTATTTCAAAGTAGCGCTTACGTTAAACTAAATTTAAATAAAAATTATTTATTTATTTTTCTTACTAAGACAGAAACTCACGTTAACTCCAGCCTTTTGTCCTTTTCACTACCCGCTCTTAATGCTTTAACTCTGCCCATAACACCCAATTGACTACGATTTGATAGCATAAATGTCAAAATCTCTTTTCATTTCGAAAAAAAAAGAAAGTTTCGGTCAATTCTTTTTTTTTTTGAATTAAAACACTTTTACATACTAATTTAACTTTTGTATAAAACAAATTTTTCAAACAAGAAACAAAGTACCTCATTACTATTGTTTCTTAGGTTCAGCCCCATGGTTGGGTCTAGCCATTTGAACCGTGTTCGAATATGTGTATTCGAAATACCGGCATCTTTGGCAAAGAAGAACATACTTGAAGAGTATGTATGACCAAACGATAGCTATAAAGTATATAACTAGCTTTACATTTCCAGGACATAGCTTCTTCTTGGCTGTTGAGTTCAACACCAAGTCCAAAGCACTTTTTTGTTTGTGTATAAACACGGGCGCCAGCTGCTTATTCTAAAAGAATAATAAAAAAGTAGACAATGCACTTTGAATAGTGGCCACTAACTCAACGACTAAATCCATGACTAGCTCAGTTGTTTGTAATCATTAATAGATTATACTTAATTAGTGATTAAAAGAATTAATAAAAGAATTTGTTAAAAAGAATTGATAAAAAGAATTGACCGACAAATAAAGTTTAATTTTAAAGATAATTTATTAACTAACATTTATTTACTAAATTTAAACATTCTAATAAAAGACACAAATATTTTAAATTAACATTTCTAAATAGTTTAAATATTTCTATAGATTTAATAACAGAACACTCTAATTTAACTAATAAACATTGATATAATGATCATGCACATATTAACTCATGCACACACATAATTATGATAATAAAGGACTACAAAGCATTTAAAATTTAATCACACACATCAATAGTTCATTAATGTATGATATAGAGTTCATATAATTAGACTCTTGAAAGATTCGTACGAATTAATGCAATGCAATGGCTATTACAGTATAAACGAAATAAATGTTTTACCTAGGCTTTTGAATGTAGACGTAGAATTTTGTTCTTTGGAGGCTGCTTTCAGTGAGGATATTTCCATTATAAATGCTTACCAGCCAGCTGGGACATTTCTTTGCTGAGTTTCCTGATTTTCACGATTATTGCTATCGGAGACAAATAGATACTGATGGAGATTTTCTAAAATGTTAAGCTGACATTATTTCACTGGCAGATCTGCTGTTTTCTCGGACATCTGGGCTGGAGGTGAACGTGTGTTCCAAAATATTCTCAGCACCGCATTTTGTTTCTTAACTTTCTCAATAAATTTCCGAACTGCACTCTCTCAATAACTTTGTGAACTGATTGTCTCAATTAATTTGTGGAATGAAATTGTCCGATAAAAAAAGGTCTATTTATACCTGCGCCTTGTTGTCTTTCTAATATCTCCGGCAAAGATCTGTTGTCAAATTCAAATGGTAATCATGTGATAAACGTGTTTTGGAAGATTGCTTAATTAGTAATAGCCATGCAATAAAACATGTTGTTTTATTTTGTTAATAGCCATTGCCGTGGTTTGTAATGATAATCTTCTTTTATTTCGCATACATTTTATTTATTTAAAAATTGCACATATATACGCACATATATTTTGAATACAATTTACTATTAAGTTTTAACATTATTTCTTCTTTAATTTCACTTGAATGAAAAGAGATTTGTATATTTTAACTTTTTAAATTATATTTTTACGAATAGTAATAAAACTATTTATTTCCTTTTTGTAAACCTTTAGTTTCATTTCTCAAACCAAGACTCCCCCTCCCTCCTTTTGATTAATTAATTGTAGCTTTTTATTTCAAAACTAACGCTAGAAAACTATTTGATTTTTATCCTTTTCTAAAACAAACTGTAATAAACTCTTCAACATTTAATTTTATGTTTTTTTTTTTATGAACGATTATTTTAATAATATAATTTTAGATAAAATTATGTGTGCCTATATCAATATAGGTACATTACACCGCCCTTCCTTTTGAGAGTAAAATGCGTCATTTTTGAACATTTTGTCTTTGACAACATTAAATCTTAACTTTTTTTTATTTTATTTTATTGACATGTTATTTATTTGTTTAATTCGATCACTTTAATCAAACCCTTTATTTTATTCATTTATTTAATCCTATAATTGTTACTCTTAAATCGTTCATTTGACCTACTTATTTAACTTGATTTTATTGATTTATAACTTCTTATTTACAAGCATTTCTTCTTATGTAATATGTGCATGGGGGAAAAATCTTTTATTCAATAATGCCTCCTTGTTATTATTATTATTTCTAAATTTCATTTAGTATTATTACCGCCTGTCCGGTGGTTGATTTTCTTTTTTTACTAACTTCAACCACCGGGCATTATATGTTCCTTTTTCCTCTATTCCCTGTGCTATCACAAACGCGTTATTACCATATTGCCTTTGATGTTATACTGTAATGGTCAGAAAACATGTGACTCGTAAACATAGTGCAGAATTCGACCACTATACAGAACAGCAGCACCATCGAGTAGTGAAGCCACCCATGGTACTGAGTTTGAAAATAGTTTATTGGTTCCACAATACGATCAACGAAACAACGCATGTGATGCGACATTAGTAAAGATTTCCTTAGGCATGGTGAACAGGGATATGCAAGATACTCATGATTTTATTCTCGAGTTAACCAATAACCAAACTAATATTAATTAAACATTCATATTTACATAATCGAGGAAATATTATATACAATGGGTATCGAATAAATGAAACGTAACTGCAGACGTATAGTTTAAAATTATTTTTTACTACATTTTAATAAAACAATCATTTACTAATAATATTTGTGGATTTAAAGCTTCAGTAGCGGGATTTGTGACATGATTATATTTTAAAGAATACATTTATTTATTTAGACATTATTTTATATTGAGGATTTCAGTAGCGGTATTTCTGACACTGAAATGTTTACAAAAGGAATACATTTATTTGAAGGAGTAATCTAGCTACCTAAAATTCTCGAGTAAGTATTTCTAATGCATGCCTGGAGGAATTTATTCCTATGCAATGCAAGAGTCTAAAGTATGGGTTATAGGAGTAATGGCAGACATATATTTATTTAATTAAAATATTTATTTATAACTAAGGGCAAACATTTATTTGAGAGTGAATTATGCAGATAATGTAGAGGTGGAGTGATATGTTTAGAATAATAAAACTAAGTAAAGGAACACGTGGCATGCTTTAGAAAGGCGATATGGAATGGAAGTATATCGAAACTGCAATGCTGTGAATGAGTTTATAAGAATGTCGGGCTGGTCTCTGCCATCGGCCCGACGAAGTAAGGTGTCACATATGCATAACCAGGGACAATCGGTCCATGTCCCAGTTTTGCCGGCTGGCTGCATGACATTGTCAAGTCCTACAGGAGCACCCATTATGTCCACTTGTGTAGGATGACTGGGGTTAATTTCAACCCTGAAGATTCCGAAAATTTCACGGTGGAATGGGTCATCACGTTTCTAAAATGTAACACATGTATAATGTACAAATGATTAGGATGAGATTTAAGTAGATTTCTAATTCGGCCCTACATTACAACATTTACTAAAAAACATTGGTTACTCTCAAAGCAATGTAATTTTCTGGAATTATTCATGATGATTTAATAAATACAAAATAGATATAAATTGAGAATTATTGTAACTAATACATCAGCCATTTGCGAAGTTGTAGACCCCTGCATTACAATAAATGATGCCATTGAATGCGTGTCGATTTATATGGAAGTTAAGTTATTTAAGAAAATACATATTAATGAAAATGTGACACGCATTCACTGTTTCAAACGATCATAGATTTAAACTTTGAAAATAGCGACAATTGTGAGCATGCAATAATTAGATAGTAAATATAGATAAAATGTAGATTTTAAAAATATGGACCCAAGATAGAAAGATGTAAGCTAGATTAGTAAAGAAATTTACACATTAAATTAATTATTCAATTTTAGTTATACAAATGGTAGTTTTACATTTTATAATTTAGATAAGTAGTATAAAGAAGAGGTATAGCATATTATTAGAGTACTCTAGAGTTTGAACACAGACAGGTACCTGTTTTGTAAGAAGTTTTCTTATTCCATGAGTTTAGCAGCAAAAGGTTCACGAGTGGCAAGTCTTTCTTGTATTTAGATATTTCATTTAATTTCACAGCAGCAGCAGCTTTTTCATTTATTTCAGGCAGAAGATCTTCATGGTGAATTTATGACGGGCAATGGAAAGTTCAGCATGCGATAGGCCATCTCCTGATGGAGAATAATCTAGGTGCTTTACTCAGTCATACCTTGGCAGGAACAAATTTTATATTTTTGGAGACCCTCAGTGATCGAGAGCAAAGCTAAAGTTTTTAAGTCAATGTCTCCAGCAAGTCTAAGATGGCCTTTTTTTTATCTTGATCTCTCACGTTTTTGTTAAGGTATTTTAGGTTCTATTTAATCTGCCCTGAGGATAATCAACACATTTTGTTGGTTTTTAATTAAAGAAAGCTGCCATTCTATTGTTTACATTTTACATTTAATAATTATATTTTGGGGAATTTTTCTTTAATTAATCTATTATCTATCACTGATCGATGCTTTTAAATTTCAAAAACAAAAAAGGAACATAAGATTATTTTAACTTTTAATTAAATATTACAGCAGATTTTTTTAGAATTATTATTAAATGAAATTTAAACAAAGCAATAAATACGAACTTTATAATCCAAAATAAATGATAAAAATTATACAAAATCATATAACTGAAAGAAATCTAAATTATATTATTTTATCCCTATTTATTGCGTTTAATTTGAGATCGAAATGTGTGCATGTTTATGCCGAATTCTACATATATTTATACATTTTTAATATTGTTACACACACAATTCGATATCAAAAAGTTTAAATTTGGGCGGGATAGACCGGTCAGTGAGAGACGACAGAAAAAGGTGAAACTTAAGATTCGAATACGAATCTTACTGTTTCATTTCCCCGTACTTCCCGTAAACAATTAAGGGAAAACAAAGGAGGCAAGAAAGAGCAAAAAAAAATTACATTACATAATTTAAAGATGAAAACATTATTATTGTTTTTACAGATATATTGAAATATAGAAAAAGCAGAGATTACATGAAGCAATGAACAATTTATATACCCAGATCTAGAATTTATAGTTTAATTAAAATGGCCTAATTTGGCCGTGTCTGATTAAAATTGTAGTAATAACTAGTTAAACTGAATGTATATATATATATATATATATATATATATATACAACTAATCCTATTCTATAGATATTTATATATATATATATATATATATATATATATATAAAATTCTTAGAATAGGATTAGTTAGTATAATATAAAAAAAAATTTTAAGAGTAGTAGTAATTAAAACAATAATATATAGAATAAAATTTCTATCTAAAACCCTATGTGACTAAAGCACAATCAATTCAACCATGTTCATTATATCAAGTTCATTTTAATATTTTCATATACATTTAATCCGTCCTAATAGTCTAATATTTTTACAACCCCGGGTCAGGTGGATAATACCTACATGGTTTGAGATTACGGGCATTATATGTCATTTTTATGGTATCTCCATCTTTTAATAAATATGCATTTGGGCCACATGTGTGATCAATTATAAAGGGTCCCCGGTAAAAAGGAAAGAACTTTGTATATATTCTTTTATCTTGGTTTACTTTGTTGAGAGTTCCGTACTTAAACATATTTCCCGACCTGGAAATGTTGGCTTCTCCAATCTGCTCGTAATTTCTGTTTTGCCCTTTCTGTAAGGCGACGGTGTGCCTTGTGTCTGTCAGTTTCAATATTGATTTCACGTTCATCCATGGGTAAAGGCATCTTGATCAGTAATGAGTCTGCTTTACCAAAATGCAGACGTGTTGGCATCATGCCAGTGACCTCATTGATGGTTCCATTGGTATATTGAAAAATCTTTTCAGTTTGATTTACCCAGCTTCTGTGATTTTGGTGAACATGGGTCCTAAATAGTCGGTTTATTTCCCTTATAACCCGTTCACATTGGTTAGACTGAGAATTTCGATTTGAGGTCAGAATATGTTTAACGTTCTGCTGCCTCAACCAAGTCTTCCATTCTTGAGATGTAAAGGCCAATCCATGGTCCGACAGGATGGTTATCGATTTTTCAATCTTGATGAATTTACACTTTTGTAACACTCAAATTGCACAACAGAAATCTGCTCGCATCACAGGATAGGCCCAAGCAGCTTTTGAGAATAGATCATATGTTACAAGTAAGTAACGGAATCTATGGTAGAATGGCAATGGGCCATAGTGATCAATTGCAAGTAATTCATTAGGTGCGGATGGAATGATAGAGGCACCTACTCCACTAAAGTTTCTATTTGGTGGTTTATCTCTTGCACAAATAGCACATTTCTTAAGGGTATCCATCACATCTTCATATAGCTTTGGCCAGTGAAATTGTCGTCTTATAGCTTCTGTTTTTTTAGGGCCATAGTGCTTTACTAAACCATGCATATACATGATGAGATGGTTTCTGAGGTCAGGTGGTACCAAGATTTTCCAGTAAATTTTATCGCCCACAATCTGCTGCTGCAGCAACCCATTTCTTATCCGGTATAGCTTCTTTCCTCGAGGTGTTGAGCAGCCTTGTATTGGATTTCCTTGCTGTTGTACAATTTGGATCAGCTTTTTATATAGTGGCTGCTGCTCTTGCAAATGCTGAAGGTTCCTTAACTTGCGTTCCATCTTCTGGTCCAATACTGTTGCTGCAATTACCAATGGCTGATCACTTATTATGGGGTTGTGTGGCTCCAGTTCTATAGGATGTCGACTTAATATATCGGCCACTGTATTTTCAGGCCCAGGGCAGTAGACGACTTTATAATGAAATCTTTGAAGTGAAAGACTCCATCTGATGAGGCAGTCATTGTTCAGGTAACTTTTATTTAGGAATTCGAGATACCGGTGGTCAGTAATGATAATCACCTCTGAACCCAGCAACATCTGCTTGAACTTATTGCATGGCCACACGATTGCTAGTGTCTCTTGTTCCGTCACTGTGTAGTTCTTTTCGGCTTCTTTGAGAGTACGGCTGCTAAAATATAGTATTTGGTGTTGGCCTTCTTGGTTGACTTAAAATAGAACCACGCCCAATCTTTTCTGACTGCTATCAGTCTGCAAATAAAAGGGACAGGTAAAATCTGGGTAGTGTAACATCACAGTCTCTAAAAATGTTCTCTTTACTTGACTGAAGTCTTCTTCATGGGTCTTCATCCATTGCCATCAGTGGTGAGGTCTTATCAATTCTACTAATGATGATGTATCTTTGGCAAAATGGGGGTAAAACTTGTGATAGTAATTGCAAAGGCCCAGAAATGATTGAACTTGTTTTTGGTTCGTGGGCCTAGGGAAATTTTCAATAGCTGGGACCTTGTCAGGGTGAGCCCTAATTCCTTGACCATTTACAATATGGCCTAAAAAGAAAATTTCCCTCAATGCAAAAAAAACATTTTTTTAAATTAACAGTTATATTTTTCTGGGTGCACTCATCGAAAAATTGTTTTAAATCCTCCAGATATTCTGCAATGTCTCTAGATGCAACTACTACATCGTCAATATAACATACCAATTTTTTTAATCTTTCTGACAATACTTGGTCCAAACACCTCATGAGGCCAGCCCCACTATTTATCAGCCCAAAAGGTACTCTTTTAAACATGTGGGTTTGCCCATTGTATCTGAACGCGGTATATTTTCGATCCTGGGGTGGAGAGCCATTTGCCAGTAACTGGCAGTTAGGTCAAAAGTAGAAAAAATATTCTTAGCAGTCAACTTGATAAATGTTTCTTGGATGGGTGGTGGGATGTCTCACTCAGGTATAGTAATGTTGTTTAATGTCCTAGCATCGAGACACAATCGTATGGTTCCATCTTTCTTTTTGACTACGACTAACAGGTTATTATAGGGTGATGACCCCTTTTCAATTACACCCCAGTCAATCATCTGCTTAATTTGAGCATTCATCTCTTCTTGATACTGAAATGGGATAGGGTATGTGTGGGTCTGGAAATGTTTCAATTCTTTTACTCGTATCTGATGGACGTAATCACTAATTTCACCTGGGACATGAGAAAATATTGTACATTTTCCATAAATAATTTTTTTAACTGGAATTGGTCCTCTACCTTGTCTAATGATGATCCCATAATTTTCTCTTGGATATCCTTATCAGGAATGGAGGACGACATCTTCATTGGATTTCTTCAGTTTGTTTATTTGTATCAAAACTAATCTGCTCCTGCTGGAAAGCTAGTATCTTTTTTTATAGTCCAGGATACATTCATGTTGGGTTAAGAAGTCGGACCCAATTATCACATCCTGAATTAATTTTTTTATCACTAAGAAGGTGTGTTCTGCATTGGCTTCTCCTATTGATATTTCCAACCAGACTTGATAGTTTTCAGTTCTGGTCGTCCTCCCAACAGCCAGCTTCATTTGGATTGGGCGAGCAGGGAGCCTGGGTATGAGTTCATGTTTTTCATAATTTGTTAACAACTCTCTAGAAACACAGGAAATCTGGCTGCCTGTGTCAAGAAGAATTTGTGCAACTGAAGCCCCGATTCTTGTATTAATAATTGGGCAAGGGCCAATCTGAAGTCCCCAAGTGGGATCCTCTTCCTGGATGCCTGACGTTAGGTTAGTGATCTCCGCTACTTTCAGCTGCTGGCAAGATGAATGCTGGTACTGGTAATCTTTTACTGAAATCCCGCTTGATCGAATTGATTGCTAGTAGTCGCTGATTGCTGTTGTCTGGTCTCCTGCTTCCATTCGTGATCTACTAGATTTTCAGACCAATGGCTATCATCTAAAATTGCAAGAAATTCTCCCATCTCTTCAATGTCTTTGATACAACTTACAATCATCAGCTTTTGGGTAGTTACTGGCATATTTTGTTGAATCGTTCCAATGATATGTCTATCTGCCAATGTGAACATCGTGAGAGATTTAAATCGGTTTGCTTGGCGGAGGAAAAACTGAGCATGTGTTTCTCAGGGTATTGCTCCATATTTTTCATGACAGAGCGTGTTGTAGATATCAATTTGATGCTTGTCGCTCCAATATTGTTTCATTAACACATCTGTGTACTTTTCTATAGTTTTAGGTTTCCATTTCACAATATCCCACCAGTCTTTGGCATAGCCCTGTAAATGGTAACTGGCAATAGCTATCTGTTCACCTGCTTCTGCCTTATGCACTTGAAAGAAACTTTGTAAGCTCTCTAAGTGGGCTTGAGGATTTTCTCCTGAATCTCCTCTAAAGATTTTTATCTGAATAATCTTTCCTAAGTAGCTTTGAAGACTAACCTCCTTCGTCCTTATATTTTCCCCCTCTTTATTGACTTGGGTTATTCTATAATCGTTTGCTCTCATTCCTAACTCTCTCAAGACAAATTTTTGATTTTCCTGATACTCTCTAACTCTCACCTTTTCTTCTTCCTGTCTCTGTTTTGATTTTTCATCTCTTCTTTTTCTCATCTCCTCCTCATACTTTTCCTTCATTTCTTGCATACTCTGTCTGAGTATTTCCTCCATGAACTTGAAATTTAAGTCCATTAATCTTCTGTATTGTTGCGGAGCTTCCCTTCACTCGGGTGTTGACTCCAAAGCTTCAGATAAATCTACTTGCTGTATATCAATTTTTTCTCATTCCATTTTCTTAATGTGATTTATTTATTTTATACTACTAGCATTTGACTACTCCCCACTGGAATATTGGCCCTATAACACTCTTTCGCTGCCCTCACCTACTCTACATTGCCCTATCTTTATATTGCTGTGTTTAACATATTTAACATATATATTATAGCGAACTACTGGTTACGCGTATAATAAGCCACTGCTATCTATGATATATATATATTTGTACTTTAACAAAATATTTACTATTAACATATATAACAAGCTTCTGTTGTCTATGCTATATATATAACGGTGTTTTAGTAAAAAAAAATCAATGCTACTTGCTTTCTCATTTAGCGACTGATTTTTTTTTTTTTGACATATATATATATATAAAATATTTCATTAGATCCGAGTATTTTCATTCCTTCTTAAATTACACACACATCCCTGCTTTTCTTAAATTTGTTATTACGCCTGCTGTATTTTCATTCACTCGACACACATTATTTCACTTGATTATTTTTTCATTATTTTTATCAAAACAAAATCATATATATAGAATAATTAGCTAACTTGAGTGATGAATGCTAAAAGAAATTTATATGCATTATATTTTGCTCAGGGTAAATATGGGTTTTTTGTATCGAATGCCCCATGTTGGTCGCCAATTGCTAAAAAAAAATTTAACTATGTAACGGTCAAAAAACGTGTGACTCTTAAACATAGTGCAGAATTCGACCACCAAACAGAACCACAGCACCATCGAGTAGCGAAGCCACACATGGTACTGAGTTCGAACATAGTTTATCAGTTCCACAATACGATCCATGTAACAACGCATCTGATGCGACATTAGTAAAGATTTCCTTAGGCACGGTGGTCAGGGATATGCAAGAGACTCATGATTTTATTCTCAAGTTAGCCAATAACCAAACTAATATTAACTAAACATTCATATTTACATAATCGAGGAGATATTATATAGAATGGGTATCGAATAAATGTAACGGAACTGGAGACGTATAGTTTAAAATTATTTATTAATACATTTTAATAAAACAATCATTTACTAATAATATTTGTGGATTTAAAGCTTCAGTAGCGGGATTTGCGACATGATTATATTTTAAAGAATACATTTATTTATTTAGACATTATTTTATATTGAGGATATCAGTAGCGGTATTTCCGATACTGAACTGTTTACAAAAGGAATACATTTATTTGAAGGCGTAATCTAGCTACCTAAAATTCTTGAGTGAGTATTTCTAATGCATGCCTGGAGGGATTTATATTGTTGCAATGCAAGAGTCTAAAGTATGGGTTATAGGAGTAATGGCAGACATATATTTATTTAATAAAAATATTTATTTATAACTAAAAGCAAACATTTATTTAAGAGTGAATTATGCAGATAATATAGAAGTGGAGTGATATGTTTAGAATAATAAAACTAAGTAAAGGAACACGTGGCACGCTTTAGAAAGGCGATATGGAATGGCAGTATATCGAAAGTGCAATGCCGTGAATGAGTTTATAAGAATGTCGGGCTGGTCTCTGCCATCGGCCCGATGAAGTAAGGTGTCACATATGCATAAACAGGGACAAGGTGTTCCATGTCGCAGTTTTGCCGGCTGGCTGCATGACATTGTCATGTCCTACAGGAGCACCCATTATGCCCGCTTGTGTAGGATGACTGGGGTTAATTTCAACCCTGAAGAATCTGGAAATTTCACGGCGGAATGGGGCATCGTGTCTCTAAAACGTAACACATGTATAATGTACAAACGATTAGGATGAGATTTAAATAGATTTCTAATTCGGCCCTACATTATCAACATTTACTAAAGAACATTGGTGACTTTCAAAGAAATGTAATTTTCTGGAATTATTCATGATGATTTAATAAATACAAAAACAGATATAAATTGGGAATTATTGTAACTAATATGCCAGCCATTTGTGAAGTAGTAGACCCCTGAATTGCAATAAATGATGCCATTGAATGCGTGTTCATTTATATGGAAGTTAAGTTATTTAGGAAAATACATATTAATAAAAATGTGACACGCATTCACTGTTTCTAATGATCATAGATTTAAACTTTGAAAATAGAGACAATTGTAAGCATGCAATAGTTAGATAATAAATATAGATAAAATGTAGATTTTAAAAATATGCACCCAAGATAGAATGAGGTAAGCTAGATTAGTAAAGAAATTTAAACATTAAATTAATTATTCAATTTTAGTTATACAAATGGTAGTTTTACATTTTATAATTTAGATAAGTAGTATGAAGAAGAGCTATAACATATTATTAGAGTACTCTAGAGTTTGAACACAGACAGGTACCTGTTTTATAATAAGTTTTTTTATTCCATGAGTTTAGCAGCAAAAGGTTCACGAGTGGCAAGTCTTTCTTGTATTTAGATATTTCATTTAATTTCACAGCAGCAGCAGCTTTTTCATTTATTTCAGTCAGCAGACCTTCATGGTGAATTTATGATGCACAATGGAAAGTTCAGCATCCGATAGGCCATCTCCCGATGGAGAATAAACTAGGTGCTTTACTCGGTCATACCTTGGCAGGAACAAATTATTTTATATTTTTGGAGACCCTCAGTGATCGAGAGCAAAGCTAAAGTTTTTAAGTCAATGTCTCCAGAAAGTCTAAGATGGCCTTTTTTTTTATCTTGATCTGTCACGTTTTTGTTAAGGTATTTTTAGGTTCTATTTAATCTGCCCTGAGGATAATCAATGCATTTTGTTGGTTTTTAATTAAAGAAAGCTGCCATTCTATTGTTTACATTTTACATTTACTAATTATATTTTGGGGAATTTTTCTTTAATTAATCTATTATCTATCACTGACCGATGCTTTTAAATTTAAAAAACAAAAAGGGAACATAAGATTATTTTAACTTTTAATTAAATATTACATCAGATTTTTTTAGAATTATTATTAAATGAAATTTAAACAAAGCAATATATACTTACTTTATCATCCAAAATAAATGATTACAGTTATACAAAATCATATAACTAAAAGAGATCTAAATTATATTATTTTATCCCTATTTATTGCGTTTAATTTGAGATCGAAATGTGTGCGTGTTTATGCCAAATTCTACATATATTTATACATTTTTAATATTGTTACACACACAATTCGATATCAAAAAGTTTAAATTTGGGCGGGATAGACCGGTCAGTGAGTGATGACAGAAAAAGGTGAAAACTTAAGATTCGAATACGAATCTTACTGTTTCAATACGGGCCGTCGTATATTGGATGGAATTTCTTGTATATATGTTTTTCAGGATGACTCACCGGATGAACTCTCACCATGACCTCATCTCCCACCCTTGAAAATAGCCTTAGGTCTTCCCTGCCTCTGCTGCTGTAGCCTGCCCATTTTTCTTAACCGGTTGAGTGCTTGCTTAGCATCTCTTCTCTGGTTGATTGGATTTATCCCCACTGGCAATTTAGTCTCAAATGGATACAGAATATTTCTTCCAAAATGTAGCCGAACAGGAGATTATTCGTGATGTTTATTTCACCCGTTTGCGATGATCATCCTGTATACAAACCCGAAATAGATGCCCCAACTCCCTCATAACCAGTTCACATGGATTAGACTGAGGATTATGAATCGACATTAGTATATGTCTTATCCCATATCTGTCCATCCATTTCTTCCATTCACTAGATATAAAGAGTGTTCTATGATCCGACAGAATTCTGTCTGAAATTCCTACAGTTTTAAAGTATTGTTGCTCCAAAACTCAAATAGTCTGTCTTGCGTTCACTTGGGCTACTGGATATGCCGCTACCAGCTTCGAAAACACGTCATATGTTACCATGAGATACTTTATTTTATTGAATGGAGGCAGAGGTCCAAAGAAGTCTATCGCTAGTAAGCTGTTCGGGTGTTGGGCATATATAGGTTGCAGCGGTCTGACACCTGATGTGTTAGCAGGCTTGGTTGCTGAACATATGGTGCATCTAGCAATCATGTCTGTAATATTGGCATTCATTCCTGGCCAGTAAAACCAATTACTCAGCCAGCCTTCCATTTTATTTGCCCCATAATGTCCGAAAGTGTTATGTGCATATTTAATCATTTGCTTTCTCATGGCATCTGGAAGAATAATGCATGTTGGTTTTTTTCCATAACACATGCTGTAAGAGTCCTCTCTTTAAACAACAGTGATTTCGGTCCCTCCACAGTGGATTATTGGCTGTTTTCGTTACAGGCTGATTGCGTAAATACTCTATTATTTGTTTGCAATCGTTATCTTCCTCTTGCTGCTCCTTTAATCTGTGCAACTCGTCTTCTATCCCATTTCTTTTATATATTTTGGTGGCAGCTATAAACGCTCTGTCGCAACTCAAGTGTTGTTCTTGAGCTACCGGATATTGGATTAATGTAAGCCACTTTGTAATTAAATTCTTGTAGGAATAAGCTCCACCTTATTTGCCTGCTATTATTCAAGAAGCTGTGATTAATAAATTCAAGGCTCTTATGGTCAGTGACTATTACCACTTCAGAGACTACTAAATACTGCCTGAATTTCTTGAATTCCCACACAATAGCCAAGGCTTCTTTTTCAGTTACAGTGTAGTTCACTTCCAGTCCCCTTAATAAATGACTAATGAAACAAAGAACTCTGTGCTGTCCCTTGTTCTGTATCTGAAATAGCGCAGCCTCCAATCCAAACCTGCTGCTGTCAGTTTGTACAAAGAATGGTTTGTTGAAATTGGGATATGACAGCATAACTTTATTTAAAAATCCTGCCTTCATGCTCTGAAAACTGTGTTCATACTGCTCATTCCACACTCATGAATTCCCATTCTCATGTTCTCTTTCTAATGCCTCTACTCTTTTTATTACTTTCTTCAGCTATATATCTTTTCCCATTTTGACACCATGTATTTTATTTTTTATTTCAAACTAGCGCTTACGTTAAACTAAATTTAAATACAACTTATTTATTTATTTTTCTTACTAAGACGGAAACTCATGTTAACTTCAGCCTTTTGTCCTTTTCACTACCCACTCTTAATGCATTAACTCTGCCCATAACACCCAATTGACTATGATTTGATAGCATAAATGTCAAAATCTCTTTTCATTTCGAAAAAAAAAAGAAAGTTTCAGTCAATTCTTTTTTTTAAATTAAAACACTTTTACATACGTAATTTAACTTTTGTATAAAACAAATTTTTCAAACAAGAAACAAAGTACCTCGTTACTATTGTTTCTTAGGTTCAGCCCCACGGTTGGGTCTAGCCATTTGAACTGTGTTCGAATATGTGTATTCAAAATACCGGCCTCTTAGGCAGAGAAGAACATACTCGGAGAGTATGTATGCCCAAACGATAGCTATAAAGTATATAACTAGCATTACATATCCAGGACATAGCTTCTTCTTGGCTGTTGAGTTCAACACCAAGATTAAAGCACTTTTGTGTTTGTGTATAAACACGGGCCCCAGCTGCTTATTTTAAAAGAATAATAAAGAATAGACAATGCACTTTGAATAGTGGCCACTAACTCAACGCCTAAATCCATGACTAGCTCAGTTGTTTGTAATCACTAATAGATTATACTTAATTAGTGATTAAAAGAATTAATAAAAGAATTTGTTAAAAAGAATTGATAAAAAGAATTGACCGACAAATAAAGTTTAATTTTAAAGATAATTTATTAACTAACATTTATTTACTAAATTTAAACATTCTAATAAAACACACGCATATTTTAAATTAACATTTCTAAATAGTTTAAATATTCCTATAGATTTAATAACAGAACACTCTAATTTAACTAATAAACATTGATATAATGATCACGCACATATTAACTCATGCACACACATAATTATGATAATAAAGGACTACATAGCATTTGAAATTTAATCACACACATTTCATTTATGTATGATATAGAGTTCATATAATTAGACTCATGAAAGATTCATACGTATTAATGCAATGCAATGGCTATTACAGTATAAATGAAATAAGCAAATGTTTTACCTAGGCTTTTGAATGTAGATGTAGAATTTTGTTCTTTGGAGGCTGCTTTCGGTGAGGATATTTCCATTATAAATGCTTACCAGCCGGCTGGGACATTTCCTTGCTGAGTTTCCTGATTTTCACGATTATTGCTATCAGAGACAAATAGATACTGACAGAGTTTTTTTAAAATGTTAAGCTGACATTATTTCATGGGCAGATCTGCTGTTTTCTCGGACATCTGGGCTGGAGGTGAACGTGCTTTCCAAAATATTCTCAGCACTGCATTTTGTTTCTTAACTGACTCAATTAATTTCCGAACTGCACTCTCTCAATAACTTTGTGAACTGATTGTCTCAACTCAATTAATTTGTGGAATGGAATTGTCCGATAAAAAAAAGGTCTATTTATACCTGTGCCTTGTTGTCTTTCTAATATCTCCGGCAAAGATCTGTTGTCAAATTCCAATGGTAATCATTTCATAAACGTGCTTTGGAAGATTGCTTAATTAGTAATAGCCATGCAATAAAACTTGTTGTTTTATTTTATTAATAGCCATTGCCATGGTTTTTAATGATAATCTTCTTTTATTTCGCATACATTTTATTTATTTACAAATCGCACATATATACGCTCATATATTTTTAATACAATTTACTATTAAGTTTTAACATTATTTTTTCTTTAATTAAACTTGAATGAAAAGAGATTTGTATGTTTTAACTTTTTAAATTATATTTTTACATATACTAATAAAACTATTTATTTCCTTTTTGTAAACCTTTAGTATCATTTCTCAAACCAAGACTCCCCCTCCCCCCTTTTGATTAATTAATTGTAGCTTTTTATTTCAAAACTAACACTAGAAAACTATTTGATTTTTATCCTTTTCTGAAACAAACAATAATAAACTCTTCAACGTTTAATTTTATGTTTTTCTTTTATGAACGATTATTTTAATAATATAAATTTAGATAAAATTATATGTGCCTATATCAATATATATATATAAACAAAGATATTTAATATAAATTTAGATAAAATTATATGTGCCTATATCAATATATATATATAAACAAAGATATTTAAATGTGCACATGTTATGTGGACCATTTCTGCATATATCAAAGCAAGTGTCCCATTTATTTACAGCATTACTGTTTCCATTAATGTACAATGCTTCTTTTATTTTTCTCTTGTTATCATTTGATTTTGTGCATATAATTACGGGATTGGCAGAAGTAAAATTGTGTCCAGATTTCATGGCATGCTCAAAAAATACAGAAGTTGTGTTCTTGTTCTTCTGAACTCTATTGAAAGTGTACATGTGTTGAGAAAGTCTAGTATTAATAGTAGCTTTAGTTTCTCCGTAATATACAGCGAGGCATTTTTCTTGAAGACATGAAATAGAGTATACTACATGTGAAGTGAATGATCGATCAATGTGATCTTTTGAGTTGTTGATCAATCTGTTAGAATTAAGAAGGAGTCGAAATTCTATTTTAAACTTATTGATTAATGCTATAGTTAGTTTGTTAGATATTTTGAAAATGTAATGTAATTCTAGAAAGTTGAATACATAGTACAATATTATATATTATATTATGGAATTTAGTAATGTTATTTTTAATAGATTTAAATTTAAAACCTGCTGTCATTAAATCTTTAATAAAATTATTCAGATTTTTTTACTATCTGCTTCATATCTGCAAAGATGCAAATTTTTAACAAAAAAGGAATTTAAACCAGCAAATCTGTGTGATTCAGGTGAGTTAGGTTTAAGGTGAATACAGCTTCTAATTCCAAAAGAATGAATTATCATCATATAATCTATCATATTATTATTTCTTGATAATGAAAGGTCAAGATATTTGATTCCTTTGTTGTTATTTTCATATACAATGCTATCACTGCTGATGCTGCTATTACTGCAACTACTACTGCTACTACCCACTACCATTACCACCAAGACCACTAACACTAACACTACTACTACCACTAGTACTACCACTACAACCACTACTACTATTCTGAGGTAGGTAATTATTCATTAATCAGTATTTATTTATTAAAGCAATTTGAGATCAGTGGTTATCAGTATTTGATTATTGCTTTCACACTCTTTTGTGTCTTCTCATGTGCCCATTGCTGCCAATTATATATATATATATATGAAAAACAAAAACAAGTTTTAATATATATATATATATATATGAAAAACAAGTTATAATCACATTAAACTTGCCATCACTTGTATTTATGATCAATAGATGGTGTTTTACCAAAAACACTGACTAAGCGTAATTTGTTTACATAAATGACAAAAAAGTCAGAATTAACTATCTCTTTTATTTTGCCCACCCTCAGATCAGCTGATTTCAAGCTGATTTGCTATCATCAGTTAAGGACAGGGCCAAGAATCTAGATCTAAACACAAGTGTTTATGCAAAAAGTTTCTATCAGTTTGCAAGCATGAAATTTTTCAGACTGGTAAAGTCTTCAAACTCAGCCTAACAAACTAGATAGCTATATGGGTCTGACCTCAGTTCAGTATCACCACATAGTCAAACCCTCTGCAATCTATTTCATTGCAAAACCCTTTAATGGTACATTTATGAAAAACAAAAACAAGTTTTAATCACATTAATCTCGCCATCGCTTGTATTTATGATCAATAGATGGAGTTTACCAAAAACGCCGACCAAGCATAGTTTGTTTACTAAATGACAGAAGAGTCAGAATTAACTATCTCTTTCATTTTGCCCGCCCTCAGATCAGCTGATTTCAAGCTGATTCGCTATCATCAGTGAAGGACAGGGCCAAAAAACTAGATCTAAATGCTGACTCCAAGTGTTTATGCAAAAAGTTTCTATCAGCTTGCAAGCATAAAATTTTTCAGACCTGTAACCTCTTCAATCTTTACCTATGTCACTTTTTGCACATATAAATCAAATGCCCAGGCGCTCCTTCTACACAAGATAGAATAAAATTTATAATTTAGATTGCATCTCTAATTATGGATAAGACTCTTATCATAGAATTAATCTACAGCTTAACTCAGTTGTGGTTATAGGGTCTCTGGTAATCTAGAAAGCAAATGGGCTGAAAGAAGCATTTATAAACAATAATTATATAATGTTTATTTAGTTATACTATAAACACTTACTCAAGTTATCAAAAGAAAGCAATTAACGGATTAAATCAAGAATCATATGTTCAATTCTCCTACCATCCAAGTACATACTAGACCAATCGTGCCACTTATCTAATATGTTTGGGAATCACTGTAACAATAATTAAACTACAAGCATTTGAATCCTATTATAAGATGATTATTAGGTAAGGATGACTATTGTGAAACTGACAATTATTATAATGAAATAAAGGTTCGACAATAATAAAGATCTGGTACATTTTCTATCTCACATCACCATCTATTTTAAACAAGACAAAATCTATATCTTGGCATTATACAATGTTTGGATCAATTAATTCAGTAGTATTTAAATAAATGTCATATACTATTAAACTGATAACTAATACAGTTTTAAACAATGTACGATCTATATCTTGGCATTATACAATGTTTAGATCTATTAATTCAGTATTATTTAAATAAATGGCATATACTATTAAACAGATAAGTAAGTACAATTTTAAACAAGGTAATATCTATATCTTGGCATTATATAACATTTAGATTAATTAATTCAGGTGTATCTAGATAGATTGCACATACTATTAAACTGATAAGTATTACAATTAGATTATGTTGAGCATATGTGTGTGTGGAAATGGTCAATCGAACGTATATGTTAAAATAATTCAGAGATAATCTTATTTCAACAAACATTTATTACAAGACACATTATTTTACAAACACATCGATGATGATTTAACATTAATTTTATATTAACTACAAGATTGACTAAACAACATTTAAATTACATAAATCCTATACACAATATTAGGAGTTTGCAGAAAAAGAAAAACTTTATATTATGAATTCATTTTTTAAGAAAAGTGTTCAAAGAAAATGGACATGGAAGCATCCAAATGAAGGTACAGCAGAATTGGACTATATTTTGACTAACAGAAAATACATATTTCAAGATTGTAATGTTCTTAATAAATTTAACACAGGAAGCGATCATCGATTAGTAAGGTGTAAGTTATGTGTTAATGTAAAACTAGAGAGACAAAAATTATTAAGAAAAACAATATTTACAGTTGATATTCCTAATCTTCAGAAACATTCTAATAAATTTAAATTAGAACTTACAAATAGATTTCAAGTGTTAGGAGATTTTGAACATGATTCAGATTTGAATGAAATTAATATGAAAATAACTGATACACTTTTAAACACTGCAAGAAAGATAGCTGGTAGAAAAAAGCAGCAATTGACTTATAAAATTTCTACTGAGACAAGTGAATTTATGAAGAAAAGAAGAAATATGAAGATATACAAAAATGATATATTAAAAAGATATGAGTGTCTCGAATTTTGTAAAATGGTACGGAAAAGAGTTGAAAATGATATAAGAAAGTATAACTGTGAAATAGCAAGGAAAGCTGTAGAAGAAAATAAAAGTCTCAAGAATGTTAAACATCATTGTGGTATTGGTAGGAAATTTATATCTGCAATAAGAAAAAAAGATGGAATTATTACTAAAAAGAGAGATGACATCATGAAATTGGTAGAAGATTTATATCAAGAATTATATAGTAATAAAGAACAAGTACCTCCTATATCTATTACATCTTCTGAATTGCCCAGAATTTTAAATGAAGAAGTGAGACATGCAATTAAATGTATGAAGAAAGTAAAGGCTCCAGGAAATGATGGAATTATAATTGATATATTTAAAAAGAAGCAGGTGAAGAAATAGAAACAAGTTTAGCAAAGTTATATACCAAATGTCTAAATGATAAAGATGTACCGGAAGATTGGAAGAATGCAGTAATATTATTAATATTTAAAAAAGGTGATAAAAAAGATATTAGAAATGACAGACCTATCAGCCTTTTGTCAGTTTATATAAAATTTTTACCAAGATAATTACAACTCATCTACAGAGAACTTTGGATTTCCACTAACCAAGAGAACAAGCTGGATTTAAAAGTGGTTTTAGTACAATAGATCATATCCAGGTATTGAGAAAAGTCATAGAAAAGACAAATGAATATGAGTTGTCATTATGTTTTGGATTTGTAGATTATGAAAAGGCATTCGATTCTATACACATTTCTTCAGTCATTAAAGCATTGGATCATCGAGGTATAGATCCAGGATATTGTCATATTTTAAAGAATATTTATAAAAATGCAACAGCAACAATTAGATTACATAATGATACTGGAAAAATCACATTGAGAAAGGGGTAAGACTAGGTGACTCCATATCTCCAAAACTTTTTACAGCAGTGCTGCAAAAAGTATTTTGTGGATTAAAATGGGAAACTAAAGGAGTGAAAGTAAATGGAGAGTATTTAAGTCATTTAGATATCGCAGATGATGTAGTTGTTTTTGTAAATAATGCTTTAGAGCTGCAAGAAATGTAGTAATATGAGGAATGGAAGTACATAATTATATTTCAAAATCATTTTATTTAAATTTTATTCTTACTTGTGAAGAAAAAAGAAGAATGTTTGTTTATTTTTCAAAATTATTTTTTTTAAGTTTTAATTATATTAGTAATGGAACAACTATGGCATGTGTAATTTGCGAACTGTTATTAAACATTTTCAGAACTCTTTATGAAAAATTTTATGCTAGTAATGAAGAATGATTTAAAAGGATGCATGTGAATCATTTAACTTTATAGTCATTATTATAAGAACATTTTTGTAATTATTTCTATTTTTACCTATTTAAAAATACAAGGCTAAATGTGTAATTGAATGTATTGTTAATATTTACCTGTTTATTCCAAACTGATAGGAGAAACAAATTTACAAAATGGATAAATTAAATGACTTTGCTTTGTTAAATGCACTCCTCACTCACTGTGAAACTTTTCTGTCTATAATAGTGCCAACAAACTTATCTAAATAAATATTATTAGTTAAATAATTACATATGTTCTGAATGGCTCTAAAAATGTAAAATAAAATTTTTGAATATATCCTAGGAATGAAATATAAACTACTACTTTATTTGCATCATAAATATATATATATTGCTTAATTAATAAAATCCCTCATATATAATGTCAACAGCAGTTCATTAGCTAACAACTGAAAACATTGAATCTGCTCTTATGAATTAAAAAAATAATATTGTTTTGTTTTCCTGCAGGAACATGTTTTATGTATTTGTCAATATTTATATTTGTGTGCTAATAATTATTATTATTTAAGATATGATGAAGGGATGTCATTATAAACTATCAACAAACTTTTCATTTTATAACAAAAAAAAGAAAGAAAAAGAGAACTTGATTTATTTATTATTTAATAGTATTTAGGCAGATTGTGATTGTTTAAGAAATGTTTTATTATTTTTATTATTATATGTATTATTATTCTTAGAGAATGTCTCATTAAAGGCATAATAAGAAGAAAATATTATGCTAGGTATTTTTTTATTAGTTTAATATTAGTTTTACCGTGTGTTAATTATAACATAAGTGCGTGGAAGAGAAGGACATGTCCATGCAATGCTAATAGGGGTGATAGCTCTTTTTTTAAAAAAGCACATTATTAAGGTTCTTATATTATATCTATGTGTTTTTCAACAGATTTAAACAATATTTATTTTCAATAATTATTTAATCTGGAATTTAAAGATTTATTATTTGTCTAAGCCAATTTTTTGCTTTAGCTTTGTGCTAATGTAAATGCACTATAAAAATTATTTTGTCTTGCTTGTCAATAGAAATTATTGCCTTGTTTTCCAACCATTATTAGTGTGTTACCAAATCCTAAATATTATATTATCAGATATGAAATAATTATTCCTTATCACTTTTACAATTAGTATTTGATATTTTAACAGTAGTTCTTTGCTTACTGGGATTTCAATTGTCTGTGAATTATTATGCTTGTATATGTGTGTCCATTACTAAACTTAACTTTAATCATATATTAATTCCAAGTACAAATGATATAAAATTTACCAATTTCCATAGGAAGAATATGGTCAATTGTTTTGAAGAATTAGAAATTTATTTAAGTGAGAATTATTGTTTTTTATTATGCTTGGATGGAAAGTATTTTTGTGGCTATATGTAGTAAAGTTAGCAATGTTTTATAGTGTTTATGGGATCAAGTAATCTCTCCCCTTTTGTTATTTGAATTTTTGACATGGATAGATTGTCTAGTGTATGGCATGGGATTGAATAATCTCTCCCCTTTTGTTATTTGAATATTTGATATAGTAGATTGCCTAGTGCAGTGTATGGGATCGAGTAATCCCATCTTTTCTGTGTATTGAAGTATTTTGATAGGAGTAGATTGAATCCTCCAGTTTGGATATTTGATATTATGAATTAGAGTATATGAACTTAAGCATATTATCTCCCTGATCGTTTGGTGGTGAGATTATTCCCAGCAGTTTAGTTAGTCACAGAAGTAGACTTGGGAGTTGTTGTGTTTATATTTATCTGATTTGAATTGTAAAAATCTTTTATCTCCATATGTTTATTGAATGTTCTTCCAGCTTATACTATAGCCAAGTGCCAGATAATTTACTGATAAAAAGAAGAATAAAAGCAGAATAGATTTTCTTACAAAACAGCTGTAGTAAAGTTAGTGATTAAAGCCTGATTGTCCATTGCCTTCATCCATATTATGATTATATTATAACTTCATAAGCAAACCGATTAGATTGATTAGTATTAATTATTATTAGTGCTTCCGGTTCTTAAACAGCAAGCAACGTGAACGATAGCTCTCCTCAAAAATTGAAATCAGCAGGAAATGGGGTGTCAAACCCCATTCCAAACCCCTAATTACAAAGTTAGAGAAGTTTTATATATTTAAAAATGGAATGTGACAATGGTATAAATAATTTGCACAGCAATTCAAGCTTAAAATGTTACACTCAATCATTCAATGGAAACGATGGACAAAATCTTCCTAGCTATAATAACAAATCTCAGGCTCCATCTGAGATCAAAAACCTTCCCATTAGCAATACTAAGCACCAAATAATTACTGACAATATTAAAATGCAAGAAATTATACAAACTCCATCAGTTATATGCAATAGCGTTGGTCTCCTATCAAGCGAAATAACAGCCAATATTAATAATTCATACGAAAACAGTAACAACACTCACCGCATTTCCCAAACTCCTTTAGGAGAAATTAATAAACACAATTCATCCACAACCACAAAACACTCTCAGAATAATTTGGAACAAAAAATAAAATATCAGCAAAATCTATCTGAAGAAAGGGAAAAAAATTTTTAAATCACCAGAGGTCACCAAATTCGCTGCTGTAACACCAGAGACTATCAACAGTATTTCGGGAGAAAAAATGAAATAATAGATAATAAAAAAATCAACAAAACCCATTCACAAACAAATGAAAATTTCAAACTAGATGAATTTTTAATATCTACATCGTTCGAACATTTCAAAACAGACTCACAAATCCAAACCCTTCCAAAAAAATCTATATCCTACGCTAACACTTTAAGTATCAACAAAGATGTTAAAACCATGGAGACTAACTCAGTCAGCAATATTAATGAAATGCTTATAGGCATATCGGAATATGAAAGAGAAATCACAACAGAAGACAATCAACACCCCCAATGAATTAAGATATTAAATTATAATAATATACTGACAAAATACATCAAAACATAGTTAAGATTATACTTCAAAACTCTGGACATGCTTTTCTACCTACCACAGCCAGTGTCGTTTGCTCTGAAAAAAACGACACCAAACGTAAAGTTAGGGAAGCTTACTTCATTGCAGCTGACCCATCGGCAATCAACAGAAGAGAGGCCTGCTATTCCCTATCTCATAAATGGTCCACGTAACATATGCATATAAATTTGCATAAAATTTGCATAGTTTTACAGTTATTAACAGAATAACTCGCCATGAATATGGGACTGTAGACTGTCCCGAAAGTTATTGGCAGTAAAAATTTTGACAATTTATTAATAGCTTCATTAACTGTGCGCAGAGCACATATATATATATATATTAATCAAAACATAATAAACTATAATTTCAACAAAACTATTCCAAACATGCTCTATAAATCTTTCCAAAATTATTACAATGACAAAACTCTAATCCTTGCAGTAACGAATGAAAACTTATCATTATACAAATTCCCCATGGAGCATTTACACTCTGTAATTAAACAACATGGTTCAGAGTTGGGAATTTATCAAATACTAACTCACCCTAATGACAGATATGTGGCAATAGAATTTAAGACCTGGACAGACAGGCTCCAATTTAAAACAATATTAAAATACTGGGAAATAAAATACTTTGCACTGTAGAAATGAACAGACCTATGATATTACAAGGGAAAATCAAAAACTGCCTAACAAGATTCACTGACCAAGAGCTCCAAAATATCCTCAATCCCTATGGCACTGTTTCAAAATTTTAAATTTCTTCCAGACCCCATCTTGAATGGAAACATCAAATCAAACACAGCAATCTTCTCACTAGCCATGAAAAAAACCATTTCTCCCATTGACATCCCTACTGTAGTTAATGCAAGAGGTTCATTAATGGTCCTAACATTCATGTGGGTGCAGCCTCAGTGCTTTCACTGTTTACAAAGGACACACTTTATAAAAGACTGTGTGGCACGTATCTGCACTATCTGCAATCAAAGGAAAGGCAAGTTCCACCACTGCAGTGGAAAGGATATAGAAACAACAACAACTACAGACACCAAACAGTCACCTAAAACAGACAATAATATGGAAAACCACACTGCTAAACACAGGTCTACAACATCAAACTACACTGAATCTAAAGACAAAACTCCCACAGATGTAATGCCAGACCACATAATAGCTAGAGATGAAGATCAAGATGATAATCTTTCACAACAAACTGAAATAGAATTCCACAACAATACAACCAAAAATAGAAATGATAAACAAACAACTGCATCAAGTACACCAAATCTCATTTCAAACCAATACACAGATAATATTCAGCCAATAAACAGTACAACATTGGAAAAAAGGGCTATGAATCAATTCTTGACAATCCTTCAGATTTGAAGTCACTTCCAATAGAAGAAACAGACACCAGAATCAAAATAGAGAAAAATAACACCCAATCACCTAGAAAGTCACAAAGTAAACAAAATACAATGACTCCACATCCTCCAAAAGAATGTAGCAAAACCAATAAACTAAGGAAAAAAACTCAACCCAGCACACAGCAAAACTCCAAACCTGGGGGAAAAGATGGTTTGTCTGGACATTGGAATCAGGACCTTTCACAAGAAGTAGAGCTAACATAAAAAGCTATACCAAATATTAATAAACAGAATTCAGATGTTCCGAAGAAATCAAGTTCAGATGATGATATGTATTCTGGATTTATAACACAACTACCTACATTAAAACCAGATTCACAAGAATCACAAAGTAAACACAGAGTGTCATGGGAAAAAAGAATAAAAAAACCTCTGAGCACTCTGATACTGATTCAGCACCAATGGAAGATGATCCCTATTTGGAATTATCAGATTCAATGGAAAATGAGGACCTTCCAGTACTCATGGAATCAAAGCTACGTCAACTCTCATTGGAAGAAGCATCAGATCAATTTACTTCCAAATTCTGCTTTGAGACAAGGGGCCAGCTGAGGAGGTGGGGACACTGTATTATGAACTATAAAATTGCAGGGATTAAGGTCCATGGCCTCAACTCATTGGCCCATGCTCACACAATTACAAATTGGATAAGCATTAACTCTCCTCACATACTTCTAATGGGGGAAACCAAATTCCTTAATAACACTAACACTAAAATAGAATAATTAATTGCCACTATAGGCTTCACTAAATTTTCAGTTGGTCATTCAGCAGCTGGAGGGGTTGGAGTATTTATTAACAAAAAATTTCCTCAAAATTCTGTATACTCTATTTGGATAACAACTTAATCTTATTAGAAATATACTATTGGGGCTACAGCATAAATCTAGCTTATATATACACTTCAAACAATCCCACTATCTATCACAAAATCATTCAGCTTTTAAATGCTATCTTTAGCAACAAATCAGGCTCTTTGCTTATATTGGGAGATTTTAACACCACATATGGTCGCTTTAACTTAAAATATCTTCCACTGATAAATAGAAACTTGATGTGTGGGGAAGAATTCCTTCCTCCCAGATCCTACTCCTTTTACACCAAATCCCACCAAACCTTAATAGACCTATTATATTATTGACCAGATTTACATTTTCATCTAAATGCAAATATTTTACCAGTTTCGATTTCAGACCATATGACCCTTGTAGTTACTCTTGAAACCATGGCTGGCCTCCCAACCCCAGAGGCTCTTCACAAAACCATGTGCATGGGTAACAAAATCAAACATGACAGAGGCCATAGTGTCCGAACCTTATATATTTTTTCACAAAATCAACATCCTTTCAAGACCAGCTGAAGAATCCTGGTTTTCATTTATAGGCATCTTACAGACAATATTAAAACACCACACCATGAAAGCCAAAGGCCCTAATGGCCTTTTCAGAGATCTTCTGCAAATAGAGAATCAGCTTCAGATGCTGCAACATCAACCTATCACAACAAAAGATATATATAGCCTTAAAAACCTATATCAATCAAGACAAAAATCCCTGGCGGAATACCTATCCATTAGGAGAGCCAAATGCTATTTATGTCAACAACACCACTGGACAAAAGACTACTTAAGATGGGCACTTGGAGGGAAAAATAACAACACCACTCCCACCTCCATTATTGCAGACAGGAAAACCTTACTGGGAACACCTATCATAAACACAATAAAAGGAACACTTCCGGCAAAGAATGCAAACCACAATCTTCAATGGCACCTTAACCTGGTCTGCAGTTGATCCACAGGCACCACATGGGATCACAGAAAACCTACTCCAACAGAAAATATCTTCCCTTCCAGATGGTGTTCATCCTGGATTACATGGGATTTCCAGATTCCTAATCCTACATTTCAATCAATTTGCAATTCCCATAATGAAGAAGATGGTGGATTACCTAGCAACTGGTAATAGAGTGATACCTAACCTTTACACAGTGGCACTGGTTCCATATATAAAAAAAATCAGGTTATGTATCTCTCAACAACAGACCTATTTCCATGACACCCCTGCTAATTAAAATTGTAGAGTCCGTGATCAAAGACCTCATCCAACCAAATGTCTTAAAGAACATATCTAACAACCAATATGCCAAGAAGGGATCCTCTACTGCACTTGCAATGGGCAACTTAATTTCCATCATTGATTATGTCAGAATGCATCGGAAGTCAGGGCAGATAGCTATTCAACTGGACATTGCTACAGCCTTTGACTCAGTACATATAGACATACTCTTAAATCTTTTGGCCGAGTATGATGTTCCTGCAGCTGCTATCCAGATCATAAGCAATTTACTATACAACAGGGAACTTTTTATCACTATGGATGGTAACATCACCTCCGGATTTAAAGTGACACAAGTTCTCCCTCAGGGTTCCCCCCTCAGTGCCCTATGCTTCATCACATATAAATCCTATCCTGATGGATTTGGAAAAAAAATCTACCAGGTCTTTTCATACCCAATTTAAGCAGAGAATTCAACACCTTTGCCTACATGGATGATGTAATGATTATCCTACCATCAAGAAAATATATTCCTTTGCTACAAACAATATTAAGCCTCTATACTGAGAATAACGGGCTGCAATTCAACCTTAGCAAGTCTGCCTCTTAGCAAATTGTTTCAGGAAGGAAAATCAACACCCTTTTCTCTGCCAAGCCACAGAGATTTCTTGGGTTTTCCATCTCCAAATCTACCACAGCAATGACCAAAGAGATTCAGGATAACATCCTGGAAACAACAAACAAATTCATCACTTTCTTGTCACAAGTCTACTTTTCCCTCCCTGGCAAGGTAGCACTAATTAACATGAATGTGATGCCAAAAATAGCATATTTTCTTCCATTTATCAAATGCAACAAAAGCTTCATAAATAAAATAAATGGCTTGTGCTCAAGGCTTTTCTGGAAAGGTAAAACGGTCGCAATCAGCCTCAAAGGCACTCAATGACCATGAAAGCTAAATGGCCTTGCTCTCCACTCAATTCAAGCATTGATTTACCAAAAAACTCACAACATCATACACAACTTGGTAGCATCATATGGTTTTAACACAATTCTCCAAAAAGCTTTGCTTCAAAAGGTAACACCCACTGACCGACCCTCACCAGACAGACAAACATGGATCAATAAAAACATGTCTTATCAAACAGCACTGCCCAATAAACAACTCAACATTCAAATCTAAAATATCATTATGACAAGCATACACAATCCTCCATCCAATCTTACATCTTATAATCAACACATTTTATTACAATAATCAGAAACTGGTATCCAACTTTAAAAGATGGAGTCTAGAGGCCAAATACCTAGACTTCCTAATTAAATACAACATTAATGGACTACCTACTAGTCACTTCCTCTTTTAAAAATGAGGTCACAACATAAACCCTACTTGCAGCATTTGCATAAATGGCGATGAGACATGGAACACCTTTTCTCACAAAGTATGGGATTTAGAGTGATCCGAGATACCATACTCTCCAACACCAAGATAGATTTCCAACTCATCTCATCTCTGAAAGATAGTATCAATACGAAAACATATCCAATAATACATCTCTCAGTATTTTTGAACTATGCCATATGGGTTACACATTGTAAACTAATCATGGAACATCCACAACTTACTATAAAACAGGTTTTTTCCAAAACAATGATTAAAATCAAAAAGAGAGACCAACTCCTGGCATCGACAAAAATATTTGAGGACACTTGGTCATTATACATGCCAAACTGACAACAAGGCAAAAGGGAAGGGGGATAACAATCAGATAACACATATGTGAAAGATCTAATGTTCACACCATATTGCACAACATAGACTCATCACAACCCAAATGGACATAACAAGATAGTTAGAACAACAATAGTAATAATAAGAAGTCAGATGACACATGACTTATATATTGCTTGCACTTACAAATATGTAAAATTAAGAGCATGCTAATAGCTCTAAACAAGCTTTTTTTATTTATGATAAATGCTACTACAAAAGAAGGCATTCAAATCATTTTTATCTTGGATTGTCCCCATACCCAGACCGGTTTCAAGCTATGGGTCTCTTCAGTGAGGAGTTGGGACATTAGATTTAAAAAAACAACTCAAGCAAAGCGTTTATCTAAAAGTTAATAGTTAGAAGAAGATCTAAAACTTTTAGACATCTACATGTCTTTAAAGTCAGTTCTCCAACTGAAAAAATCATATGGGCCTGAACTTAATTCAGATACTCCATATATTAGTAGGCCTAGCCATTTAATTTAGCCAAAGCCACAACAGCAAAATAATAATAATAGTAATAATAACAAGTCAGATGTAAACCCCAATTGTATGGTTACACATCACTGTATACATTAGAAATAATATATTATTATTGAAACTAAACTAGTATTAATTATTTATTCTTTGACACACAGCATAATACAGACTCATGCAAAGTGTTAATTTGAAAGATATAGAAAAATCCATCAGTAATGTATAACTTTAATTATCATTTTAAAACATTTTTGTACTGATCATTTAGATTTCATATCATCAATTTTTATCATTCAATCATCATTTGAGTTAATAAGCAAGCAAAGATAAAACATAGTTAATGAATAGAATTATTTGTTTCTACTGTGGCAAAGATAAAACATAGTTAATGAAAAGAATTATTTGTTTCTATTGTGGCAAAGATAAAACGTAGTTAATGAATAGAATTATTTGGTTCTATTGTGGCAAAGATAAAACATAGTTAATGAATAGAATTATTTATTTCTATTTTGGCAAAATAAAACCATAGTTATTTAATAGAATACTTTATTTCAATGTTGCAAAGGCAAAATATATTTAATAAATGGAATTATTTATTTCATTTTGCAAGATATAGTTTGGTAAAAATATATTTAAATTAATGGCATTATTTATTTCATTTTGCAAGATATCGTTTAATAAGAATATATTTAATCAATGGAATTATTTATTTCATTTTGCAAGATATAGTTTGATAAGAATGTATTTAATTAAAGGAATTATTTACTTAATTTTGCAAGCTATAGTTTGATAAGAATATATTTAATTAATGGAGCTATTTATTTCATTTTGCAAAACATAGTTTGATATTATTCTTAGGTTTCAAACCCCTTTACTTTAGTTATAGTTAATGTGCATTTGAAGTAAAATGCAAAATTTTATTTTTATTTTATATTGTAATGAAAATGTTTAACCCATGTTGTTTGTCATGGATTTATTAGGTTAATTGATAATTGAGTGTTATAAAACAAAATGTTGAATATAAAATAAATTTTGTAGTTGTATTACTAGAAGTGTAAGGTTATATTTCTTCAGTTCTATAGGTTTGTCTGAATTAATTGATAACTAAAAACCATTTATTTTACAGTAAAATATGTGGATTTTATTTTGGTTCATTATATAAATTAATAGTATGAGATGTTTCACAAATCTATCGGGATGTTTTGATAGATGGAATGTGTTAGATTTGAAATTTAAGAGATCATATTGTGTTATTTATTTTTATGTAAACTTTAACCAGTGATGCTAATAACATCTAAAATTTGTACTTACACCAATGAGAAAGAGATTAAATGTTTGCTGAACTATTTTTCTTATTTAGTTAATAAATATTTTATTATTCACAATTGTAGTTAGAATTCTTCTTTGACGTACATTCGTGTTTCATATTTCCACACATGCTCACACATTTATTTTATTTAATGTGACATAAGTGTACTTCCATTTAATTACAATAAACCTCCAGATATGATGATATTGAATTTCTTGATTCATACACTTTATGAGATGCCAATTATTTACTGAGTTTCTAATAAGGTTTTATTATTTAGTAATTGCTTAGATGATGAATTAAAATCAAAATGTGCCCGATTTCTTTCATTATCTAACTGTCATTATTTAGTTAGGGTATTGCTTAGTTTATATTATTATTTTCATAATATTACAAAGTAGTTATTGAGAGATAGAGGTTTTAGATTAAGCCATGCCATAAGTTAATTCCCTGAGATCTACAATTTTTAATACATATTAAATAATAAATTCAGTTAATTAGGTTAGATTACTGTGCAATTAAAAATTTAGTGATGATAGGTTTAGTTTAAGTTCAGATGTAACTTGTTATAAATTATAGTTTCTAAATATTATATTTTAGTTCTTAGTTTAATTTTCTAATATGGTAGAGGATGTTTAATGCATGTGGATGATGGGAAGAAGTGAAGTATATACTATAATTAGTTAATTTTAGATGGTAGAATTTTACCAATATAAATCAAATTTATTTTAGAATTTGGTAGATGTTTTATTCCAATTAATTATAATATTTTCTCTCACGTCTAATGTACATTGTACACCCCGAACACTTCTGTATCTCTAAACTGAGCTAGGCTAAGGTGAAAGTTAAATTAAGAGCATCATAGGTAAATTTAGTGTAAAGTTAGATTAATATTTTATTCTATGATCCATAGAATTGGCACCCCAGGTATTTGTTAGTGATGGTGTACAGTGTGAAAGGTTACAAATATATATATATATATATATATATATATATATATATATATATATATATATATATATATATATATATATATATATATATATATATATATATATATTAACCTCACTTCCAGAAAATATAATATTTAATAAAATAGGAATAGCTCAGATAAATGATTATGCTCAGCTAAATACGTATAATTAATAATAAAGATATTCTATGATACTATGTATTATTTCACTAGATTTAACTAATAATAAATAATAATAGGGTCTGGTTTTATAAAAATAAATAAAATATTAATAAAATCATGAGACAATGAAGTGAAGTACAAGCAGCAATTTGGATTACATTGAACTAATATCCCACAGGATACAACCTCAATGGCATAAGAATACTACTACCCCCTATTATTTCAAATAATAACAAAGTTATAGCATTCTTACGACTTTAAAATAATAATCAATTAAATATAATGCTAATAAATAAATCCTTATCTCTTTATTCAAAATAATATGACTATAATAATCTCAGGTTCTTTAAACTAATTCAAATCATTTAAAATTTCAAGTATGATAAGGGTTTTATATCACCCTCAACTACACCTAACTACTACTACTACTACTACTACTACTACTACTACTACTACTACTACTACTACTACTACTACTACTACTACTACTACTACTACTACTACTACTACTAATAATAATAATAATAATAATAATAATACTAATACTAATGATGTATTATAACTAATAATAATAATAATAATAATAATAATAATAATAATAATAATAATAATAATAATAATAATAATAATAATAATAATATTGAGAACTATCAGCAATGCTTGTTCTCCAGGGGGTCATGGGATACCACTGTTCATTTTCAAGCATTTAACTTTTTTTACAGCTAAATACCTCAAGGATTTAGCAAACCATCTTGCTCAAGAAATTAAACCAACCACAGGGATGTATCCCATGGCAATAGTGCCATATAATAAGAAAAAGAAAGGCATACCAATGCCAAATGAGCTTAGATCAATATCTATGGGGTCACTTCCTATTAAAATATTGGAAAAAAATTATATAAGATAAGATTGAACCCTATATTTAACCAACCATCAGTGAATCACAATTTGCAAAGAAGACATCATCAACATGGCAAGCAGCATTGTTATTTAAGGCCATGATGATAGCCACCAGGGTGAGAAAGAAATAAAGCACAGTAGTGGTGCAGATAGATATTGCTTCATCTTTTGATTCAGTGAGAATCCCTGTGTTACTGGATATGCTCAAGCAGACTAAAATACCCAAAGGTCTGCTATATTTGACTGCAAATTTGATACTGAGCAGAGAACTGTATGTTACTATGAATGGCTGGAATTAACCCTCATTCATCCCAACACAATTACTATATCAAGGGTCCCTCAGAGTGCATTAATGTTTATTTATTATATCAATCTTTTTATTGAAAAAATCAATAGCATGTTCATTAGAGTTCAAATACCTGGTACAACACAGAAGATTGCATGTCTCACATACATGGACAATATCACAGTCTTCTTGACATAAAAGAAGCAAATACCACAGCTTCAGGCAGTGCTTGAACAATTCTCAAAGCAATATGGAATGGGCATAAACCCAGAAAAGTCTGTGGCCTGGATGCTACTCACTGGAAAGCCATGTGGACCATTGTATCGAGCAAAAATGGCTCCATTCCTAGGCTTTTTTTTTTCTAGGAGCCACTGTAATGCGATGTCAGATCCAAGCCAAGCTCAAAGATGAAGTCAAAAGCAAAGCTGAATCACACTCAAATGCATATTTGTCCATATATGCAAAGGTGCAACTGATTAACAAACTTATCATAACCTAGTTAACATATTACATGCCTGTAGTTGAATTTTTTTAAAAAAATATGGTATGCATTAATTTCATATGTTGCAAGCTCATCTGGGGGAAAAAGACAGTGGCAATTTCAGTGGCAAAACTGAATTGCCCTCTTATAGCAAATGGACTGGGATTGCATATCTTACAAAGATTTCAAACATTCAAAACAAGAAATGCTATAATTGCTATACTCATTCAATTTCCTAAATTAAGACACCTAGAACAAATAACACCTATAGATAGACCTCCTCCAAAAGATTGTTTTTGGCAATCACCATCTACCAATGCAGGAGAGAAAGAACAATTCCAGATCAATTGGACCAAAAATATAAATATTGGGAAATATATAAAAATTATACATCAAAATAATTATAATGAGGGGATCCCATCAATATTAGAAATGGAAAACAAATATCTGATCAAGCAATACAAAAATGAAATTAGAACATAAGTTCCTAGATTTTATAATCAAGATGAATTTGAACACTTTACCCACTAAATATTTTTTACATCACAGAAGAATGTACAGGTCAGGTGATCCATTTTGTAGCCTTTTCCATATGGCTGAGAAGACTTTACAGCATATCATTTTCAACTGCAAGACCTTGGGAGCAGACTAGATGCATTTTACAGGGCAAATACAGAAAAAAATACTACAATGATGCAAATTATGTCAAATTACAAAGGTAGGTCTATACCAGCCATAAGGGCCTCAACATTTGTCTTATATGCACTTTGGTGCACTAGGTGTGTGTTCATATAGGGTAATAACCCCAGAAGGCATACAGCCACATTTGAAAATAAGTTGAATAAAATTCAAGTTAGAGACAAGCAGATCATCAGCCCGGATATTTATGCAACTACTTGGTCCCTGCTCAGACAAACAGCAAAGCTATAAAGGACGAAAATTAAAGAAAACATGGTCCTGATTATGCTCCTATTGGACAATAATGTGATTAATTAACATTGCTAAAGTTGATAGAATCATGTAAAATTACCTATATAGATATGTACTTTTCAAAAAATGAATATTGTAGCACTTGAAATTAAACTGACAATAATAAGATTCAACATGTATCTTGCTATGGAACTGTAATACTATGTAACTATTGGATCAATAAAGTTTACTGTTGTTGAAATTTAATAATAATAATAATAATAATAATAATAATAATAATATATATATATATATATATATATATATATGAAATTTACGGTTAAATATAAAATACATATTGTTCATCCGTGTTAAAACTTTTAATACCCTTTCCACGCCCCACATGACCAGACACGGAACCCAATATATATATTTATATATATATATATATATATATATATATATATATATATATATATATATATATATATATATATATATATATTAGGTTTCAAGCAGTTCCATTATATTCGTTTTTTTTCCTGATTCATTGTTTCAATTTAAATATTTTTTTCTATTGAATTCAAATCCTGTACATTAAAAGAATCAATTTTCATTTTCATTTATAAAGATTCACTTTTTACTTTGAATTTACTTTCTCTTTAATTTGACTTTTCTTAGGTTGTCTATCAATTGTAAATCTTGTGCATCTTTAAACTCACTTTCAGATTTGACATCAATATATCTGTCCATTCAATAATGTTCTCCTGTGTCATCAAACATAAGCTCTCCTAATTTTAGCTTTTTTCTTGTTATCCTGTTTTTTGAGGGCCTTCCTGGCTTTCTCTTTTGCTCAATATTACCTGAGTAACTTTCTGCATATTTGGCTATTTTGTCTGAGTAATAACAATTTTAAAGATAAGCTGGGACCAGGGAAATTGATACAATACCAGCAAATGTATTTGGAATGGCAGATATTGAATCACCATATGCAATAGATGATTTTATAATGAAAATGAATGAAATGCGCAACAACTGTCACCCAGGAAGCCCTGGAATTCCATTGTTCATATTAAAACACCTTGTCAAGCTGACTAGAAAATATCTGTGCCATCTGGCAAAATATTTATCACAGAGAATAATAACAATGGAGGGAGTTAATACGATCATGATGGTTCCATTTAATAAGAAAATCCATCCCTTTGTTATCAGAGATAAGGCAAAAATATCAATGGGTCCATTGCCCATAAAGATTTTAGAGAAAGTAATTAAAGATAAAATAGAACCATTGATTTTGCCAATGATTTCTCCAGCTCAATTTGCCTCCAAAAACATTCATCTACCACACAAGCTGCTATGTTATTTAGGGCTATTTTGACATTGGTTAGAGAAAAGAAAAGATATGACCCAATTGCTGTACAGCTGGATATTGCTTCAGTTTCTGATAATGTTGATATATCTATACTGTTGATATTATTGAATGACATTGAAATGTCAATATCACATATATATATATATATGAAATTGATATGTCAATATCACATATATATGTTATAGCAAATTTATTCTTAAATCATAAGCTTCACATTACCCTAAATGGCAGAAATTCTCCAGCTTTCACACCAACTAAATCACTTTCACAAGGGTCCCCACTTAGTGCCATCTTATTCATTTTATATATAAATACCCTTCTTGTTAGACTACAACAGAAATTTGAGGGAATGGAAAACCCAGAAATAGAGAAAAAATTGACCTGCATTGCATACATGGATGATATTACAGTTTTCCTGACATCAAAAAAGCAGATACCAAGACTACAGATGATTTTAAAAAAATACTCAAAGGAATTTAAACTATGTTTCAATCCAGAAAAAACAGCAGCATGGATCATATTCATGGGAAGACCATGTACATCCATTTTCCAGGCAAAGCCAGGCTCATTCCTTGGTTTTCCATCCCATCTGGGGACTACTGGCATGAGATGTCATTTGTAGAACAAATTGAAAAATGAAATCCAGCAAATAGCAGACTCTCTAGCCTATACCTATATGTAAGTATATTCTAAGATTCAATTAATTAACAGTTTGATGATGACTAAGATAGTTTACTTTATGCCAGTGGTTGCATTCTCAAAGGCTTTTTTCTCTAAAATGAAAACCATTTGCAATCGGCTACTATGGTCAAGGAAAGTTGTGGAAATATTAATGGCAAAACTATGTCAACCACTGAATAAAAATGGTTTGGGGTTACATAATATTGGTATTTTTGGTAAACAGAAAATGAGGAACAATATAATTGATATTGTTAAGCAATTTCCAAAAATTAAGCAGCTCATAGAGATTATTCCAACTGATAAACCACCATCAAAAATTATCATATTTTGAACCATTAATACATCATTGTAAAACAAAATCAAAAATCCCAGAGCAACTTATTAATAAGTACAAATACTGGGAAATTTATGAACTAATAAATGAAGATAATAACACAATTGCTTTAGAACCAATAGCATGAATTATTAATAAACAACTGGTTAAAAGGTATAAATGATCAGCCTTAGAACCAAAGTTTTTCAATTTTCTGATAAAACTTAACTTATCTTCATTACCTACCACATATTTTCTCTGCCGTAAAAGATTGTATAAGTCAATTGATCCCTTTTGTGGGTTATGCCATAGAGCTGAGGAAACCCTATCACATCTGATTTATCACTGTGAGGGACTTAGGCAGATAAGAAGTCTGATAACTAGCAATTACAGGAAGTCTAATGTAAGAATGCATCAATAAATTTCTGCATTTAGAGAGGGATTAACACCAAGTGTCAGGCAAGCAAACCTTTTTGATATATGTATACTGGTGTACTAGATGCACCTACCTAATTGGTAACAATCCTATGAGGCATCCAGCTACTTTTTCAAATAAACTTGCAATGATACAGAAAATGGATAAGACACTGGCCAAATCTGACATTTATGCAGCAACCTGGTTAATTCTTAAGATTAGATCAATGTTATAGTGACAAAAATGATAAAATTCTTAGGATCCAGTATAGTGTGCGTTTTTAGGACACATTTAAATGAAACATAGGACCAAAACTTGGGAGCTAAATCTAATAAGATCTTTATAACACCATTTTGAACATTTTAAGTTGGGAAAATAAAACATTATAAAGAAACTTAGAATGATACACATGTCAAATTAGCAACAAGGACAATTTGGCAACAAATTTCCCCTTTTGTTATAAGTGATGGATTTGCTAATGGGGTTCGAATGATAAATTATATTTGACCCATTTTGGAACATAAAATAAAATGAAAATTGTGTTATAACATTTGTATTGTTGACCTATGTAGAATGGACAGTCCAGGATATTACATATAGGCAAGAAATATGTTTTTAGCTCATGTAAATCCAGAAAGAACCCTATCAAAAATGGCAATGCAAATGCTAAAATTTGTAAACAATTTGTAGCAGTTAATTTACTATGTAACCACTAATGTTGTATTCTTTTGAGACAATAAAGGCCTTTTGAAACATAATAATAATAATAATAATAATAATAATAATAATAATAATAATAATAATAATAATAATAATAATAATAATAATAATAATAATAATAATAATAATAATAATAATAATAATAATAATAATAATAATAATAATGATGATGATGATAATAATAATAATAATAATAATAATAATAATAATAATAATAATAATAATAATAATAATAATAATAATAATAAATATAATGCAATACAATATTTTCGCTTTCGTGTGGCATCTTAAATAGAATATGTAATATAATAGTCAATAATATGTTTAAAATACATATATACAAGCAACAAAGATTACAAATTATAAAATTATCATAGAAAAGCCTTTTTCAGCAAATTATATTTTGCCCTTTTCAATATGTCTCAAGAATACCATGATTTAAAGTACATGTAGTGACATCTTATCAATACATGAGAGAAGACAGATAAACAAAAAAATATAATTTGCTGAAAAAGGATTTTCTATGATAATTTTATAATTTGTAATCTTTGTTGCTTGTATATATGTATTTTTAAACATATTATTGAGTATTGTATACTTGAAATGCAGCATAAAAAAAGAATTGGTTTTAATTCTAATTTTTATTCTATATAGTAATTTTCAATATGTTATATAATCTGATAACCTGAGAATATGTGGCAATGAATAATATTATAATTCTATGCAATAAATTATATCATTAATTTATGACCATAATGATAATAATGTAAGAATGAAATTTTTCCAATAAATCATATTATGAAATACTGTAGTTTCTCAAATTGATAATCTTATTCATACTGTGCCAATATTATTTTGGTTCAATATATCTGATAATCATGTGTGTGCAGTGTGACAAATATCAATGCAACACATTTTTTTAAAAATAAGTTTGACAAATTTTATTATAACATTTTTAACAAGAAAACAAACAAACTATGTACACTATTTACAAATAAAATCTTGGATAAATTACATACTTCATTTCAAATAAAAATAAAATAATAAAATCTAAAAGTACCTAAGTCTTCACTCTGACTTAGAACTTTTTATATTTCTTTACAGCAATAACAATAATATTACCAAAAATAATCACAGACACAATTATAACTTAAAACATATTGTCTACCTATTGAACTATATCATAATATGCCTTCCATAAATGTACACAAATTATGAAAAACATAAACTATAGAATTATCACTTATTTCAATATATGTTTAATATTTATACTCAATTAATAACTTTACTTTATCATCACTTCCATGTAAATTGGATTCCAAAATCTTGTGTTCAATCAAAGCTTCTGGAATTACAATTATTATACAATCAACTTCATGTAGGTCATATCATGAGCACACTGTCATTTTCAATATCTCATTATTAACCTTGAATATTTTTTCTAAGAGATTGATGCAATGATTCATAGAGAGAAAGTCTGTCCCTAGAATGGCCTCATGTATTAAACCATTCAATATAAAACATAATAGAGAATTGTTTGGCTGATCTTGATTTGACCCACATTTGTTTTTGTAACAGTCGGGCATTTATATTGACCCACATTTGTTTTTGTAACAGTTGGGCATTTATATTAATAGTCATGGTATCTTGAATCAATGTTAGTGGTAGGGTTTTGATGTTGGGGTTAGTTTTCAGAATATTACAATATAATGTATCTGACACTATCGAGATCTGAAGACCATAGTTTAATAATGCATTAACTGGTAAATCCTCAAACAACAACCATATCATGGGCAGCTTTTCACCACATAATTGGGTGTCTTATCCTACCATGACCATATTAGATTAGTGGTTTTTTGCTTATGATATGGTCTGTATCCCCCATTGTTTTTTCAGTCTCTTGAGTTGAGGATCATACCCTCAATTACCCTTAGGTTTCCTTTAAATCTTTGATGAGTAATTGCTGCACCCTAGTTAAGAATTTTCTGGGCTATTAATGGGGTTTATTATGGTATTGTTGTCTTTTGTCTGATGTCATTTAGATTACCAAGAATATTGGAAATTGGCTTTAGTAACTTCCCTTTCCAATGATTGGGCTTTACTAATTTTCCCCTTTTTATAATATATTATGTTCTTAGTGGATTATTTTTATCTCTTCTCAAAGTCTCTATTAGAAGTGCTGCAAGTGTTTACATCCATATTATTTAGTATTTCACCTATTTTTTCTATGCTCTTAGTGTTCATGCATAGAAGGGACTAATCTACTTTTAGGGGTAAGTTATTCCTAATAATTCAGATGATGTCACTCTCATTCTAGTGATTGGTGTTCAGAGTCCTCAGCTTATACACTTGTTGGAATTCAAACTTGGTTAATGTTTTTCATGTACTTGCCTATATTTTTTCCGAAAAAGTGGATATAGCAATGCTTACTTTTTGTCCCTATTATGGAAGCTCTTTATTATTAAAGTCTGGTACCCAACAGTGGTACATGTTGTATGTAATAAGAATTTCTACCACATTAACACTTCTCTTTGTAGATGACCATAAGGGATAATAATTCCCTTAATGTTCAAGTTCTGATTAACTGTAATGAACAAATTCAAGTTTCTCAAGTATTCTATAAGTGTTTCCCTGACTAATCCTTTAAAACATTAAGCTTCACGAATTGATTGACAGCATGAATGTGGGCTAGAAAGCCAGGCATTCTACTTATTTTCATCTGATTTATCTGTGGTATTTTCTTAGGTTCATCATGACCAGTTTGACCTCAGGATTACTATTCATGTATTGAAAATTAAATGAATAATTCAACCATCTGTGAGTTGTTTGGTGGGCCAGATATGCTCGAAGAATGGCTTACTCATTATGTGGGGGTTCTTAATGCAAATCTCCTTCTGATGGATTGTCATATCCATCATCTTGCCTACATCTTGTATCTTGACATTCTTGAGATGGATGTCTTGCCCCACTTGAGCTTCAATGAATGTAAATCACTGCATAATGAGTTTATCCACTGTTTTGAATCTCACCTAAAATATCCATGATCTTCTCAAGTGTAGTTTTACATCCAATGACCACAGACTCTGTTGAAGCCACTTTATTTTATATTCCTGATTAAATAATTATTTAGTTCTCTATTATCTCTATTTATTGGTCTTGCATTCATAGCCTTCAATGTGTTTTTTTTTTTTTTGCCTAATGCATACATCTACTATTTATTTAGATGTTTCATTTCCCACTTGACAGTTAGATGTGCTAATCATTTATGCACAACATTAGTATGATAGTGTTTTTGAGTTAGTTTGGTCTATCATAGTAGGGGTAAACTTGTCTAGAATGTTCAAAAAATATTTTTAAATTGCAGTCTAATGGCTAGACCTTCTTTTCAACTTATATGCCCCAGCTAAATCTATTGGGTGCCAGATGTTATGAAAGAGAGTTGCTTCTGACTATGGACATATTTAGGTTTTTTTGGTAGGATGCTGGAGATGGCATGATGCAATACATGACCTATGATTACATGCAAATTCAACAAAGTAGCTCAAGACTCATTTATTAAATCCAGATGTAATTTGGGTCAGTTCATCAATATCTCACCACTCTCTTTTGTATCAATTGCCTCATTATTCAACTTCAGGAAGAATTCACATTCGATCCTTTTGACAAAACATACCCATGCAGACTTATGATCAGGTTCTTTAACCAAATGTCTATTAATGCATAACCTTCATTTATAACATTTCTACGGTAATTATAAAGTAGTGATATATACAAGTATGTGTAGGTGCAATGTATTGATTTCAAATAAAAGGCTGGTTTTATAAACTAAGGAGACATTATCACTTCAATAAATTTTATATTATTTATTCATAGAACAAATTATATGAAAACATTGCACATAATTTAAATAAGTAACAAAAACAATTAACAATATTTACAATTAAAAGTAAAAAGCATTGCATGTATATCTTCACTTTAAATGTCAGTAATGAACATCTATCACATTAATAATCTCATATTTAGAAGTTATCAGTCTCATACCCTTCATGATAGGTACTCTTGTCATAGATATTTCTATGTACAATAAAAAAATGAAAATATTTATTCTATTATATCCATAACGAACTAGCTAAATTAATTTGTATTCACCTTATACATAGATTCAGTATGCAGTTTCAGTTATAAAGATGGACTTGTCTGAAAATCTCCACTCTTGTTTGTAATGTAGGACCAAAGAAACACTACTTATAACAATAGCAAAGTAGATCCACTCAGAAAGTTAATCATTTATCCTGAAAATGATATAATAATTATTAGTTCAATAAATAAAAAGCAACACAATTCTGTTTCATCGAGCATGTGATGTTAGTATTTAAAAAATAGACTATTACCTTTAAAATTCAAGTGCATAGTCAAGAACAAAATTCAAGAACTTGAGAAAAATATCTAACCAATTTTTTTTAAAAGAAAAAGAATTCTGACTAAACTAACCATTCCTTCCTGCTCTTTCTGTGCTTTGCTAAATTGACCTTTTCCAGAACATTGAATCAAAAGATTCAAGGTCATGTAAAAGTAAGAATAAAACAATAATTGGAGAAATTTACAGTACATACATATATTATTCATAATGGGTAACAAAAAATATTTCAGAAATTGATAAATCAGACTTATCAAATCACTAAAGTCATTTCTCTATCACAGTGCATATGGTTTAAATGCTTTCTTCTCTGCACATATCAACTGTTCATTGTTTCTTGCAAAGGGTGTACTCTGAAAAATTCTGCATTGACAGTTCCTAGTTTTCTTTAACCCCTCACATAGACATTTCATGCTGCATAAAAATATTTATCAGGTGGTTTAAATGTAGAGATAAGTTTTTCAACTACCATGGTCTTAGGATTGATGCTCTCACCAAACAACAAATAACCACTCTATCTAGATCACATTGTTCTAGTTCTATATAAATAAGTTTATGTTTACTTGCAGTTTACAATTGAAAAATTATTTTAAACATGATAAAATACATTTATCGTAACATCTGCTGTGCTGGCTATACATGTATTTATTCTCCGGGTTTTCATTCAGTCAAATATTTGATCTTGGTCTCCACTTTATTTTGAAGGTTGAAAAAATGTTTTTAATTTATCTAGCTATTTGGGTTCTTGCTTGCTTTATTTATATACGACATCTCGTATTTGAATTCTGAAATCTTATACTAAACATATTTTTCTGAGGCTGAAACTTTTCAAATGGAGTATCCATTTTGGATGCTGTTCAAAAACTTTTTCTTTAATGGAGTTGACTTCCCATAGCAAACATATATTTTTAAGAGAAAAGAAATGACAATAGAATTTTTTTATAGTTAATGTCATTTCCATTTTCTAGTGTATGTAATTTTTCATTCCTTTTTATGTGTGGGGTATGCCTATTGTTATTCATCTGTATGTATCACAATTATCAATTCAAAAAATAAAATTATGCATCATCATCTCATTCTTATTTTAGGTTGCTTTGTATAGCATTTGATATTTGATCATTACCATGATTAGTTAAAAGTTGGTATTGGTACAGGAATGCCTCAGTTAGTATGGTTATTATTCCTATGGTTTCATTATAGTATGGAGTTAGCAATTGCAAATAATCTTGGTTTTGAAGAATTAGATTCCACTGCTGTGGTTGATACTATTGGATCAAGTACAAATGACTTGTATAATAAAACTCTTATTAATATATAAAATCAATGAATGGTATTGAAATGGTATTATTTAGCCATCATCCCATTACACCTACTATGTTCCATAATAGTATATTTTTCTCTACTTCAAACCCATCGCAGTCCATGTATATAAGCTTCTAATAATTTAATTTTGCATGTAATAACATATATGTACGTGTATGTGCATGGATTTGTATAGATGCACACATATACTAGTCATATTAATGTTCATATGCATATAATGTATATGCATTTATAAATTTAAAATTAATAAAATTGTATAAATTAAATTAAGTTGTGTAAACATTGTTATGTGTGTAATTGCCTACATGTATGTGTGAAAGAAGCCATAATGCAATAGATTTAAAAGCATTACAACTCTTTTAAATTAATAAATTTTAAATTATTCTTGGGTAAAACTCTTTATTTAAATGCACTCATATATAAAATTCAACTTCTGTTGTAGCCACACACATATATAATAAAATGTTTATGAACTTAAACTTTTTAAAAAAAAAATTAGCTGTTTTTATAAAAAGATGTAAATTCTTAAAAAACCAACTGCAAGCAATTAATAAAACTGGGAATCTTAAAATAAAACTTAAAACAAAGTATGACCTATTTGACCATTATTGTTTTGGCCAAAGAAATTACCAAAGGTTTCATTTTTCTGCAGTTTAATTTAATGAAAAATTTTTGTAAAAAGTTGTAAACAGAGCACTCCAATTACTGATTTTTCCAGTATAAATAACGTAAAATTTTTAGTAGGGGATTCATTTGATTCACTTTGTTCACTTTTCAAAATATTTGACATGTAATTGCTGCCAGTCATCTATGGCTGAATGTAAAATGAAGTTTGACAGTTAAGGCTCTACCTTGGCCAGCTCTCTTTTTGAAAGATCAGTCTGTGAAAATTAAAGTAACAAGGCAACCAGTTAAACTGCTGACAAATCATCAGGAATGGATCAGCCCAGGCAACAATGATGGTGATCAGCTACAGAAAAGCCTCAACAAAGAAGATGCAGTAACAATTTTTTCTGCAGAGCTCTTTAAAATAACTCTTAATACATTCTTTAAAAGTTAAGCTAGCTATCAGCTATGATGTGCACAAACTTCTAAATTATAATGCCATAATAATTAAACTGATTAAATCTGTAAAATATAATTTAACATTGTGCTAAAATTAATAACTATATACTTGCCTATTTCTTTATAAAATTCTAAATGTTTGTTAAATAATAACTTATTCAGTTATTATTTTATTAATGCTAATCTGTGGTCATGCCTTCTTACTTGTTTTATAAATATTTAATTCATAATTTATGCTATGCCCAATTCAGAATTTGTATGGATTCTATGAATAAATTTGGAAGTAAGAGATGATTATAGGCTCTCTCGTGATAAAATAATGTTGCTCTTTAGTACACACACACACACAAATCTCCACTCTGAAAACCTAAATGTATTCATTAAACTATTATTATTATTATTGTTGTTGTTGTTGTTGTCTTTAGAATTAGGTTTGACAGTTAATAAAATAATTAGATAATAAATGCAAGAATGACTAATAAAGCACATTATATGTATTGTTTAAATTCCAGATTACTTTAAGTATCCTTTTAGCACATTTTAAAAATTCTAAGTAAAAACTGTCATATGGTAGTTTCATGCAACAAAACTATAGAATTTTATGTACTTTTATTTAGTAAGTGATATTATATTTAGCATAATGAATGTGCCTTTAGGAATCACATATGTGCATTTATGCCTTGCTGTATGCTTCTTATATGAATTGGTTGATGGTTTTAATGGCCACCCCATCTACTTAGTTTGGACAACTCTCTCTTAGAACTGGAACATAAGGGTCCAAATTGTTTTTATAAGCTGCTCTCATTTCTGAACTATATGTTCAATTTATTCAAAGTGAGTCGTATGGTCCATTGGAACCAAGTACTGGATACTGAATCCCCTGAGTCACTACACATTTGAGATGCACACATCTCTCTTAATATATATATATATATATATATATATATATATATATATATATATATATATATATATATATATATATATAATATATATATATATAATGCCGTAGTATCTGAAGTCATACTACAAAGCTCCAGTTTATCCCTCCATATAATATTCAGCAGAAATGAACTTGTAATCTGATTTTGTACATAGATAATCTGCATAGAGAGCCGATTGCAGCTTGAAGTGTAATTAAATGACCTTTTATTAAATGGTATGATGATAAATCATCATTCTTACACCAAATTAACCATTACAAATCTAATAGATAAGGCTTATTAAAATTAAAGTGTAATTAGACCATCGATTCTAAAAATTGTAATGAACACTTTTGAAATATAGTTCATCAGATGAGATAATGTTTCAAACTTGCTCATCAAAATTATACCTGTGTGTTATTCAAAGCACTTTTGCTTATTTACTTTATATTTATTAATTACAATAAATTAAATTATAATAACTGTATTGTGTATTATTCATAATCAAATCCAAATCTTAATTAAGTTTCATAATATAGTATTTAGCCATTAATATATGCATTATCTAGCCAGCCATTGATGTGTGTGTGTTTATTTGAAGTATAGCAATGTAGTTAATATTCCCTGAGTGTCCTCCTGTACCCTTTGCAATTGCCAGTACACAAACTAGGAGATTCTGAGGGTAGCCTCATATATGTCATTCAGAGTGTAGTAAGTCATGGATTGTGGGTGGAGGAGATGAAGTGTTATCAGATTCAGGGTCTCAACTTCTCATCTAGGTCAGCTTTGGTATAATTTGCTAGGATTCTGGATTTTGTTGTGTGGATGTACAAATATAACTGTTACACTATGAAGACCAATATGAAGTTCCTACAAAAGAAATAACAGCTAAAGGACTTGAGAAAATTGCTAATATGATTGAAACTCTACTGTATATTATGGAAGTAGATCCACATATTGAATGCAATTTTACAATTTACCAAAATATAAACAGTACAATTTGATGCAACAAGGAAATCTATGAAGAAAAGACGACAGAGAAGACACCAGTGCAAACATCAATATTGCATTTTTTGGTAATAAAAAATAAATTCTTTAAAAAAATATACAATATGTACTGTTAAATATCTAACATATATGCTGTATATATATATATATATATATATATATATATATATATATATATATATATATATATATATATATATATATATATATATATATATATATCATCATTATCAACCATTATCAATCCACTGCAGGATGAAGGTCTCTCCAAGTTTAATCCATCTTCTCCGATCTTTAGCTTCTCTTCTCCACATCACCCCTGCACACTTTCTTATTTCATCCATCCATCTCACATGTGGTCTCTTTCTGGATCTTTTACAATCTCTTGGAATCCAGTTTAACATTTCAATTGTCCATCTATTATCATCTCTTCTAGCAATATGTCCAGCCCAACTCCACTTCAATCTTTTAATTTTTTCAATGATGTCAGTAACACCTGTTTGTTCTCTATTTCATCCATCCATCTCACATGTGGTCTCTTTCTGGATCTTTTACAATCTCTTGGAATCCAGTTTAAAATTTCAATTGTCCATCTATTATCATCTCTTCTAGCAATATGTCCAGCCCAACTCCACTTCAATCTTTTAATTTTTTCAATGATGTCAGTAACACCTGTTTGTTCTCTTACCCACACATTGCGTTTTCGATCTCTTCTTGTTACTCCCAACATACACCTCTCCATACTTCTTTGAGTGGTCTGAAGTCTCTGTATTGCTCTTCTATTGAGTGTCCAAGTCTCAGATCCATAAGTAAGAACTGGTAAAACACATTTGTTAAAAACCTTCCTTTTCAAACACATAGGCATATTTCCTTTTAGTATCAAGTTATTTCTACCAAAAGCACTCCAACAAATTTTAATTCTATGATTAATTTCCTCCATTATGTTTCCATCTGTATTAATAATCTGACCAAGGTATTTGTAACTGTTAACTTCTTCTAATTCATTATAACCAATCTTTATTTTCATATTTTGAGCAAACCGATTAAAGATTACTTTAGTGTTTTTAACATTTATCTTTAGTCCTGCTTTCCTACTTTCATCTGATAACTCCTGCAACATTTCCGGCAGCTCTGAAGCATTATTTGCAAAAACAACTACATCATCTGCGAAATCTAAATGACTTAAATAATCTCCATTTACTTTCACTCCTTTAGTTTCCCATTTTAATCCACAAAATACTTCTAGCAGCACTGCTGTAAAAAGTTTTGGAGATATGGAGTCACCTTGTCTTACACCTTTCTCAATGTTGACTTTCCCAGTATCATTATGTAATCTAATTGTTGCTGTTGCCTTTTTATAAATATTCTTTAAAATATGACAATATCCTTGATGATCCAATGCTTTAATCACTGAAGAAATATTTATAGAATCAAATGCCTTTTCATAATCTACAAATCCAAAACATAATGACAACTCATATTCATTTGTTCTTTCTATAACTTCTCTCAATACATGAATATGATCTACTGTACTAAAACCACTTTTAAATCCAGCTTGTTCACTTGGTTGGTGGAAATCCAATGTTCTCTGTAGACGAGTTGTAATTATTTTGGTAAAAATTTTATATAAAACTGATAAAAGGCTGATAGGTCTGTAATTTCTAATATCTTCTTTATCACCTTTTTTTAAATATTAATATTATTACTGCATTCTTCCAATCATCCGGTACAATCTTTATCATTTAGACATTTGGTATATAACTTTGCTAAAAAATTTTCTGTTTTTTCACCTGCTTCTTTTAATATATCAATTATAATTCCATCATTACCTGGAGCCTTTCCTTTCTTCATACATTTAATTGCATTTCTCACTTCTTCATTTAAAATTCTGGGCAATTCGGAAGATGTAATAGATATAGGAGGTACTTGATCTTTATTACTATATAATTCTTGATAAAAATTTTCTACCAATTTCATGATGTCATCTCTCTTTTTAGAAATAATTCCATCTTTTTTCCTTATTGCAGATATAAATTTCCTACCAATACCAAAATGTTGTTTTACATTCTTAAGACTTTTATTTTCTTCTACAGCTTTTCTTGCTAGTTCACAGTTATATTTTCTTATATCGTTTTCAACCCTTTTCCGCACCATTTTACAAAATTCGAGATATTCAATTCTTTTTAGTGCATCATTTTTGTATATCTTCATATTTCTTCTTTTCTTCATAAATTCTCTAGTTTCAATAGAAATTTTGTTGGTCAATTGCTGCTTTTGTCTACCAGCTATCTTTGTTGCAGTTTTTAAAAGTGTATCAGTTATTTTCATATTAATTTCATTCAAATCTGAATCATGTTCAAAATCTACTAATACTTGAAATCGATTTGTAAGTTCTAATTTAAATTCATTAGAATGTTTCTGAAGATTAGGAATATCAACTGTAAATATTGTTTTTCTTAACAATTTTTGTCTTTCTAGTTTTACATTAACACGCATCTTGCACATTACTAATCGATGATCACTTCCTATGTTAAATCTACTAAGAACATTACAATCTTGAAATATGTATTTCCTGTTAGTCAAAATATAATCCAATTCTGCTGTACCTTCATTTGGATGTTTCCATGTCCATTTTCTTTTAACATTTTTCTCAAAAAAAGAATTCATAATATAAAGTTTTTCTTTTTCTGCAAACTCCACAAGTCTATGTCCTCTCTCATTTCTATTACCATAACCAAAATTACCTACAGCAATTTCATCTTTCATTTGTTTACCAATTCTAGCATTAAAGTCTCCCATAACAATTTTAAAATGTTGTTTACTCTTATCAAAAGCCTTTTGTACATCCATATAAAAATCTTCTACTACTTCATCACTATGAGAACTTGTTGGGGCATAAACCTGAATTATCTGCATTTGGTATCTGCTATTAAGTTGTATAACTAATCTTGCCACTCTGTCTGATACACCATCAATCTCCACAATATTGTTCTTCCACTTTTTATTTATAATGAATCCTACTCCACTTGTATTTCCAATATTTGTGCCTTTATAATAAAATATATGTGCACTTTTTAAATCAATTGTCTCTTCACCTTTTCTTCTAACTTCACAAAGTCCAATAATATCCCATTTAATATAAGAGAGTTCTTCTTCTAATTCTTGCAATCTTCCTTCACTTGAAAGTGATCTGCAGTTGTAAGTACCTAAATAAAAAGTTGTCATCAAATGGCAGCCTGGGTCCGCAATCAGGAGATTCTTAGCACCCTCCGCCTTCGGCCACCAACTGCTGCCTTGGTTGGTGACTTTACAGCCTCCTGGGAATAAGGGCCATGCTTTATTTTTGTCTGTCATAATTGTATATATGTATTGGAAAAATATTTATCATTTACACAAACATTCATTCTGCCTTATCAGGCACTGAGAAGAAAAACCATGGTGTTTCTTGATCTTAAACTCAGAGGTAAAAAGCCAAAAAACTCACCACGATGGCTAATGCATGTTGGTGAGCAGCCCATCCATGTCCGTATACTATATGAATAAACACATAGTAATAACAGCTGCAATGACAAGAACGTATGGAGTGGACATTAGGAATTTGCCCTGCTCGGTTCCTTTAAGGCCTCCAAGAGGAATCAAAGGGTCTCCTTTCAGTTAATAGCAAACTCCTTTCTGCAGCCATATATATATATATATATATATATATATATATATATATATATATATATATATATATATATATATATATGGTATTTTGAGCTCAACTTTAACATGTCTCTCAACTCTCGACACTATCTCATACGACTGATATACTTGAACACAAATATGTCTAAAAGATAAATAATCACCAGTATATGAATTTTGTGGTAAACTAGCACTCATCAGTTGGTCCATATTATCATATCTACACAAATATATAATATATGCTCAGATATATTTTAAGATAGTCTTTCTTTATACTTTAATGGACAGGTTTCAATCCCCTCCATCCTCTAACTCTTCAAACATCCATCCTATTAAAAATATGAGGATAGAAAGTTCAAAGCTCAAACAGATGCCAACATTCTTGTCACACCCAGGTTGACTATAAGTCATATATATATATATATATATATATATATATATATATATATATATATATATATACCTGTACAAACAATTTTGTATATAGAGTATTTTGAGCTCAGACTTTCACATACCCCTCAACTCTCCATACTATTTGTGTATTATTTTTATGCATTAATAAAAGCTTTTTTATGTCGGTTTATTATTTATTCATATCATTTTATTATTTATTCAAACATGGAAATCATTATTAATATATCGATACTTGAAAAATGTACTTGTACAAACAATGTTATACATATTGTATTTTGAGCTCAGACTTTCGTATGACCCTCAACACTCCACACTATCTGTATATTATTTTTATGCATTAATAAAAGGTTTTATATTTATTTAGATTGATTTATTATTTATTCATATTATTTTATTATTTATTTTCAGCTTTATTGTTAAAAGAGTGAATTTGTTGATTGTTATTGATATTGGGATAATCTAAGTCTTGACTGGTCTATGTATGTTTTGAAATACAAACAAAGTTCAAATTCTTGGATTTTAAATATAATACATGGGGTTTGAACACAGACTTTTAAGCTTCCTTCACCTATCCATTCTATCTCATACAATGGGTACACATGTGAAAAAGATAAATGATCTTCAATATGCATATGTCCTGCGAAAACCTGCACTCACCAGTTGGTCCAGATCTTCATCCTTCACACATATATGAGATAAGTGCTCAGTCTATATTAAGATAGCAGATTTTTATACTTTAATGGACAGACTTCATTCTACTTTACACTTCAATTCTCAGCCATCCATTCAATTGAAACTATGATGATGGAATACCCAAAACTTGTTGTTGCCAATATTCTTGTATGATAGATGTTGAACTTAATTCACTCTGACCACTCATATGTAAAACCTTGTTCCTTCAAATACATAGCAGAGGGGTGAATAGGATACACCAAATCTGTAATATTTTTGAAATACAAGTATAATTTTTATATATAGAGTTTAAATATAATATAGAGGATTTGAGCACAGAAATTTCAAGTTTCATTTTGCTATCCACTCTATCTCACCCAACGACTACACACATGTAAAAAGATAAATGATCTTCAATATATCTGTTTTATGTTGAGTTAGCCCTCATCAGCTGTTCCAAATCATCATCTTCCACACACATATATAATCAGTGTTTGGATTATATTTGGATAGCAAACCATCACACTTTAATTGGCAGACTTTAAAATACTAAAGCCTCCATTTTTCAGTCATCCATTCCATTGAAAATCTGATTATGGGATACCCAAATTCCTTATTGATGCCAGTATTAATTTCAATCCCATGTTGACGTTATATCCTTCTGACCCCTCTTGTATAGAAACTTGTCCATTTGAATACATAATAAAAGGTTGGGCAGGATAAGGCTGAATCCGTAATATTTTTGAAATACAAATATAAATCATATACTTGGAGTTTAAATGTAATATAGGGTGTTTGATCACATCATATGAACTAGGGATTTGGGTGGTCCCTCATCAAATTTTCAATAGAAGAGATGGTTGAAGAGTTGGAGGATGGAGTAGCATTTAACCCGTTTATTAAAATTTGGATATTTGCTCTCTGAACACTGATTATAATGTGTGGCAGATGAAGATCTGGACGCAGCATTAAATATGTATATTGGAGATCATTTATCTTTTTCATATGTGTGATGTGATGTGTATCAATTGTGTGAGATAGAGTGGATAGTTGAAGAGAGCTTGAATATTTGTGTTCAAATATATATATATATAAATATATATATATATATATGAAATTCTCAGAAATAAATTGTACAATATTTAATATCCCAATATGAAAATAAATATATAAATATGTAAAAATAAATAGTGTTAACGCACCATTCACAGTCCAAATTCTATAAAACATACAGTATAACGTAATGAACTATCAAGGTCAAGAAATCTCATTTTCGTATACCTGTCACGATAATTATAATTTTTTTCTCTAATAATTAGTTATCTTGCGTCACAGGATCAAGTTGTATAATAAATTTGTATTATTGTTATTTTGTTGTTATTAAGATTAAAATAATCGTCATGAATGCAAAATTTGTCATACTGGTTCTAACATTAATTTATATTTTCCACGTAAGTCATTTTAAAAATTATTGTTTAAAGATAGTTTTAAGGACAGCTTCAGAAATTTCAATAATATTAATCGTGACCGACCTTATATAAATTTATTCAGTGTGATGTACAGAAGTAGCTAAATAAAATTTGAGTTATTCATTCATATTTTTAATATGTAGATTTTCATTATATATAAAGTGACTTTCTTAAATAGAGTGACAAATAGATAGACAATAGATAAATAAGTAGAAAGTTTAACAAAGAAAAACAAACAAACAGAGATCTCACTCTATATACATATAGACAGATAAAGATATACATTATGAATATATATGTAGATAAATAGATAATAAAACAGCTTAAGTAATTAAATTTTTTGTATTAAATTTAATGTGTATATATAAACTCAAGTTGTTTACTTCTACTATTTAATAATTTATCTATGTTTTCAAGTAAATACTTTTTTTTTAAGTCTAATATTCCAAAAAAATATTTTTTTTAAATTTTATATAGTGGGGGGCTGTATATATCATACAGCAACAACAACAACAATAATAACAAACCTTTTATAATCTTTGTCAACCTGCAATTGAATAATCAGGTGATAATAACCACCTCCCCCCTCAGCAGAAAAGTTTTTGATTTTTATTGTCCATTACGTTTGCTATATAAATATATTTTATTTGGTCATTATTTATTTATCTCTTTGAACCTAACAATATGTGCATCTGTGTGCTGATAATTTAACAGTTTTTTCCTCTATATTTCTTTTGTCTATCTGTTGTGTCCGTATATTTCTTTTATCTATCTATCTATCTATCTATCTATCTATCTATCTATCTATCTATCTATCTATCTATCTATCTATCTATCTATCTATCTATCTATCTATCTATCTATCTATCTATCTATCTATCTATCTATCTATCTATCTATCTATCTATCTATCTGTCTGTCTGTCTGTCTGTCTGTCTATCTATCTATCTGACTACCATAAAAACTTACACAAAAATCTTATTATTTACACAATAATTAATATTGATAGTAAAAATAAAAATTAGCATTTTTTTTCTACGATAAAAAATTGTAAAAATTAGCATTTGATACTAATTCATTACAAAAGTTCATATTGCAAATTTTTTATAAGGAAAGGCAAATTTAATTCATATGTCTACAAACTACAATTTGCATTTTATGATATTAAAGAATTATGATAAATTATCGGAAAAGATCAGTAGCAATAAATAAAAAAAGTAGTATTGACTATGGTGTTTGTCACTTATCTACTAAAAAATAAAATAATTATTATTGGTTAAATATAAATATAATTTTGTGTAACGAGTGTATATTTCTTTATTCATATGTAAAATCTTTTGTTTTTATGTTTTGCATAAAGAAATCTTTACATGAATTTACATGAATATTTATACTGATTAAGGTAAAGTCTATTCATGGAACCAAAAACAAACTAGTCCGCTACATAAAATAAATTTCTAACGAAGTAAATGGACTTCGAAATAAGGCCCATCTTTTGTTGTACTAATGTCAATGCATTTGATGAAGTAAAAAATGATTTGATAAATTATTATAAATATTTGCCTTTATTCATCATCATCATCAACAACCATTATCAATCGACTGCAGGATGAAGGTCTCTCCAAGTTCAATCCATCTTTTCCTATCATTAGCTTTTCTTCTCCACATCACCCCTGCACATTTTTTATGATTCGAGTTTGGGAATAATATTGGTAACAAAAGTTTGACTTGTTTGTTCAGTGCTACGTTTACTTATGTTTTTATATATCTAAACACATACTATAGAAATGGCTACACACAAGCTTATATATCATTTAATGTTTCAAAATTAAATAATTTTGTGAGTTATTTATGGTATATATATATTATAATACTCTATAAGTTTTACAAGCGCAGTGTTTATAGTTTAACTACATAAAAGGTAATCACACCAGCGCCATTTTAAACAAAATGATAAAACTGTAAAGTTATTCTCACCACAATTACCAGATAAAATCATTAAAGAAATAAAAGCGACCATCTTATTTCCATCTCACATGGAAATTTACAAGTCGGTCGCTTTTATTTCCTTAAAGACTTTATCTTGTGGCTGGGCCGAGAGTATCTTGGCAGTTTTTTTTTTTTTTTTGCGTTGTTCAAAACGGTGGTGGTGTCGAGGTTTGATTACCTTCTATATAGTCGTTATAAATTAATAAAAATATCAAATAACAAAAAGGTTCAAAGTTTTTTTTTTTTTTTTAAAGACAAAAACACTTCAAGAAAAAATTAATAATGCAATAAAATATTCCTTACATCCGGGAAAAAATATAAGTGAATTTATATTTTTAATGTTTTTTTTCTATTTATTTAATAATAATGAACTCATTTTAATATTTCCATGTATGTAATTAATTGACAAAAACAAAGTGCATCAAAATATATTTAACTGACGTAAGTAAAGAATATATTATCTCCAGATAGTTTTTTATACCTACCTATTAATTATTGGAACGCTCATCATAAACAACAATTTCGTTTAAATATTGCTTTATTCTGCATTATTTATTAAAATTCAAAATTACTTAAGTCATAAGTGTTGAGACATATCTAAGTTAATAATAAATCATATTTCATTTACGATACATTTACTTTTCTAACCCTCATTTTAAATGACATTGTTGTCAAACAAGTATTCTAAAATGTATCCAGATAAAATTCAGGCCAGGTCATAATTGATATTTTTTCCGGTTTTTTAAAATAATGTTAAGAATTTATTTCCAGATAATCTGTTAATAAATAACAAACAGTATATAGTCATTAAATTATTTTAAATAGAGAACAACTTAATAATAAAAATTCCCCCAGCTTCTCACGACTCTCATTTGATATGTGTAATGACTAGTGTCTATTTTCATTAGCCTGGTAAATAAATTAATATAAACTTTTTTAATAACTAACCCCCCCCCCCCATTCCTTTAGTCCACATATATAAAAAAAAAAAAAACTTATTACTTCTTAGCTAAAAGTTATTTTGTTATTTTTAAGAAGACATACTTGATGCAACAGTTTGTTGGACTGATTTTAAAATGTTGGAATACTAATTTAATTATTTTAATAGAATATGTTTATTTTACGGTCCAACTTTTGTATAAACATAATTACATTTTGCTGTTTTTGAATCACTTTTTTAATATTATTGGGAATTAACTACAGCCTAGATATTGTTATATTAATATAAACTTTAATAAATATTTTAAAATCTGTAAAATACCAGTATTTTTATTTTTATAAACAGGAGTTAAGTCATATTGAAGTAGGATGTATAAGCACAAATGATTCTCAAGAAATTTGGAAGCCATTGATTATCTGTACAAACTAATACCACAAATCCAATAGAAAATGATTTTAAAGATCATTTATCTCTGTTTGATGTATTTTTTTTGTACAGAAAGAAATGTTAAATAATAATGTACAAATATATAATTATAATTAAATTCACTCTTTACGACTGTCTAAATTCCATTTCCTACCTTTTTTAGTGATAGTATGAGTGGATCAAATAAGCATGTGGATTGTGGTGAGGTAATTTTCACATCATGACCAATTAAAATTTGATTCTTATGGTTTCATAGTATTTATCCACTGACTTAAAAAAACAGAAATATCAAATATGGAGGATAGTTAGAGGTCCTTTTGGTGTACAAGATTATGATCAAATCTTTAGAATATGACATAATGAATATTTATTTAATATCCAAATGGTGGTGCAGAAAAATGAAAATATATTGTTACTAAGAGAAAATATCAATTTCTTAAGAGATTCAATATATAGAAATTTCTATCATTAAGTGAAATGTGAAGTGTGTGATAATGCAAACTATACAGACAAAACTACCAAAACAAAACAAAAAAAAAACAAACAAAGGAAACATTATTGAAGTCAATATCCAAAATTTTCCAAAACACTTCATTCTATTTAAATTACATTTTTAATTCATTTTAAAGTATTGTATGCCTTTGAATATGACTAAGGTAAATAAGATCCTTAAAATGAATAATAATCCATAATGGTTACATAGCTGTTATAAAAAGCAACAATTAACCCTTTTTTTTTTAAAGGGAATAACAAATCATGTATAAATTATGGAATACAAACATTTTTTAAAATGCAACATTAAGAACAATAAAATATTTGGAATTCTTGAAAAAGCTACAAAAAAATTTAAAATAATATAAGAAAATATCATTTAAATCATAAGGAAATCTATAAAAGGGGAAAAAATAAAAATTATAAGTTAACATATTGGTATTGGAAGAAAGCATATTTCAACTTCAAGAATAAAAGACAAGTGTATTATTAAAAAAAGAGAGGACTTCATAAAATTAGTGGAAGTGTTATCATAGAATTGAATAATAAAAAAATAGCTACCACAATATGTACATTCTTTGAATTGTTAATCACTTTGAATAAAGAGGTGAGTCATGAAATTAAACTATGAATATGAGAATAGTTTCAAAAAAATGACAAAACTGTAATTGATATCATAAATAAGCAGATAAATAATTTTATAAAAAATATAATAAATGAAATGTTAATGAATATATTATCAATTAATCTCTTCCAACTTTGTATACTTATTTTTACTAGAATAAATAAATACATGCATTCTACCAAAGTAAAAAGCTAGATTACAAACTGTTTTTATTAAATGAATCTTATACAAGTGTTAACAAAGAAATTGTAAAATGGGCACCAAACTATGTGTTGTGGTTATTATTTGGATTTATAAATTATGGATCATCTTGTAAATATATGTGTTTTCCTAATAATCTTAGAATTATCAATATATAAACTCTTATTGTCATTTTGTAAAGAATATTTATTAAAATGTAAGAGGTAAGATTAGATTACATGTAAAGATCTAAAACAAATAAACTTTGGTTAAATGTGTGCATAGGAAAGTTCAATAATTTTCAATCTTTAGCCACAGTTTTACAAGTAAGATTGTGTGATTTTTTTATTGGGAAAATAAGGCAATAAAACTACAAACTTAATGATTGACATTTGACAACAGATTTTGAAATTATTGATTGAAAAAAGTTTAAATAAACCTCCTTAAACATATAATATAACCTATTCTGAATGCAGACTAATAAATAGTCCATTATAACATCACAAATTGCAGGTTTATGCCCAACAAGTTATCATAGTGATGAAGTTATAGAAGATTTTTATATGGATGTACAAAAGGTTTTTGATCATAGTAAACAACATTTTAAAATTGTTATGGGAAACTTTAATGCTAGAATTGGTAAACAAATGAAAGATGAAAATGCTGTAGGTTGTTTTGGTTATGGTAATAGAAATGAGAGAGGACATAGACTTGTGGAGTTTGCAGAAAAAGAAGAACTTTATATAATGAATTCTTTTTTTGAGAAAAATGTTAAAAGGAAATGGACATGGAAGTATCCAAATGAAGGTACAGCAGAATTGGATTACGTTTCGACTAACAAAAAATACATATTTCAAGATTATAATGTTCTTAATAAAATTAACACAGGAAGTCATCACCAATTAGTAAGATGTAAGATACATGTTAATGCAAACCTGGAGAGACAAAAATTATTAAGAAAAACAATATTTACAGTTGATATTCCTAATCTTCAGAAACATTCTAATGAATTTAAATTAGAACTTACAAATTGCTTTCAAGTATTAGTAGATTTTGAACATGATTCAGATTTGAATGATATTAATAGGAAAATAAGTGATACACTTTTAAAAACCGCAACAAAGATAGCTGGTAGAAAAAAGCAGCAATTGACCAGTAAAATTTCTACTGAGACTAGTGAATTTATGAAGAAAAGAAGGAATATGAGGATATACAACAATGATGCATTAAAAAAGCTTGAATATCTCGAATTTTGTAGAATGGTGCTGAAAAGAATTGAAAATGATATAAGAAAGAATAATTGTCAACTAACAAGGAAAGCTGTAGAAGAAAATAAAAGTGTCAAGAGTATAAAACAACATTTTGGTATTGGTAGGAAATTTATATCTGCAATAAGAAAACAAATGTGGCATTATTACTAAAAAGAGAGATGACAACATAAAATGTGTAGAAGACTTTTATCAAGAATTATATAGTAATAAAGAACAAGTGCCTCCTATACATATTATATCTTCCGAATTGCCTAGAATTTTGAATGAGGAAGTGAGACATGCAATTAAATTTATGAAGAAAGGGAAGGCTCCAGGTAATGATGGAATTGTAATTGATATATTAAACGAAGCAGGTGAAGAAATATAATTTTTTTTAGCAAAGTTATATACCAAATGTCTAAATGATGAAGATGTACCAGATGACTGGAAGAATGCAGTATTAATATTAATATTTAAAAAAGGTGATAAAGAAAATATTAGAAATTACAGACCTATCAGTTTTTATCAGTTTTTTACAAATTTTTTACTAAGATAATTACAACTTGTGTACAGAAAACACTGGATTTCCAGCAACCAAGAGAACAAGATGAATTTAAAAGTGGTTTCAGTACAGTAGATCATATCCAGGTATTGAGAGAAATTATAGAAAGGACAAATGAATATGAGTTGCCATTATGCTTAGGATTTGTAGACTATGAAAAGGCATTTGATTCTATAAACTTTTCTTCAGTGATTAAAGCATTGGATCATCAAGGTGTAGATCCAGGATATTGTCATATTTTGAAGAATATTTATAAAAATGCAACAGCAACAATTAGATTACATAATGATAGTAGAAAAATCAACATTGAAAAGGGTGTAAGACAGGGTGTCTCCATATCTCCAAACCTTTTTACAGCAGTGCTGCAAGAAGTATTTTGTGGATTAAAATGGGAAGCTAAAGGAGTGAAAGTATATGGAGATTATTTATGTCATTTAGATTTTGCAGATGATGTAGTTGTTTTTGCAAATAATGCTTCAGAGCTACAGAAAAGGTTGCAGGAGTTATCAGATGAAAGTAGGAAAGTAGGACTAAAGATAAATGTTAAAAGGACTAAAGTAATGTTTAATAGATTTTCTCAAAATATGAAAATAAAGATTGATTAAGATGACTTAGAAGAAGTTAACAGTTACAAATATCTTGGTAAGATTATTAATACATATGGAAATATAATGGATGAAATTAATCATAGAATTAAACTTGGTTGGAGTGCTTTTGGTAGAAATAACTTGATACTAAAAGAAAATATGCCTATGTGTTTAAAAAGGAAGGTTTTTATTAATTTGTTTTGCCTGTTTTTACTTATGGATGTGAGAATTGGACACTTAATAAAAGAGCAATACATAGACTTCAGACCACTCAAAGAAGTATGGAGAGATGCATGTTGGGAGTAACAAGAAGGGATCAAAAATGCAATGTATGGGAAAAAGATCAAACACATGTTACTGACCTCATTGAAAAAAATAAAAGACTGAAGTGGTGTTTGGCTGAACATATTGTTACAAAAGATGATAACTGATGGACAATTGAAATTTTATACTGGATTCCAAGAGATTGTAAAAGACCCAGAAGGAGACCACATGTCAGATTGATGGATGAAATAAGGAAGTGTTCAGGGGTGATGTGGAGAAGAAAAGCGAAAGATAGGAAAAGATGGAGTGAACTTGGAGAGACGTTCATCATGCAGTGGATTGATAATGGTTGATGATATATATATAGTATTATGCAGTGGATTGATAATGGTTGATGATATATATATAGTATTATTTCTGGGAAGGGAGCTTCCATTTATAAAATATAATTGATAAATAGCTGATGTTTCAGTACAATAACAAGTACTTTTCTCAAAGCTTCTTCTTTCTCAAACCATGAGAATGTGTGCAATGATATTTAAAATTATTTTTATTTTGTTATTTTCTATTCATTCTTAAATGCTATTGGTTGAGAAGTTTTAAAAATATATTTTATCCTCCAATAGCTATTTCAAAATATTGTAAATTTTTTTGAATTCACATTTTTTATTTATGGTCATAGTCCTTGTAAAAATCTCAAGAGCTGCCCTTAGCAGTTTCTGGCAATATTGTTCAATTTTTGCCTTAATATGTGTTTTATTAGAATTGATATCATGGTTTGTTCATTTACTGTGTAAAAAATGGCTGTTTTAGATTTTTCTCTAATTCATTTTTCTGTGAGAATATATATATATATATATATATATATGAATCATTATAAGGATATATATATATATATATATATATATATATATATATCCTTATAATAATTCACTTTGATATGTAATAGTATATATTAATGTGTATGTTTGAATATGTGTTTACATCTAATAGTAATATTCATGTTTGGATGTGTATAATGTATACACAGTTATAATTTTAAAATGATTAAATTAAAGTAAGTTGTAAATATTGTTGTATGTGTAGAAGTGCACCTGTGTATATATGCAAAGGAACTGTAATGTGATAGATTTATTAAACATTACAACTTTTATAAATTATTTCTAACTTACATCTTTTAAGTAATTAGGGTTATAAATCTGCTTGTCTTCACATACAAATCTTAAATTGAAGGGTGACTGACTTATCTATATAGCAGAATGTTGACAGCTTAATTCTCTTTTAAAAAAGAGAAAATCAATGTCATAGGTTTTTCAGAAATACCTCTCATTAAATTGTAAACTTAGAATCAATATTTTTAAAGATTTAAAATAAAATGGGCAAAGACAAAGTCATTAACACAGCACCTTCTTTCAGTAGCTAAGCCAGATCTTTTGTTTCTGTTAAAATTTATGCTGACTATTAAAACTTCAAATTGAAAATTAAAAGTTGTAAACAACTTTTAATGTCTTATGAGTGGGGATGAAAAAGAGTTAATAAAAAAAAAACAAAATTTAGACATCAATGTTCACTCTTTTTTCTATGATTTGTGGATTCCACCTGCTGGCCAAATATATATGCTTACAAATTAAACATTTAAAATTACTAACCATTGGTGGTTGGTTTGTTGATGATTTTAGCATTATAGTAGCACAAAATAAACATTGTTAGACTATTAAACATTACAATAACCATGTGAAACCTTACTAAACTAAATCCTTCAAACTAGCTTATCTTGTTATTACAGATAAAAACACAATAAAACCTCAATGGTAGAAAACTAGCTTGAAATACATCATGGGTGATAGGCCAAACATAGGTTCTGCAGAGCAAACTAGCATAATCAATAAATACATAATAAGAATGATGGCTTCCAAACACCTACTTCTGAGGCAAAAGGGATGTCTGGACTTTTGTCACAGCACATTAGGAAAAATCTGGAAAGACACACCAAGGAATATATGTGATAATTATAACTAGCAATATGCAGTAACACTTCATGGCACATAATATAATAAGGAAGCGGAACTTGTTCACTCCAACAAATACACTAATGAATATTAGTAGGGCCTTTTATTATGAAACTAAACAATATTATAACTAACAATCACAATATACAAACATCATTATAACTATCTAAAGTCATTTTCAAAATTTTACTCATACTAACAACAAGCAATATCTTAGTCAACAAATGGAATTTAAGAAAACTGACTGAAATATTAATAAAGAAATTTTAATTGCATATGAAATTTTTGGCACAAAGTTACAATTCACACATGCATGAAATATTAAATATTAAAATTATGGTAATCATTGGACATGAATAATAGAGTGAATAAAAGTGTGAGAATATTAATTCTCAATGCATAAAAAATAACAATAGTTATAATTACTATTGTGTTTATATAAAAATATAAAAGAAAAAATTTTGACAATTAGTTACTTGGCTCTTTAGAACATAACTGAGTACGATCTCATACATTTTAAATAATTATTGTGAGAGATGAAAATTTCCACTGACTCAAATAGATAGAGTATGATTATCTCATCAACACATATCTAATATAAAAATACCTATTACATGATAATGTGGAGAATACTCACCCATTCTGATAAACCTATCAAAATTAAAATTACATTAATTAGCTGGAAAACTTATATTATGGAATAGTATTACTATAAATATAACAACATTTTGAATAAAATATTGCATAAAGTATTTTCTTTACCAATAGAAAAAAAACCTTAGTTCACAAGTGAGCTTTCTTAACACTAAACCATCTGTTAAGTGCATATAATATTAATTCAGCCAAATAGCTTTTAGTCAAAACTATTACATGGCAAAAAAATTTCCAAAACAAAACATGTACAATAGTTCTTATGCCTAATTTATTTCTAAAAATATATAAGCACTTCTAAATATAAGAAATGAAGACAAATACACACATAACAATAACAATCATGATGATGGAAATGATAAAGTTGTAAATGCTAATATAATTCATTCAGCAGATAGACAATTACAGGATCCTGCAGGTTTATTTATTTAATACTGTAGCTTCATTTTTACTTCATTAAAGAACACATTCTAAGCATTTTGGAACCCATTTGTGGTTAAAATAGTGAGACGTTTCCAGACCATTTCACATTTGCATAATATAATTTATAATGCGTTTTGTCAGCGTATGAGAATATCTTTACAAACCTATCTACTACGATTGACAAGTTAACATTTTTTATTTCTTATAAATAATATTTTATATTATTTCTTCAAAAATTTAATTAAATAGTTTTAGCACAGTAAAGCAATTCTAAAACTATTATTTTTTCTTCACTATATGTTTCATATATGAAAAATATCAATAAAGTAAGTGCATTATTAAAATATTTTCTTTTAAAATTATTCTATAAATAGTTCCAATGGCAATTAATAATTTTATACATAAGATAATCAAATAATAATAAGATGCATTTTTAAACTTAAATATACAGCTTAAATAGTCAACACATTTTAATTTTCTTCTTTTAAAATTTATCCCATTTACAAAATAACTGAGCAAAATAACAACTGGTGAATTGTTCTGCATAATTTTAGTTATAAAATTCATAAATAAATGTAACAACTGTTTAGTGTTAAAGCTTATTCCATAGTTAATTTTATTGAAATAGTTAGTAATAATGAGAAAACTCCCTCAAAGGATCTTTATAATATTAAGAAAGCTTAATTGTAATTCAGTTATCAAAAAGTGAATTATCAAAAAAGTTTTTCTCAGTTCATGTCGACTTGATATTAATTAAGTTTAAATTAATTAATTTTAAGAAAAATAATAAAATTATATTAAAAAATTATCTTGTGCCAGGATTCAAGCTAGAAAAACCAGAAGAGAAGTAAAGAAATATGTTAATTAATCGATGACATGATTTTAGTTTAGATATTTCAAAAATGACACATTACTGAATGAACTTTAAATAGAAAAAATAAATGAACAAAGTTTTCTTATAAAAAAAATTATATAAAAAATAATCACAACATTTATTGACTAAATTACCTTTGAATATTTAAATCAATAAATATCCCACTCATTAAATTACATTAACCGATATTACAATTATTTATTCATTTATATTTTCTATTTTTTTTCTTTTTTTTTAACATGAGCTCAAATAACTCTAAATAAAATCATTTAGTTAATTATAAAACATAATTTCCTTGCATTAACTCACATGCACTTTCACTTATGACAAGGAACGTTAATCTGTCATCTACTTTTTAAGGATCTAGTTATAATTTATTACAGCAACCAAATAAAATATTTAAAGATATTAAATACTAAAATATTTTTTACAGATTTTAAAACTCACCTATAGCAAACTAATGCTTTTACCACTATACTAATATTTTAAAAATTACAAAAGTTAATTTTAAATTAATTTTACATTTTCTACTCTCTTCTCTCTTATAACTTTATTACTATACTATTAGAATACTATTTTATAGCACACATTTTAATATAATATTGTTATTTTATTAATGAACGAAATTATTAAAGGCAATATAAGCTATTATGATTATGAAACTTATTAAACATGACAATTTTTTTTTAAAATCAAGTAAGTATGTAAAATTGTTAAGCTAAGATAATCAATGGTAACAAGTGTAAAATCACTTCGCTATAATATATATATATATATATATATATATATATATATATATATATATATATATATATATATATATATATATATATATATATATATTTGTTCTTCAAAACATGTTTATCCATCTAACATGAGCTGGAACTCACAAAATGTACTTCAAACCCAGTCAAGCCCATGATTTAGGTCAGGGACCAGCCTGGATTCGAACCCACTATCTAAGCCCCAGATCAAACACCTAATGAATAACATAATAGTGATGGTCCATGAGAATTAATCTTAATCTGGCCGACTAGCAATGCTGAGCAAAGCCAAGAGACATCTATTAACTATGACTATATTAAAATATACATAAGCATGGCTGTGATATGTGGAAGTGGAGGAAAAGGAATTCGAACTACTCAAATAAGTTAGACAAAAAATATAGTTTAATATAATAACAAATTATTTACATACATTGATAAATTATATATGTTAGTGTGTGCGTGAATGAGCAAGTGATTACATAATGTCATTAATGCTATTATTTCTTATATGCTCTTTATTAGTTAAAAATATATATTATAAATAAGCACACATCTTTGGTGAGTCCAATATTAAAATGCCAATCGAATATTAGAAAGAATTACATAATACTGCCATTAACGCTTTGATTTACGGTTCAGAAACATGGTGACTAACATATATTTTTCTAGGAGCATTCCGAAATTCATTATACATATGACATAAACTGTTTTCATGCCATTTAGGTCGTGAAAACAAACAAAATACATTTGAAAACATTTGACCATATTTGAATCCATGACAAAATATTTAATGAAAAATTATTTTAACAATCGTAAGACGAACGCTTTATTTTCCCCAAAACATATAGATACTCTTAAATATAGATCTATAAATTATGACTGTGAGATTGGATATAATTGAAATAAACTTAATTAACAAAATAGATGTAATTGGCATTATATATATATATATATATATATATATATATATATATATATATATATATATATATATATATATATATATATATATATATATTTAAGCAAAGCATAATTTTAATATTAGAGCATTAAAACTGGGTCATGAAGCAAAAGAAATAATAATACGAAGAAGTTTGCGGTGTGACATAATAGCTTAAAAATAATAGAAAAAGTCATGCCTCCATACGAAAACAATGTGGATGGGCATAGTGTGTGCCAAACATAGGGGTCAGCACCAGTGGCCTTTTTATACAAAGAAGGAATATGCATAGTGTGTGCCAGACTTAGGGGTCACCACCAGAGGCATTTTTATACGAAGACTTGAGAAGAAATCTATGGGTTCAAACTTGTTGTAACCCCCAGATTAAGAAGCACATATATATAGAACACAAAGATTGGCCAAATGTCAGAAATGCAGTAATGATACATGTCTCTAACAACATTGAATAAATTTTACTGTTTAAAAATAAATGACCCTTGTTTGAATACTATAATGTGCCATGCAATTATAATATATATATATATATATATATATATATTAATATATATATATACATATATATATATATATATATATATATATATATATATATATATATATATATATATATATATATATATATAGAGAGAGAGAGAGAGAGAGAGAGAGAGAGAATTTTTCATTTAAAAAATATATGTTAATATTTTACCTAGTAAAAGAAACATTAAGATTTAGATTTCAAATTAATAAAATATTCGTTAAGATTTGATTTAGTAACAGAAACATTAAGTTTTCCCCCCCTTCCCTTTCCTACTATTTAAAATAATTCAATCCTACGTTCGTGGATTTTCATTAACTGAAATACATTGCATATATTTTAAGAGTATAAAAAAGGAAAATAACTAGCAGTTATATATATATATATATTGTAACAAACGGGTTCGAATTCACGCATATGTAAATATGACATAATTAATAGTGTTAATGTAAGGACCATGTATAAACAAATAAATAAAAGAATATATGTAAACGGTCATTCGAACCCGGTTACAAGTAATGTAAATATAGTGTATGTGCGAGTATAAAAATACGTAGTTAGTATCTGGGAGGTTTGCGATCACTTATATATGTAGAGCTGTATAAAGCGCAATTAATTATTCTTAGATAGATTTTATTCACATATTTTTTTTTTTGAGTTTATTAATAATTTTGGTAACACGTGTTTTCTTTTGTTGAGTCACCTTGTGAACATGTGAGGACTGAAATAGGATGAGTGAATTGCTGTAGGCAGTTTGGTAATAACTGGCGCCGGGAAGGCGGAAAACTGGTCTGTGGATATAGTTTTTTTTTGTGTTGAAGAACAATGGAAGGACTGGTCAGCGGCGTAGGAATATGCAGAAAGATTTTGAAGAGTTAAAGGTGAATACAAAAGAACTTTTTTTTTGTCTTGCGCTCGAGTGGGAAAAAAGAAAAAAAAAGAGAGACGCGGCTTGAATCCTAGCAAGGAGGACGCAAAAATCTATTTCTTAAGAAGTTTAATATTTTTTTCTTCCAAAAAAATGTCGGGGTAATTGGATTGTGTGCTAGTCGTTACTCGACTCCGTGGACTCGTCATGAACTCACCTGACCGGACTTGCGAACTGTCATAATAAATCAAGAGATTTTGTTCCATCGAAGAAATGTTGATTCAAAATCGTTCGAGATTTAGACCTTTGCGAAAGAGTACGCCAACTGCTCCACCTCTGAAACCTATCGCCGGACCTAACGACCATTGGAACTGTTTGCCATCCGTGAGATCCACCAGATTAAGTTCGTGGCAAGACGTCAATACGGACTTGTTTAATTGCGCGAATACAGGTAAAGTGACATGTCACCAACTATTTTCAATATATGTATCTCAATAAAGAACTCGTGTTACCTCAGTTAATTGCTATATTAAAATTTTATATTTAAAGTTAGATATATGACTATATTAATCATACAGCTCACATATATATATGTATTTGCATTATTTGGTGTGTGGATGAATGAGCGTGATATATGTGTGGGTATGATAATGAATGGCCTGAGTGTTTGCATAGCAATCTTATATGTAGGTACGAATGAGATTTATTGGGAAGGGATATGATCGAGTAGAATAAATCCCATCAGCCCGGGTTAGAGTAAGGATTTCGAGCTTTAGGCTATCGCAAAATAAATATACGCGTGAGATAGTGTTGGTTAGTTTATAGCTTTGTTCTCTAGATAGACAGATGTCCCCAACCTTGAGATTGAGCTAGTTCGGTGCATCACCATATCAGATATATATCAGAACCTGTATATATGTTTTCGAGGAGGTAATTCCTACTTACTGGTAAGATTGGCGCGTGAGATGGGTTCAAACCATGCTCATAAATACCTCTCGTCGAAGCTTCGGGTGAAAGTCCACAATGGAGGATTATAGATATGTCGGTGGGTGTTATAATGGCGTCCCAACTAACGGGGCAGCGAATGTTAGAGAACGGGCAAGTAAGCGATTTTTTTTTAAAAAAAAAAAAAGAAGGGAAAATAAAAGCGATAGTGGTGATAAAGCGGTAAGAGCTTGAAAACATATGGGAAAGACGGTAGATGGGCATGTTCTGCGGGCGAATGTGTGGATGAAAAGGTTCTCATAAGGTCGTGGGGAAATAGCGTTGATGTATGTTGAAACATATATATAAAGTCAGGGTTTAGAAAGCAGAGGTTAAGAATTTATCCAATAGTGAGATATCATAAACGATATCGTTCAAGAGGATAAGAAGGGGCAAAGGTATCAGGTGGGTCATGCCAGGACCACTGGAAGCCGGGGTGACGAACCTGGCACATAACCTTAATAATAAGATAGATAAAGAAATGAAGCCAAAAAATAAACAAAATGGAGAAAAGCAGAAGGCGACGGAAGAGAAGGAAATAAATATATCCGAGAAGATTTTAGAAAAATTGGAAAGTCTGGAACTCCGATTTCAGGAGATAGAACGGAGACTAGGGATAAAAGGTGAGGGAAGGGCGGAGAAACCTAACGAGAAAGAAGTAGAAGGAAGTTTAGATGAAGGGAAGAGGGATGTAAATCAAAGACCGAGGCCTAGCGAGACGGAAAGGCCGGAGCATATGGGAAAATGCAAGGAGGTGGCGGTACATAACCAAGTGAACCACTTTCTAAAGGTACGACCGTTTGCAGGTCAAATGGGGGAAGCTCCCGTAGAACATTTACGGAGCTTACGAAGATACTTCGACATGAATCCCATGCCAGAGGAGGGAAAGTTGGTGGTAGCGTGCAGTCATTTAAGTGGGAATGCCCAAGAGTGGTGGGACTCATTGTCCCAACAGCCCACAACCCTCGAGGAGTATCAGAGGATGATACGAGAGACTTTCTGGTCGGAAGACTGCCAAGAACTCGTGCAGTACCAAATCATGCGAGAAAAATACGGGGAGGAAAAGGAAGAAAATTTTTCTCAATTTTTTCACCGTCAAGTGGCGAGACTAAGGACGCTGGACGCGTGTCACATGTCTGAAAGTCACATCATTCGAATTGTAAGGCACAATATGCCTATGAACGTGGAAAGGATGATGTTGGGAATGAGGAAGGCATCCATTGGAGAAATGGCGGAGCTGCTTAACGCTCTGGACATGAGTATATACGATCATAATGCACCGTTAGAGCGATGGAAGCAAGGTAGAGATAGGACAAATATCCAATGTGGGGCAGAAGAAGGACACACCAGCGGGAATGTCACACCTAGGGAGAGTGGTGAGGATGGTCATAGACCGAGATGGCCATACGAACCGGAAGCTCAACGTCCGCCGGAGAAGCCGAAGCTCACACAAGAAAAGGGATCGTGGACACCGAAACAGAAAGGTGATCCCGGGGAAAGTAAAGGAGAAGAGTCGTTTAAGAAGCCATTCAAATACAAAGAAGGTATTTGAAGGCTATCGCACCAGGGGGGTATGTAACAAACGGGTTCGAATTCACGCATATGTAAATATGACATAATTAATAGTGTTAATGTAAGGACCATGTATAAACAAATAAATAAAAGAATATATGTAAACGGTCATTCGAACCCGGTTACAAGTAATGTAAATATAGTGTATGTGCGAGTATAAAAATACGTAGTTAGTATCTGGGAGGTTTGCGATCACTTATATATGTAGAGCTGTATAAAGCGCAATTAATTATTCTTAGATAGATTTTATTCACATATTTTTTTTTTGAGTTTATTAATAATTTTGGTAACACGTGTTTTCTTTTGTTGAGTCACCTTGTGAACATGTGAGGACTGAAATAGGATGAGTGAATTGCTGTAGGCAGTTTGGTAATAACTGGCGCCGGGAAGGCGGAAAACTGGTCTGTGGATATAGTTTTTTTTTTGTGTTGAAGAACAATGGAAGGACTGGTCAGCGGCGTAGGAATATGCAGAAAGATTTTGAAGAGTTAAAGGTGAATACAAAAGAACTTTTTTTTTTTTGTCTTGCGCTCGAGTGGGAAAAAAAAAAAAAAAAGAGAGACGCGGCTTGAATCCTAGCAAGGAGGACGCAAAATCTATTTCTTAAGAAGTTTAATATTTTTTTTCTTCCAAAAAAAATGTCGGGGTAATTGGATTGTGTGCTAGTCGTTACTCGACTCCGTGGACTCGTCATGAACTCACCTGACCGGACTTGCGAACTGTCATAATAAATCAAGAGATTTTGTTCCATCGAAGAAATGTTGATTCAAAATCGTTCGAGATTTAGACCTTTGCGAAAGAGTACGCCAACTGCTCCACCTCTGAAACCTATCGCCGGACCTAACGACCATTGGAACTGTTTGCCATCCGTGAGATCCACCAGATTAAGTTCGTGGCAAGACGTCAATACGGACTTGTTTAATTGCGCGAATACAGGTAAAGTGACATGTCACCAACTATTTTCAATATATGTATCTCAATAAAGAACTCGTGTTACCTCAGTTAATTGCTATATTAAAATTTTATATTTAAAGTTAGATATATGACTATATTAATCATACAGCTCACATATATATATGTATTTGCATTATTTGGTGTGTGGATGAATGAGCGTGATATATGTGTGGGTATGATAATGAATGGCCTGAGTGTTTGCATAGCAATCTTATATGTAGGTACGAATGAGATTTATTGGGAAGGGATATGATCGAGTAGAATAAATCCCATCAGCCCGGGTTAGAGTAAGGATTTCGAGCTTTAGGCTATCGCAAAATAAATATACGCGTGAGATAGTGTTGGTTAGTTTATAGCTTTGTTCTCTAGATAGACAGATGTCCCCAACCTTGAGATTGAGCTAGTTCGGTGCATCACCATATCAGATATATATCAGAACCTGTATATATGTTTTCGAGGAGGTAATTCCTACTTACTGGTAAGATTGGCGCGTGAGATGGGTTCAAACCATGCTCATAAATACCTCTCGTCGAAGCTTCGGGTGAAAGTCCACAATGGAGGATTATAGATATGTCGGTGGGTGTTATAATATATATATATATATATATATTGCAGAGGCTTCTACTATGAGGTGATGCTGAATTGAGATCATACCCATATAGCTATCTGGTTTGCTATGCTGAGTTTGAAGACATTATGTGTCTAAAAATTCATGCTTGCAAGCTGAATAGAAACTGTTTCATAAATGCTCAGAGTTTGTGTTTAGATCTAGTTTCTAAAATTCCTGTCTTTCACTGATGATAGCAAATAACTTGAAATCATGATCTGAAAGTGGAATTAAAGTTAGAGATAGTGAATGTATACTCTGACGTTTATAGAAACATACGCTTGAGGGTGTTTTTGGTAGAACGCCATCTGTTGACATAAATACAAGCATTAGCAAGTTTTTTAACTTGTTTTTTTGTTTTTCATAAATGTACCTTTGAGGTCTTTCTAGCAATGATATATATTGCAGAGGCTTCTACTATGTGGTGATGCTGAACTGAGATCAGACCCATATAGCTATCTGGTTGGCTATGCTGAGTTTGAAGACATTACGTGTCTAAAAGATTCACACTTGCAAGCTGAATAGAAGCTGTTTCATAAACACTCAGAGTTTGTGTTTAGATCTAGTGTCCAAAATTCCTGTCTTTCACTGATGATAGCAAATAGCTTGAAATCATGATCTGAAAGTGGAATTAAAGTTAGAGATAGTGAATGCATACTCTGACATTTATGGAAACATACGCTTGACGGTGTTTTTGGTAGAACGCCATCTGTTGACATAAATACAAATGTTAGTAAGTTTTTTAACTTGTTTTTTTTTTTTTTCATAAATGTACCTTTGAGGTCTTTCTAGCAATGATATATATATTGCAGAGTCTTCTACTATGTGATGATGCTGAACTGAGATCAGACCCATATAGCTATCTGGTTTGCTATGCTGAGTTTGAAGACATTATGTGTCTAAAAGATTCACGCTTACAAGCTGAATAGAAACTGTTCCATAAACGCTCACAGTTTGTGTTTAGACCTAGTTTCTAAAATTCCTGTCTTTCACTGATGATAGCAAATAGCTTGATATCATGATCTGAAAGTGGAATTAAAGTTAGAGATAGTGAATGCATACTCTGACGTTTATGGAAACATACGCTTGACGGTGTTTTAGGTAGAACACCATCTGTTGACATATATATATATATGTAAAACAATCAAGTCACCCTTATTTTAGAATTAAATATATAATATTTTATAAGATTTCAAAGCGTTAATTAACTTGAGTTTTGGATTTAGCCTGGATAGAAAATCCAGTGTTAAACAAATATATATATTTTATATTAAAACATAAATAAAACGTTGGCATGTAAAAAAATCTGGTGAGTATGTTATTTAATTACTCATTATATTTTAAGGGAACGTTAATAAACTTGATTCATGAAAGTTTACTTGAAAGAACAGATTTTAGAAATTTAAGTCATCAGATTGTTTTAGATGGCATATCAATAATAAAAACACATATAAAATTTAGTAATAAATAACTATAAATAAATGACAGTACCAAAGTTAAGGAAGGTTAAAAGCATATGAGATAGGATTAGATATAAAGAAATCATTTAAGAGCAAAATTACATTCACATATATATATATATATATATATATATATATATGTATATCGAACTTTTATATATATATATATATATATATATATATATATATATAAAAGATCAAAGTTAAAGAATACATGAGAAGAGATCTTGATAGATTATCTAGGCTAGATTTAGTTTGAGGTGATGGCTTGAAAAATTACCTTGCAGTTTTAAGAGTTCAATTTAAAATATTGCACATTTTCCTGTGGCAGCAAGCTTCTATTAGCATACTGAATTTCTTAGGTCGGGCTTTGCACTCTTGGGCAGCAAGATGATATGGCCACAAAAGATGATGACCCAAACGGGCTGAAAAGTGATGGGTTTACTGCTACATTATTTAAGTTTCAAGCGATGTATAATCCGTATTCACTAGAGTAGCTAATCTAATCCTGCTTTAAAAATCCAGCCATTATTTATACCCTTGTGTAGGTATTTCTGGAATGCTTATCATTAATTAGTTAGTTGTTTTTCAAAGATGCAATTGTAAAATAATGTCCAAAAATAAATTCAAATCTATTTCCAGATTAGAAATAGATTTGACAACATGTTTTGTACAAAAGAAAATCTTTAATCTACTTAATCCCATTTATTTTAAGTAAAACTTTAATTAAAAAAAATACCTCCCTTTAATTATTTTTGGACAATTAACAACATTCACATCTTCCATATTGGATTTTATAAAAAAATATACAGTTTAATAGAAAAACAAGCAATTTAAAAAAAAAAAGAGTTAAAAATGACATATAATAAATATTTAAAAATATCAATATTTTGTTAGTAGTTTGCTCCTATATATATATATATATATATATATATATATATATATATATATATATATATATATATATATATATATATATATATATATATATATATATATATATATATATATATATATATATTGAGCTGTATCTATAATACTTTAATAAAAAAAACTAATAATTTATAAAAAGATATAATAATAATTTTAAAACATGTTATTGAAACATTAAATTTTATAATTTAGGCATGCATCTCAAATATATAGTTGAAATATATATACATGACAAAAGAAGCGGGATGGGAAATAGGGATTTAAACATAGGTTAGTAGATGGAAACATGAAGCTCAATCTTTGTAACTTAAATTGGATGATCAAAAGATATTAAATATATTATATAATTAAGAAAAGATTCCAATAAAAATATTTAGCTTAATAAATGAAACAAGAAATTGTCGCTTTTATTTTATATCAAAGAGGAAAGAATTGTAATATGCAACTTGCTGAGCATAAGCTATTAAACAAAATAACAGACTGAATTATCAATCATATTAAGGGTCATTGGATTAAATGAAACATACTCCTGGATAGTAGCTATATAATCATAAGGTCATAAATATTAAAATGATGAGTAGGAATAAATTAAACATATTTCTATAATTAGATTTCTCAAGATATCACAATATCAATAATTATAAACAAATTATTAATAACAACTATTATAACTCAGGTATATGGAAATCATGTGAGGTGAGTACACTAGTAACTCAATAAAATATCTTCTCAGGTATACAGACAGTAGATTTTATCCACTTTCATTTCTTGGTTGGATCTCAAGTGCATCTCTAAGTGAACAACAAGTGAATATGGTCTATCCAGGTGCCACTAGGTTAGCTGGACCTAGACAAAGTTATATTGATAACTTTTTCACATGTACCAGGTTTGAATCCCTTTGGTACCTTATTTCTTACAAAATGTATGATTTTCATTTTAGATCCATAGCACAGTATGCACTAATATTTAAATAAACACCTAGGTAACATAAAACATCTTTAAACTAAAGTGGAATTCATTAGACAGAAATCATTTCTTAGATCTTAACATAACAAATGTGTTTCAATATTTTTTATATGTTTTACTAGCTCAGATTATATTATTAATTTAGGATGACAATTCACTCATCCTTGCATGAAATAGATGATGGGATGGTGGTTATAATATTACTAAGAAATCACTAAATACTATGAAATCAATATTTATTTATGGCCTTTAAACATTTAAACAGCTCATTAATTAAAACATGATGATGATAATGATAATGATAATGGTTTCAACCACAGCTTTAGGACTAAGCCTAAACATAAAACCTAATTCTTAAAGAAATTCATAACTATTGTTAATCTTAGCACATTTAATCATATCTTAAACAACTAATATTCAACCATTGATGATGAATGATCACAATGAATAAAGACAATTATCAATGAAATACATATGCCTCGTTTAATAAAACAATTTAACATTTATTAATTTCTTACGAAAATCTACAAATAATTTAAAGATAAAACCAAAATTTTATATGAAATAATAATGAAAACAATAATTGATTATCTGGCAATCATAATGTTAATTTTGAAGTCTTCCACCTTTCCCATCAAAAATATATACATAAATTTGGATACTAAGTTTGCTAATGTTTTGGATTCACAAGAAAATATTTCATAAAGAAAAAAATTATTCACTCTCTTTTTTTTCTCCTTTCTCTTTTGGACACATACCTTTATAATCTAACATGTAAAACAAAATGGTTAAAAAAATGTTAGTAGAAAGTGAAAAAGCAAGACTTCCAGAACAAGTTTTAAATTATCTTTCTATCCCTCTCCCTTCTACACTCTGAAATGCTATGCTTTAACTTAAAACACAATAATCTAATATTTCTAATCTGCCTATTATTTTACATTCACACAAAACTACATATATTTAACAAGTATTATATTATTATGCATGTGTGTGTTTTATTCTTATAATAACAAAAATAGTATTTAAAACAAAATAATAATAAAAAATATATTACATATTAATAACATTTCATAACTTTAGGTTAATAAACAATCAGAATTTTAGTACATCTAAAATCGTTATTAAGAAATTCTTGCTTTCAATTGATATTGCTTGTTTTAAAAGTTCTTTAAGCAAAATAGATACCACTCCGTTGCTAAAATTTTACTAAGTCTCTGATATCATAAAGAAAACATAAAAAAAATTATATTACCAGTTCTATTCTTTGTAGGACTTCCAATGAGTCAAATTTATCTTGTTTAATGTCTATTTTTGGCAGCAACAATTTCCGTGTTTCTTTGGAACAATCTTTTTCTTGAGGTGTATAATTATTTGATGATGATGATCCTATTGAGGTTATTTGCTTTAGTGGACAATTTGGAAATCATTATATTAACTCTTCTTCTCTTCCTGTCAAGCATGATTCTTTTAGTGGATGAACTACAGCAGTTGTTTTCACATTTATAAATTTTCTTGGGTTTAAACTCAGTTACTGGAACAATTAATTGGACTTGATGATTTAATATTTATCAGTAGATTTTCATGATCCCTTCAAATGCAGGTGAATGTTTTTTTCTATTTAAAAGACATCTTATTTCTCTCAGTCAGTAAGGTGTAGAATATTATAATTTCAGACAAGACATTTCCTTTTTTTATATGATGTGCTGGTTGGATGGTCTGGTCAACAGACGATCACATATATTAATTTTTCTTACCCTGCCATCCTTATATTTTCAACATCAAAACTTGATATAAAAAAATGATTTTAAAAAAAAGGTTATCTAGCAGAATTAAAACTGTTTGTCTGCTTTAGGTTCAATAATTTTAAGTCTCTATAATAATATCTGACTTTCCAGACTGCTTTTATATCCGATTTTTGAGTCAACTCACCCAATTAGAGTGATAGTGTGACTTTCTCTGGAAACATTTTTTTTCCAAAATCAGACTATATTGATTTTTCTGACTAATCCTGTTTTGAAGTAAAAATTGTCTTAATCCTTTTTTTCATGTATCTGTCACAACTGTCTGAGTTTTTAACAGAAAACCAACTTTTATAAAAACAAAATTGTTTAAAAAAAATAAAACATGTATAATTTAATAGATCTTCCCTTTCTTTTTCAATATGTAATAAAATGTACATATATGTATGTAATGTACACACACACACACACTTATTCAACTCATTTATAAAGCTGGCTTATTACAATAATCTAAATGTTTTTTTTAGAAATTACGACCTTAATATTTAAAATTAAATTTTTAACCTTCCAATCCCCAATTATAATTATAATCATTTTGAAATCATAATATTACAATCATAGAAAAACAAAAATAGAAACAGACAATAATAAAATAGAAATAGAATAAAATATTAGAATTTAGCAAATGCAGGTTAGCTTTGAAGAGAGTTTAATGCTTGAAATATGAAACAATTAAATAGCTCACACATACACTGCCTATATATGTGTAACAAGTTATAACTTTACTTTTTTTTAACAAAAAAAAATTAACTATTAAATGTGTGTACTACTATTTTTGAGTTTTTATCAACACACAAACAATTAAAGTATATAACTGTGACCCCACTCTCTTTCTGTCTTAAGCTTTTAGAACTGAATCTTGTAGGGTTTAAACTTGGATGCCCTACAGCTTCCTTTTTATATAAAAGTGTGATGATGATTTTTATTTTACATTTTTTTATATGCACATTACTATAAATTTAGCTAATGACTAAATTGTAATGGCACAATATATATGAAAAGAAAGTGACTTATATATGAAAAAAGTCATTTATAGTTTGGGAGGGCTATTTAATGATTAAAATCTAATGTTTAGTTTGTCTTTAATAACTTTGTAAACTTGTTAGGATATTAGCAACATTTAAGATCAATTGCTTATTTAAAATATCATGTTCTGTGTTTGAGTTAGTTTATATTTCAATATTTAACATCCTTTTGTGTATTATTTTATATTTCACATATAATTCTTCTCCATTTCTTCTTTCTCCCTCTATATTTTGCTTCTTTTTTTATTACACTATAAATTCATCTATACTCCTTCAACACTTTAAGCAAGGTTGGTTTCGAAACCTTTACGATATAAGCTGTTTTACTCAAAACACATTGTTTTATCCTATATATATATATAATTATCTTAAATTTATATATATCCGAAGAATCACGAAAGTATTAAAACAACGTAGTTTCCAAAAAACTTAAACAGACGTTCTTTTCTTTTATATTGCTTTTCCTTTAAGATTGAGTAGAAAATTAAATATATTTTCCTTGCAGACTTTTAATCCACAAATTATTTTAATTTGGAAAAGTTAATATTTAAATTCCAATCGTTAAATAGTAGTATTGATAAAAGAAAAATGCTATTTTTAAAGAGAAAAGATTTTCTTTTTCTTTCGTTTTTTTTATTTTTTTATCCCGAGAACGAACTAATCTGCTCGTGTGTTATATATAAGTTCATGCTTAACTCAACTATCAATTGTTTCACTGACATTAAGATTTAATAATAAAATAAAAAAAATATATAAGTATTTATTCTTAACTTCAAATCTGGCATTTTATTTAAAACTTAAATGTATATATAAATAGTACATATATGTTACATAATAAAATAGTCAAATAAAAATTTATATTTATAAATAATTTCATAAGAGATAAAACACGTTAGACCAATAATAATAACTGTTAGTTACTATTATATTTCCCCTTCCCTTCGGAAATTTAAAATTTTAATTTAAGTTAAAATTTTAAACACTTACAACTATTTTAGTATATTCTTATAGTTTAATTGCATTTATAGTTGGATTTTATGAAGGGTTGAATTTTTTTTTTTTAACTGTTATATCTTCCTAATACTTGGGCTATTTTATTCTTGTGATAATGATCAAAAATAAAAAAAAATTAAGGACTTTGATGGGTTAATATTTTTTTTTTTTATAAAAAAAAAAAAATAAAAAAAAAATAATGTGTTTCCTTCTTGGACCACAAATATATTTACTAGCCTTATTCCTGCTTCTTTAAGACTTATGGATTTGAAAAGGACTAAATAAATACTAGAGTATCCTTTTATAAATATGAATTGACTCTATGGTTTTAATTATTTTAAGGCATTAAAGAATACCCTCACCAAAGCTAATGTTTTTAACTATACTTCTCTTTACATTGATCACTATTATTATTATTTTTTATACAACCGTATGGTTTACACTGCCCAATTCTTATCTTGGTCTTCACCTCATTTCTTTATAAAATATTATAAGCAGCCAAAATATGGTTTTAAAATTCGTGAATTGTATGTACCACGAATCTCTCCTTCTTGGTTAATCCAAAATGCATTTGGACCTGCCTTTTTAACGATAGTATAAGGTCCTTCATACGTATTGAAGAATTTATGGTATTTATTCTCCAATGGTTTGCTGGGATGGAAAGTCTTTATCAAAACTTTATCTCCAACTTTAAATTCATAAATACATTTTTTTTATTCTGACTTCTATTATTTGCCATTTTAACAAGTTGTTTATGAGCTTGTAAAATATCATTTTCTCCATTTATTTTGGGTTCATTAATAATAGGTTTATATTTTTTAAATAATATAGGTATAATTTGATGAAAGTGTAGTCGGATGGGTGAGAATCCTGTAGATTCATTTAAACTCCAATTGATATAGTCTACTACACGTTTTGTCTGCTTTACCCAACCCTTGTGCTCCTCTTCTAAATAGGTCCTAAACAAACGTCCAAGCTCCCGCATAATACGTTCACATGGATTTGATTGTGGATTCCTAATAGAGATTAGCACATGTTTTATTTTTGATATATCTACCCATTTCTTCCATTCCTTAGATAGAAAAGGTGTACCATGATCAGTTAGTATGGTTTTTGGCTTTCCTATCATTGGAAATTGGAGAGTACTCAATACTTTGATTGTATGTTTAGCATTGGCTTGGGGTATCGGGTAAGCAGCAACATATTTGGAAAAGAGATCATAAGTGACTAATAAATATTTTTGTTTGTTGAATGGAGGCAAAGGCCCATAATAGTCAATTGCTAAGATCTCGTTTGGTCTTTCTGGAATGATAGAATTAATTGAATTAATGTAATTTTGGTTTACTGACTTAGCTCTTAAGCAAATTAGACAATCCTGGAGTGATTTCAAGATGTCTTTATACATTTTTGGCCAGTAAAACCAATTCTTAAGGGTATGTTCTGTCTTATGAGCACCATAATGCCCGTATAGACAGTGTACATATTTTATGAGTGGGTCACGTAAAGACTTTGGTATTATTGTCCTCCACTCATCAACGTTATCATTCACTTTATATAGTAAGACCTGTTGTTCTAATTTAAAATGGTTAAAATCTTTAGGTGCATCCAAAACTTCCTCCCCTAATAAAACTTTTATAATTGGGTTTAATTCTGGGTCATTAAATTGTATCTCTGGTAAGTTTTCCAACTCGTTCTCTACATTACTATCAGCCATCACATTGACATTTGTAATGTAGGCATTGTCTACCATCAAATGATTTTGTTCTGACCTACATGGATTTCGACTAAGCACATCAGCAACGATATTCTCGGATCCTTTGCAATAATGCACAGTGTAATTAAATTCCTGTAGTAGTAAACTCCATCTAACTAGACGACTATTAGTCAGATAACTGTGATTCAGGAATTCAAGGCTTTTGTGATCAGTGATCACTATCACCTCTGATCCGAGTAGCATTTGTCGAAATTTTTGGAAAGCCCAGACTATTGCTAGTGCTTCCTTCTCTGTAACCGTGTAATTTATTTCTGGACCTTTCAAGAGCCGGCTAATAAAGTAGAGGACACCTGGTTGGCCATCCTCTTGGATTTGGGACAGTGTTACCCCTAATCCAAAACCACTACTATCTGTTTGAACAATGAATGGTTTATTAAAATCAGGGAAAGCTAACATAGTTAACTTTAAAAACCCTGTTTTAATATTCTCAAATGCACGGTCTTGTTCTTCAGTCCATTTCCAACGTTCATCTTTTCTAATCAATTTTAGCAACGGTTCCATGTGGTCTGAGAACTTCTGATAGAAACGGTTGTAAAAATTACATAGGCCTAAAAATGATCTAATTTGTTTTCGAGTAGATGGTTTAGGAAAGTTTTGAATGGCAGAGATCTTCTCTGGATGAGGTCTTATCCCATTGCAACCAACAATATGACCTAAGAAGACTACTTGGTTGGAAACTAAAGTACTCTTCTTGAAGTTAATTTTTATACCTTTCAGAAAACACTCTTTTAAAAATATAGATAAATGTTGAAGGTGTTCTTCAACTGTGGTGGATGCAATAATTACATCATCCACATAAATAATTATGATTTGTTTTACCTCAGGAGATAAAGTCTTATCCAAACACCTGATTAGACCTGCACCACTATTTATCAATCCAAATGGCATCCTATTAAATTGGTATGTAAAACCCTCATAACGAAAAGCAGTATATTGGTGATCTTCTGGATGAAGTTCAATCTGCCAATAGCTGGAGGTTAAATCGAAAGTGGAAAATACCTTCTTGTTTCCAAATTTCATGAATAATTCATGTATGGGCGGTGGTATATTTCTGTCTGGGACAGTAATTTTATTTAGTTGTCTAGCATCTAAACAAAATCTCATCGACCCATCTTTCTTCTTCACAGTTACTACTGGATTACAGTAAGGTGAAGAGCATTTGGAAATGATTTCCCAATCCAGCATTTTATTAATTTGCTTAGATATATCTTCCCGATATTGGTATGGAATAGGATATGATTTAGATTGAAATGGTTGATCATGAATTAATCTAATTCTCTGTTGGAATCCCTTTATCACTCCTGGTATGTCTGAGAAAATAGAATTAAATTCTCTTATAACAAATCGTAATTTTAATATATCATCACTTCCAAGCAAGTTGGATTCTGCGAGTTTACTCTCTAAAAGTGTTTCTGGAATGCTAGATGTTATAGAGTCAACTTCAATTTGATCATATCTTGGAAGCAATGTCATCTCTAAGACTTCATCATTAATTTTAACTGTTTTATTACAGAAATCAATTACACAAGTGTTCAAATGTAGGAAGTCTGCCCCTAAAATAACATTATGAATTAAACCATTCAAAATTAAAAATACATGATAGAGAGTTGTTTGGCCGATTTTAATCTCAACCCAAATTTGTTTTTGGATTAACTTAGCTTTTCTACTGTTGGCCATGGTAACCTGCATAGATTTCAGTGGTAAAATTTTGATATTAGGATTTATTGCTAAAATCTTTTGGTAAAATGTCTCTGATATCACAGAAATTTGGCTACCAGAATCTAATAATGCCTTAACCAGCAAGCTCTCAAACAAAACTTCTATCATAGGGCAACTTTGTAAAACAAAATTTGGTGTTTTATCTTCCCATGAACACATCATGTTAGTGATTTCTCGTGTAAAAGATTGATTCAAGTTCCTCATTGGGTATTTGGTTTCTTGAGGTGAGGAACATTTCCTCAAGTACCCTTTTAGTTTGTTTTATGTGAATCTATAGATATATCCTTACTACATCCCGGTTTTGGGGAATTTCTTGGATTATTAGAAGAAGTTATTTTTACTTTATTTAAATTATCACGATTTATTTTGGGAGAGGGGTCATAAGGTATATTCCTTTGAGATGTTTTTCCCTTCCAATAATTGGTATTTCTATTATTTTTCCTTCTTTTATAAAATATTGTATTGATTGAAGCTTCCTCCTTTTTTTTATCAGGTAATCTAATTGATAAATTGGTTTGATTCATATCAATACTATTTAAAAGTTCTACTATTTGTTCTATTTTTGTTATATTGGTACACAATAATGATTGTTCTATTTTAAGTGGTAAATTTCTTTTTATTATTCTAATCATTTCGCCTTCACTTAAATGATAAGTATTAAGTGTTCTTAATTTTGTTATTTGACGGTGAAAGAATTTGGTCAAGGTTTCTCCAGGTGTCTGTTTATACTTATCTTGGAATATTTGGTACAATAAAGCCTCTTGTTTATCTCTATTCCAAAAATTTTTAATTAATAACTCTTGATATTCCATATAAGTAGATGGAGTTTGTGATAAAGACTCCCACCACATCAATGCATCTCCTTGTAAGTGACTATATGCAACGATCACTTTTTCTCCTTCTGATAAACTACGGTTAATGGAAAAATAAAGATTAAGGCTTCTAATATGTTCTATCGGAGATTCATTATGAGATCCTTTGAATATTTTTAACCTAACAAATTGGTTAATTGTACTACTTGGTATTGAATGGTTGTATACCTTTTGTTTTTCTAAAACATTCAACTGAGAAGTTGATGTTTGATTTTCATGATTAATCCTATAAGTATTTAAGTTTAACCCTTCTAATTCAAAATTACTAGGATAATTTTCAACTTCAGGCATTATCTGATACTGAAAATTTGATCTATCACCAGAGTCAATTACTTGTTGTGGATCTTTTTGAATGACCTCCAAATGATTTTCACCATGATTTTGTTCTTGATTATAACTATAAGTATTTACATTATTTTCAACCTGATGCATTTCTATAGTTGGTGTTCCTTTACATATCTGTGTTTCAATAACCAAAAATCTACTATCAGTTGATTCCTTTATTTTATTTACTCTATTCCAAGTTTCAGTAGTATCTTTCCTTAATTTTTCCAATACACTTTTGTCTATATTTGTATTAATTTCTATTGAATTCATTTTATTTTCTAAAGTTTTAAGTTGATGATCAATAGTCTCCAATACATTATTCTGAGATTCTACCTCATTATTATGTTTAGTAGATAGTTGATCTATTCTTGCTTGTGTTTGTTGTCTATCTACTTGGATTTCATTCCGTATTTTATTTTGTCCTTCTTTTACTTGATCCCTAAAAATTCCTTGATTTTTATACATTTCATCACATTTAACATTAAATTTATCTATTATGTCACCTTGGAACTCACTAAACCGTTGTTGACATTTTGAATTATTTTCATCAATTTCATTCTTTAAATCATTTAATGCTTGTTTAATTTCTATGTTATCTTTTTTAACATTATCCACATTTAAATTTAATTGTTGGATTTTTGTAGATAGTTTATTTTCAATTCCTGTTATTTCAACCTTCAAATCATTTTTTAAACTATCTAATTTTTTAATATTATCATCCAATTTTTGATTCAAATCACTTTTTAAATCATCTAATTTATTCATAAACATTTGTAACATTTGCTGAATTGTTCCAACATTAGATGATTGACTAATCTCAATTGTAGATGATTGATTTAAACCTTCATCAACTATATTTTGTGTTTGAGATAACACTTGATCTAAACTCGGTGTTTGTTGAGGGTATTCAATTATGGTTGTAGAACCCCCAGGTGCTTGTACTAATGATGATTGTTCTATAATATTACTATCATCACTTAGTTCACTTTGCAAATCATCTTGCATTTGACTAGAGCATTTAATATCTTTGTTTGAAAACATTTTCCCACTTCGCAGCATAACAAATTTTAACTTAATTCAAATATTACTTAAGTGTATATATATTTTTATAACCAAAATATTATATCGTAAAGTTCTCTACCACCCCATGCTATTTATATATACTTATGATGTTCTAATAATATATGTGTATATTTTTAAACGTCTATGTCTATATAAAACTTTATCCCACTCAACTCTTGTTTAAAACATAATTTAATAATTAGTTATTTAAATATTGATCTCTCTAAATCATATTATATATATTACCATTTTTTTTTATTTATATTAATCTTGCAATTATAAATATCATATATAATGAATCGAAATTATAGATTCAATGCCTAAAACGTTGCACACCAGATAAAACGCAGTCTACAGGGTATGAGATTTAATTAATCGAAGCCCTTAACGTTTGGGTCGCCAGATATAACGGGGTCTACAGGGTATGAGATTTAATTAATCAAAGCCCCTAACGTTTGGGTCGCCAGATATAACGGGACAGCCTATTTGATAGCCTTAGTTGAGGCATCAAATATAACGGAACGGCATTTAATCATCCCAGTTGATGTATTAATTGTAATATAATCAATTATATTTAATGTTTAGAAATCATTAACTTAATGCTTCACAGTTAGGTTCGCCAAATATAACAGAATGGATTATATTTAAAATCTAAGTTGGTCTTGTTAAATATAAAGAGATGATTAAATTCCTTAGAAAGAGGATACGCATTTCACTACAATCGGACTTTGGGTCTTCAAGTAGAATGCTAGAAATGAATCGATGAAATACTAAATCCATGATTATATATATCTTTATTATGCTAGCTCAATAATCTTTAAATGATTTTAAATACAATTTAGACCAGGTCATCCATCTTTCATCCCTCTTTCAGTCACCATTATGCCACGATATTTAACTCACGGAGAATTTGCAATTAGCTCTTTTCAGGAATAATTTTAAAACAAGTTATTTCATATGCCTTTATATAAGCATTAATTATAACTATTATTCATATGACATTTATAATACTAGCATATATATAATATAATATAATTCAATAATGATTAGACAAAGAGATCACGTTAACAAATCAATATTTAATAAACAATAAAAAAATATAATAGAATAGATAATAAAATATTAATAAATAAATACGGATGAATTTTATCATTTTAAAAGAATATTAATAAATGATATTTTTTTATTTAATACCCTATGATAAAACTCAATACTATAATAAACTTTCAAAAATTAAAGAAAATAGCTTAAATTAACAGATATATAAAAACAATATCTGGGTTCAAAAATTAATAATTTATGTAACTTATTAATTTATTTATCGTTCTTATTTATATGCTTCACAATTACCCATATATAAGTATTATTTGCCATTGTATAACTTATATATTATATGTATTTTTAATAAATAAAAATACATTAAACGTTTACAATATTACGTAGTAAACACAATATAATCCTGTTTAAGATATCTGTCAAATAATAACTATTTTTTATATCCCTCATCTAATTTGATGAATTATGTTAAGCTTTCAATTAATTATATTTAATAATAAATATAATTTTCCTTTTAAGATATATATGATGCGATGCCAAATTTGAAATAAAGATAATAATAATAATAATAATAAACATTAAAATAATACAAGCATTATTATAATATATATAAATAAATAATAAAGGAAACTTATTTATAAGAGAGTTGAGCGTAGATATTGAAGTCTATAGTTCATCATCCCAATGAAGATCCCTTACGAAGCATATCACCAATCCATTGGTACAATGATGATTCCATTTATCCTTAAACGATAAACTGTTAATAACATCCAATGACCGGATTAATGTGAAATAAAATAAATATTCTTCGAATGTAGATGTTCTTAATCTTCATTTCTCTATTATCACTAGACGTTCTATATATTCAATATTTCAAAATATTTTAAAATAGCATGCAAGGTTGGTTTCGAAACCTTTACGATATAAGCTGTTTTACTCAAAACACATTGTTTTATCCTATATATATATATATAATTATCTTAAATTTATATATATCCGAAGAATCACGGAAGTATTAAAACAACGTAGTTTCCAAAAAACTTAAACAGACGTTCTTTTCTTTTATATTGCTTTTCCTTTAAGATTGAGTAGAAAATTAAATATATTTTCCTTGCAGACTTTTAATCCACAAATTATTTTAATTTGGAAAAGTTAATATTTAAATTCCAATCGTTAAATAGTAGTATTGATAAAAGAAAAATGCTATTTTTAAAGAGAAAAGATTTTCTTTTTCTTTCGTTTTTTTTATTTTTTTATCCAGAGAACGAACGAATCTGCTCGTGTGTTATATATAAGTTCATGCTTAACTCAACTATCAATTGTTTCACTGACATTAAGATTTAATAATAAAATAAAAAAAATATATAAGTATTTATTCTTAACTTCAAATCTGGCATTTTATTTAAAACTTAAATGTATATATAAATAGTACATATATGTTACATAATAAAATAGTCAAATAAAAATTTATATTTATAAATAATTTCATAAGAGATAAAACACGTTAGACCAATAATAATAACTGTTAGTTACTATATATATATATATATTGTAATGGGCACACATGCCATTACCTTCTAATAAATAAAATTAAAAATAAAAGTTCACAAATAAAAACTTCTTGTTTAAGAGATAAAAATTGAAAATTAAGTCATCTAAACTTTATATATATAAAATTGTAGTGATGAAAAATTATTAAAAGAAAACTTACTTTTTTGAGGAAAAAAGGATTTTAAAACTAAATCTTCAGAAAAAAATAACTTAAAAGATTTAAAGACAAAAAGAATGCACAATAATTTTATTCATTCTATTGTGCAAAATGAAAATGATTATTTTAATTAGTCCATGTGAACTAGCTTTTCGGCATTTGAAAATTTATAATTAAAGATCAGATAGGAGAGGAAAAACAAAAGAAACTAATAGCCAATAAAATAAATCTCTCAGGAAATGGACCTCAATGGAAAGTCCATCATCATCATTATGTAATGTCAAGTTGATCCAAAAGTGTAATATAAAAAGAAAAAGTTTGAAATAAATAATTAGATAGAGAGAAGATAAATATGTGATAGAGAGAGGTGTAATATGTATTAAGATAGAGAGAGTTGAAGGAGAAATGATTGAAAGTTGCACTTTCAATTCCTTCAGTTTTTCAATAAAAAAAGAAAGAAATGACATTGTTTTCCTATATTGTGGGCCTCAGGACATTGGGCAAATTAACACTGGATCCCAAACTGCAAGGAACTGTTAAGGATAAACTTTTTAAAACAGTAAGAACTATATAACTTATGAACATTTTCAAAACAGTAAGAACTTTAATTTCAAAACCTTTTCAGTATTTAATAGAAATAGAATCCTATCTGATCAACATATTTATTTGATGTATTTTTTTAAGTCATTTCCATTACATTATTTGTTTAATTCTTCTAAGTTTTTATTATGATTTTTTTTGTTAAAATACTTTTATTTAATGTTAAATTTAAGTCATGTGGTAATGTCTGCATAGACTCATAAAGTTATGTTAGTTTAAGGGAGGGTAATATTAGATTATTTGTTTCGTAGTTAAATTGGGTTAATCGATTGGATATATTGGTGCAATTAGTAAATGTAGTTTGAAGGTCCACTACATACAGGATCACATGATACACCACACTAGGGAAAAATAAGTCCCATTTTGTACTGATCATCAGAAGCAGATGTACTGCCTGCTCCGTGGATCACCCCTTTAGCATATAGAATGGGATAGTAAGATTGTAAAAAGGACCGCAATCCCTTCATATGGAGTTTTTTTTTACTATTGTTTTACTCACCAGGCAGATGTAACATTCCTGTACTGGAGAAGAGGCAATGTCTTCTCTATAACCATGCTGTTGAGATGTGCATTCCTGACAGTATGGTATATATATATATATATATATATATATATATATGACATTGGTTTGACTGCAAACTTTTGGCCTAAGGTTAAATCATATATATATATTTCAAATGGAATCTATGTAGTCTATTCATACTGGACACTCTAATAAAATATTAAATTCATCTGTGTAAACTTCTAAAATAAAAGTTAAAATGTAAATTAAATTCTTAAATAAAAGTCAAAATGTAAGTTAAATTTTAAGACAAAAGTGATACTAAAATGATTCTAAATCTTATATATGTTTAATACATGTTTGTGTGATGTTACTGGCAGTGACTTCTCTTATTTTTTTAATATTAAAAATATATTTTGATAAATTTATATTTCATAAATCTTTGCATCTCCATGAACTAGTAGCATAGGCTGATGGTCAGAATAAAGCATATATATATATATATATATATATATATATATATATATATATAATTTATGTATATATATATATATATATATATGTAAATTAGATGTTAACAGTGTGTTTCTGCCTACTATGTAAATTTTCCAGGTTCAAATAGCCTGGTGGTGCCCAGTATGGCTGATAAGGTAAGATTTCCTGTTCACCCTGACTGCTGAAATTGAACTCCCAACATGAATCAATGTTTAATAAACCATGAGTACCCAGAGTAAACTTTATTTTAATGAAATATTTTTATCTACCATATACTTTAAATCGTATAAAAGCACTGCCAGTCAGAAATGCACATATATTAAACATGAGAAAGTATTAATAATTTTAAATTGTAATTTTTTAAAAAGAAAAAATCAAAAGGTTGCAATAGGTATAAGTTTTTTTTCTCTAAAATATATATTATGCTTTAATGTGTATAGGCACACACAGCCACATAAGTTTATGATTGTAAATGTGGTACCTTACAATGAGTGCCCTTTGGGAATTTACATCAGTGTAATCCTATTTATGCATTTCAATCAATCATAAATAAATAAATAAATAAATAAATAAATAAATAAATGTTACCTTCCTAAATAAATAATTTGTGTGTCATGCCATGTGTTTCAAAATGAAATGTAGAGAAAAAGGAACTCTTGGGGGGGAGGAGGTGTAAATGTAGATGGTTCATAGGGAAATGATAGTCAACATTTTTTTTCTATATAGTTTTTTTGTAAAATTACTAACCAAATGTCTTTGTAAATGTCTTCATTAATCATGTACCATAATTACTAATCCTAAGTAAAATATATTTTTTGCTTATTTTTAAGCAAGTTTACTGATATGTAATGAGCACACATGACATTACATTCTAATAAATAAAATTAAAAATAAAAGTTCACAAATAAAAACTTCTTTTTTAAAAATTAAAAATTGAAAATTAAAAGACATCTAAACTTTATATATATATATATATATATATATATATATATATATATATATATATATATATATATATATATATATATATATATATATATATATATATATATATATATATAATTATTCAAAACAATACAATAATTAATACAGTAAAACAATATTTAAAAAAAACAAATATATACCAATCTAGTTGACAACGACTACATAGATAGTTGAAAGTACTTCTATTAAATTGGTATATATTTGTTTGTTTTTTTAAATATTGTTTTACTGTATTAATTATTGTATTGTTTTGAATAATTATATATATTTTATTATAATTGGAATACAGACATTGATTAATAATTTATATATATATATATATATATATATATATATATATATATATATATATATATATATATATATATATTGTATCCTTACTTCTCGATGTATAATATAATTTGAAATACAACTAGCTCAATTAAAATTATAATGCTTAATTAAAATTTGCATATCTATCTTTAATATACTTTTATATTATCATATTCTAATTAAATTTATTATCAATTGTCAAAATCAATATACTTCTTTATTATGTATTAATTAAATAAGTATTTATCAAAATCATGAGACTGTGAAGTAAAGTTACAAAGCAATAAGTAGATTTACATTGAGTCAATATCTCCCAAGACATTGTCTCAATGGCATAAGAATACTATAACCTCCTTACTATCCTATTATTACATCTATAGCATTCTTATGGCTTTTAAATAAAATAAACTATCTTTAAATGTAATAAATAAATAAATCTTAACTTTTAATTTTTAAAAGAATACAATTAAATAATCTCAGGTTCTTCTAATTATCTTAAAGTAATGATAACTCATGTAAATAAGTATGATATGGGATTTTATATCAAACCTAAATACACCTAACTTATACTAATAATAATAATACTCAATACTAATCCTAGGGTATAACTTAATCTTATTTATTTCGGTTATATCATCAATCATTAAATAAATAAATAATCATGTGTATATCTTTTATTTTCATATAGCATCTTAATTTTGGAATAGATCAAAATCTTATAATTCAATAATCTGTGGCAATAAATAATATTGTACTTTTATAATGTGCATTATAATTACCCTATGACCATAATAATATTATATGTTAATGTCAATCAATTCTTATAAAATGATATCAGGAAAATATTATGTTTATTTCTAAATAATAATAATAAATTCATATTGTGCAAATATTATGTTTATCCAAATTATCTGCTGTCAAGTGCTGTGGTGTAAAATAATGAACTCAACACACTTTTAAAACAAATTAAACAAGTTTATTTACATTAACTTCAACTGAAAATTTATTTACAATATTTACAGTTCAAAATTATGAAAAACAAAGAAAATAAAAATAAGAAAATAATAATACAATATGTTTACACTATTATTAACTCATACTCCTATAAGTAATTATACATTCTTTAAAATGCTGTATTAATAACATTAAAGTATGTTTTCAAAACTCAGACTTTAAATAAATATCAGTGAACTTCAATTATTACACAGAAAAATTTATGTAAATAATCTCTATGTAGCATATGTAAACAATTAAACTTTATTAATTAAATTGCTACATCACTTAAGTATTGCTATTATTCATTTTATAATGTACTAGTATGTGTTTACTTTATTATCAGCATTACTTTAATAGCATAATATAGAAACTAATGTATCCTTGTAATGTAATAACAAATAATTGATTATAATTTTATATTTTACTTAATGCAATTCATGCTATATGTTTTTATTAAATATGCATTACATATATGTACTGTTAAAATAATAATATTTAAATTATTCATCAATTTCAAATTCATAAAGCACTATATTAGATAAATTTTATGATTCTTTTCTGTGTGAAATTATTACTTTAATCCATGTGTTATACTACTCCTTCCTAATAAATTTCTATCTACAAAACATCCTTTAAAACTTATTTAAACTTTCCGGAAAAACAATCATCTACTTTACATAAATACTAATTATTCAAAACTATTTATACTTCATCATATTCAGTAAACCTTTAATTCAAACATAAACTTCTACATAAAACTTAACTTAATTTATCCAATAAAATATAATAAAATATAAACTTTGAGATCTCTTCCTAACTTTTAAATAAAATAATTACTTATATGAATAATAAATATAATTTTAATACTCCAACATAATAATAATAAAAAAATAAAAATCAAAATTTATTTACAAAAGAATCATATAATTATTTCTAAGCTTTTTATGTAATGTTGTATCATATTTATATCATAAATTCAAATTATGCATATTTAAATAAACTGTTACTGCCAATATAATGTGTGTGTATTTTTAAAATATTCATACATCCATTCAACAATAACATATCATTCGGTTGATCTAAAGAAAAACATATTAAATACATCAAAATTATTATTATATAATTTTACCATCAATAATGATTTAATGTACAGTCCATCTTCCAATATTCTTCGGAATTACAGCTTTATAGAATAAATCACATTTATACACACAATCATTCTTTAACATATTACATTTTATATTAATTATAAGATAAACTTATGCAATTAATTATTATATTACTTTAATTATTATTTTAAGAAATGTACCTATCTTATTTTTAATAGATTAATACTATTTAACTTTTATATTAAATAAATAAAACAAAATTCATATTACATAAATCCAGCGATGTTTCCTTTTCACCATACAGTTCTTTAATCGTAGGCACATATTCACTAGAACACCATTTCCTGTTTCCGGTCCACCACGTGTTTTTTAAAAGTTTATTAAAAAATGAAAAACGTTCTTTTTTAAAATATAAGTTCCCACAAGAAAATAAAATAAAATTAAAATAGTTTATAGGATCCTGGTTTAGTTCTTTTAAAAATATTATTCAAAAGTTATTATTTTAATTTAGTCTATAGTTTTTAAAAATTTATATTCAATTATTTTTAAATTAACTTGGACGTCCACGTATTACTTGCACATTTCTTAACAAAATATCCAGGTAAGAATCAGCTTCTTTATCTATAAACGACCCGCGTTTAAATTATTTCAATATAATAATTTTATTATATTAAGATTTTTAGCTAATTATATTTCAATTGACTTGCCTTTAAAATTATCAACATTCAGTCTTTTAAACATTAAAACTTAATAAGGCAAGCATTCAAAGCTACTTTCATTTCTAATATCTTTACTTAAGATATATATTCAAATTTATAGCTTGCAAAAATACTTTCTTCATAAAGAAGTATTTTATTCTTTAAAATATCTATTTTCTAATAGTCAATAATAATTAGCTTTTAAAATTATATATTGTCCAAAATACTACTTTTCTCCATCTCGTAACTTTCCAAACTAATCCAGCGTTTGTCATATCTCTAGTATAAAGTTTCCGATATATTTTCACTATATATGATGTTCCCATGACCATTTGCATGTAAATTGAGCTTCAATTTAGAGACGATTGATAGGAAAATTTAAATTAACACTGCATGTCTATTATTTAAAACTTTTATAGATTATTTATAACGACACTCTTATAATTTTAAAAAAATGATTTTAGAGCGTCTATAAATTTACTTAGCTATTTTTTTAATAGCACAATTAACTTGAAAATTCAATCACGAAGTCCTCTCCTAACAATTGAACTGAGCTTTTATACCGGAAGAAACTTCCCATTTGATTGGTACATTTAAACAATCAATTTGCTGGCTTATTTACATATTTACCAACCACAAAATTAAAAATAAATAATGACTTATTTAATATTTAATATTTATTACATTATTAAATTTCTAAATAATCTTTATCATTTATTTAAATCTATTAAACATTTTTAAAATATAATCTTACTTGATTTTAATTTTAACTTTTATAAAATTATTTAAAATAAACTAAGTCTTTTTTTATACGTTATATTTTTAAAACAATATTTTAAAATCAGATTTAATATTTTACATTGAATATCTTTATTTTATCTCGTGATAGCTCACGTATTATTTATAAATTTTACAACATAATTTTTAAAACAGTTTTGCAACTTTGCTAAATAACTTCCAAGCATGTTTGTGTATATCTAATTAACATCTGTTTTTTTTTTTACAATAAAAGAAACGCTTCTCATAATCTAAAAATAACTAACAATTGCATTTTTTAAAATAAATATTTTTTAAATAAATAAAATATTATAACAGATTTTAAAATAATTATCCAATATTATTAAAACCAAATATTAGTCTTTTATTTAAGTACTTACAATAATTAAAATATTTATATTCTTCTATAATATTATTTTATCAACAATAAATATATGCATTTAATTTTACTTGTCTTTTAAACACTTTTAGCTTTAAATACCTATTTATGAAATATATTAATGCAGTATTGATTATGGCCATTTTTCCCAACCATATATTATAATCATCATCATTTAAAATGTCTCTCTCAATATCAGCACAATTTCACATATCAAATACTCATAGATTGCTTTAATTAAACCTTTTGAAATATTACCATAAGCAAAACTAACATCACATATTCAAATATATCCTAAATTTAAAATTTTTAATAGATTAGCACAAAATTAGATGGTGACCCATACAAAAGGGCACAATATATATATATATATATATATATATTGGTATATATTTATCTGTGCGATTATATATATATATATATATATATATATATAATCGCACAGATGAAAAATTATTAAAAGAAAATCTTTTTCAGGAAAAAAGGATTTTAAAACTAAATTTTCAGAGAAAATGAACTCAAAAGATTTAAAGATAAAAAGAATGTACAATAATTATTTAATTCTATTGTGTAAAATGGAAATGATTATTTTAATTAGTCCAAGTAAATTAGCCTTTGGGCATTTCAAAATGTATAATTAAAGGTCAGATAGGGGAGGAAAAACAATAGAAACTAAGAGCCAAGAAAAGAAATCCCTCAGCAAATGGACCTCAAGGAAAAGTCCATCATCATCATTATGTAATGTCCACTCGAACTGAAAGTCTAATATAATAGGACAAAGTTTGAAATAAATAATTAGATAGAGAGAGAGAAGATAGGGAGGTGATAGAGAGAGGTGTGATATGTGTTAAGTCAAAGAGAGTTGATGGAGAAGAAATTGAAAGACACACTTTCAATTCCTTCAGTTTTTCTATAAAAAAAAAGAAATGACATCGTTTACTATATTGCAGACCACAGGACACCAGGAGAATTAATGATGGATCTCAAACTGCATGCAACTGTTAAGGATGAACTTTTTAAACAGTAAAAACTATATAACTTATGAACATTTTTGAAACAGTAAAAACATTAATTCCAAAACCTTTTCATTATTTAATAGAAATAGAATCCTCTCAGACCATTATAAATTATTATTAATAACTAATTTTATTTGATGTACTTTTTAAAGTCATTTCCATTAAGTTATTTGTTTCATTTGTTTAAGTTTTATTATGATTTTATTTTGTTAAACAACTTTTAATAAATGTTAAATTTAAGTCGGGCTTGAATGGCTGCATAGATTCATAAAGTTATGTTAAAGGTAGGGTAAATCATAGGTTATTTGTGCTTCATAGTTAAATTGGGTTAATTGATTGGATATATTGGTGTAATTAGAAAATGTAGTATAAAAGTCCTCTATGTGCAAGATCACATGATATGCCACACTAGGGCAAAATAAGGTCTATTTGTACTGACTATCGGAATCATATGTATTCCCAGATCCTTGGATCACTCCTTTAGCATATGGAATGGGATAGAAAGATGGTAAAAAGGACCACAATCCCTTCCTATGGAGTTTATTTTATTATTGTTCTTCTCAGCAGACAGATGTAACATTCCTGTACTGGATGAAAGACAATTTCTTCTCTATAACCCTGCTCATCAGATGTGCATTCCTGACAGTATGGTATTGTGTTGTTGTATTCATGTTGCATTTAATACATCAACATATCAGATAGATTAGTGTTGGTTTGACTGTGAACTTTTGGCCTAAGGTTAAATCAGGGATAGAATTTTTTTTCAAATGCAATCTATGTAGTCTATTCATACTCGACACTCTAATAAAATATTAAATTCATCTATGCCAACTTATAAAATAAAAGTTAAGATGTAAATTAAATTCTGAAATAAAAGTCAAAATGTAAGTTAAATTTTAAAGTAAAAGTGATACTAAAATGATTCTAAATGTTATATATGTTTAATAACTGTCTGTGTGTGTTACTACTGGCATTGGCTTCTCTTAATTTTTAATATTGATAATATATATTAATAAATAAATGTATATTTCATAAATCTCTGCATCCCCATGAGCTAATAGTATGGAGTGACATTTGGAAAAAGCATATATATATATATATATAAATTAGATCTTAACAGCATGTATCTGCCTACTATATAAACTTTCCAGGTTCAAATAGCCTGGTGGTGCCTTGTATGGCAGGTACATTAAGACTTCCTTGTTTACCCTGACACACTATAATATATATATATATATATATATATATATATATATATATATATATATATATATATATATATATATATATATATATATATATATATATATATATATATATATATATATATATATATATATATCATCAACCATTATCAATCCACTGCAGGATGAAGAACTCTCCAATTTCAATCCATCTTTTCCTATCTTTAGTTTCTCTTCTCGACATCACCCCTGCACACTTTCTTATTTCATCTGTCCATCTCAAATGTGGCCTCTTTCTGGGTCTTTAACAATCTCTTGAAATCCAGTTTAAAATCTCAATTGTCCATCTGTTATTATCTCTTATAGCAATATGTTCAGCCCAATTCCAATTCGGTTTTTTTTTAATTTTCTAATGAGGTCAGTAACACCTATTTGTTCTCTTAGCCATACATAGTGTTTTTGATCTCTTCTTGTTATTCTCAACATGCATCTCTCCATACTTCTTTGAGTTGTCTGAAGTGTCTGTATTGCTCTTCTATTAAGTGTCGAAGTCTCAGATCCATAGGTAAGAACTGGAAAAACATATTTATTAAAATCCTTCCTTTTCAAACACATAGGCATATTTCCTTTTAGTATCAAGTTATTTCTACCAAAAGCAACCCAACCAAGTTTAATTCTATGATATAATTTCATCCATTATGTTTCCATCTGTATTAATAAACTGACCAAGGTATGTATATAACTGTTAACTTCTAATTCATCATAATCAATCTTTATTTTCATATTTTGAAAAAATCTATTAAACATTACTTTGATCTTTTTAACATTTATCTTTAGTCCTACTTTCCTACTTTCATCGGATAATTCCTGCAACATTTTCTGTAGGTATCCAGCATTATTTGCAAAAAAAACAATTACATCATCTGCAAAAATTAATGACTTAAATAATCTCCATTTACATTTACTCCTTTAGTTTCCCATTTTAATCCACAAAATACTTATTGCAGCACTGCTGTAAAACGTTTTGGAGACATGGAGTCACCATGTCTTACACCCTTTTCAATGTTGATTTTCCTACTATCATTATGTAATCTAATTGTTGCTGTTGCATTTTTATAAATATTCTTTAAAATATGCCAATATCCTGGATCTACATCTTGATGATTCAATGCTTTAATCGCTGAAGAAAAGTTTATAGATACAAGTGCCTTTTCATATTCTACAAATCCTAAACATAATGGCAACTCATATTCATTTGTCCTTTTTATAACATCACTCAATACATGGATATGATTTACTGTCTTAAACCACATTTAAATCCAGCTTGTTTTTTTGGTTTGTGGAAATCCAGTGTTTTCTGTAGACGAGTTGTAATTATCTTAGTAAATATTTTGTATAAAACTGATAAAAGTCTGATAGGTCTGTAATTTTAAATATCTTTTTTATTACCTTTTTAAAATATTAATATTAATACTACATTCTTTCAATCAGCTGGTACATCTTTATAATTTAGACATTTGTTATATAACTTTGCTAAAAAAGTTCTATTTCTTCACTTGCTTCTTTTAATATATCAATTATAATTCTATAATGACCTGGAGCCTTCCCATTCTTCATAAATTTAATTGTTGTCTCACTTTCTCATTCAAAATTCTGAGCAATTCAGAAGATATACTAGGTATATGATGCACTTGTTCTTTATTACTATATAATTCTTGATATAAGTCTTCTACACATTTCATGATGTCATATCACTTTTCAGTAATAAGGCCATCTTTTTTTTCTCATTGCAGATATAAATTTCGTTCCAATACCAAAATGTTGTTTTATACTCTTTAGACTTGTAGTCTCTTCTACAGCTTTCCTTTCTAGTTCACAATTATACTATCTTATATCATTTTCAACACTTTTCTGCACCATTTTACAAAATTCGAGATATTCAATATTTTTAATGCATCATTGTTGTATTTCCTCATATTTCTTATTTTCATCATAAATTCTCTAATCTCAGTAGAAGTTTTATTAGTCAATTGCTGCTTTTTTCTACCAGCTAGCTTTGTTGCAGTTTTAAAAGTGTATCAGTTATTTTCCTATTAATGTCATTCAAATCTGAATCATGTTCAAAATCTACTAATACTTGAAACCGATTTGTAAGTTCTAATTTAATTTCATTAGAATGTTTCTGAAGATTAGGAATATCAACTGTAAATATTGTTTTTCTTAATAATTTTTGTCTCTCTAGTTTTGCATTAACATATATCTTACATCTTACTAATCCATGATCAATTGCTGTGTTAAATTTATTAAGAACATTACAATCTTGAAATATGTATTTTATGTTAGTCAAAATATAATTCAACTCTGCTGAAACTTCATTTGGTTGCTTCCATGTCCATTTCCTTTCAACATTTTTCTCAAATAAATAATTCATATTATAATTTTTTATTTTCTGCAAACTCCACAGTCTATGTCCTCTCACATTACTATTACCATAACCAAACTTACCTACAGCATTTTCATCTTTCATTTGTTTACCAATTCTAGCATTAAAGTTTCCCATAACAATTTTAAAATGTTGTTTACTATGATCAAAAGCCTTTTGTATGACCATATATAAATCTTCTATAACTTCATCACTGTAAGAACTTGTTGGGGCATAAACCTGGATTATCTGTATTTGGTATCTGCTATTAAGTTATAAAACTAATCTTACCAATCTTTCCAATACACCATCAATGTCCACAATGCTATTCTTCCATTTTTATTTATAATGAATCCTATGCCACTTGTATTTCCAATATGTGTGCCTTTATTGTAGAGTATATGTCCACTTTTTAAATAAATTGTTTCTTCACCTTTTCTTCTAACTTCACAAAGTCCAATAATGCCCCATTTAATATAAGACAATTCTTCTTCTAACTCTTGCAATCTTCCTTTACTTGAAAGTGATCTGCAGTAATATATATATATATATATATATATATATATATATATATATATATATATATATATATATATATATATATATATATATATATATATATATATATATAAGCCAATTATACACATAAATTGGCATTAAAATAAATTTAATGTGTAATGCATTCAGGCATGTAATTGTAGATGTGATAAAAGTGTAGTAGATTGTTCAATCAATTTTAAAAATTAAAATTAATTATAAATTATTAATAAAACTAACCAAATATTAAATAATGATGTATATCAGCTTATATATATATAAGCAATGTACACAAACTTACATACAAAGATATATTTATTTCATTAATAAGAAATGTTTCAATTAAGGACCAGTTTAAAATCACAATACAGTTCAAATATTTTTTTAAAAAAAAACATTATTTTTAATAGTTAAAAACTAATTATATAAAATAATTGGTCACTTAAAGCAAATTTATTTTTCTGCTCATTGGTATAGAATATTCTGTAATTAATTAATATGAAAACAAATTTATTTCATTTTAAAATAAATAGAAAATTGGTAACAGTAAGAATTCTAAAAATTTGTAAAACCATGTAATAATTATATGGAAAGCGAATAAATTAATATACAGTAAGTGTATGGACAATTTTGTGTTATCTTAAGTTATTTTGCGTTTTAAGTTTTTTAACACGTTAGTATAATTTAGGTATATAATTTTACAGCTTTGGATAAAAGTTATAAAGGTATATTTATATTCAAAAAAATAAAATTAAAATTGTTAAAGTTATGAAATTTTAAATGAAAATCAAAATTTTAGCTTATATCTTTGTTAAAATAATCTGAAAATAGATTAGGCAAAGATAATTGAATATTTAAATAAAACGTCACATCTCATTACATATTATATATATATATATATATATATATATATATATATATGTAATGAGATATATTATATAATTATATATATATATATATATATATATATAACAAAATTACTTAACTAAAACTTTTAATTAAAGTATTATGAATAACTTGTTCATATATGACCTCTAAGATAATATTTAAAAGAACCAGTAATTAGAAGGAAATAAACAACTTTATTAGACCTAAAATCAAGGCCTTGTGGGATATAAAATCTTGTTTTGGTTAGTATCAGAACGATTATAAATAAAGAATTGATAGCAGTATATATATTTTCTTTCACTGTTTTTTTCACTAATCCCTCATAATCTCATCAACGAGAGAATCATGAAAGCATCTGAAGACAATCAACTCTTAGTCAGACTTAAAGAAAAAATAAAAATGGCTTAATCAAAGCAATTAATATTAATTATTTATAGAATTAGAAAGTACTTTCTAGTGTTGATTTTATTTTGGCTGTGCTGGAAAATATTTTGATAGAGTTGTTTTTCAGGAATATATATAGGCAAGGAAAATTACACTTTCCATGCTTCCAAAAAGTAATTCCGTTGAAAAATGACATGTTATAATTCAATGCTATGAGTAAATAATAAATATTTCGATGTTGATAAAGATATCTGCCTATTTAAATGTTTGAATTTTTCAACATCTTCACTAATTCTTTGAGGTGAAACATTATTTAAGTCAATTTACTTTACGTCAGCATTGTAAAAAAATTAGAAATAAATTTAAAGCAATATTAATACATGATTGTATCAGTGGACTACCTGGGGGGGGGTATAATTTATATTTCAAGGAGTTTGCTATTAACTGAAAGGAGACCTTTTGATTCCTCTTGGAGGCCTTAAAGGAACCGAGCTGGGCGAATTCCTAATGTCCACTCCATACATTCTTGTCGTTGCAGCTGTTATTACTATGTGATTATTCATATAGTATATGAACATGAATGGGTTGCTCACCAACACGCATTAGCCATCGTGGTGAGTTTATTGGCCTTTTACCTTCAAGTTTAAGAATATTTTTTTCAATATATACAATCATGACAGACAAACATAAATAATGATCATTATTCCCAGTAGGCTGTAAAGTCACCAACCAAGGCAGCAGTTAGTGGCTGAAGGCGGAGGGTGCTAACAATCCTCTGATGGTGGACTCAGGCTGTCATTTGATGATGACTTTTTAATTAGGTTCTTACAACTACAGATCACTTTCAAGTGAAAGAAGATTGCAAGAGTTATAAGAAGAACTGTTTTACATTAAATGGGACATTATTGGACTGTAAATTTAGAAGAAAACGTGAAGAAACAATTGATTTAAAAAGTGGACATATACTCTAATATAAAGGCACAAATATTGGAAATACACGTGGAGTAGGATTCATTATAAATAAAAAATGGAAGAATAACATTGTGGAGATTGATGGTGTATCAGACAGAGTGGCAAGATTAGTTTTACAACTTAATAGCAGATACCAAATGCAGATAATTCAGGTTTATGCCCCAACAAGTTCTCATAGTGATGAAGTTATAGAAGATTTTTATATGGATGTACAAAAAGCTTTTGATCAGAGTAAACAACATTTTAAAATTGTTATGTGAGACTTTAATGCTAGATTTGATAAACAAATGAAAGATGAAAATGCTGTAGGTAATTTTGGTTATGGTAATAGAAATGAGAGAGGACTTAGACTTGTGGAATTTACAGAAAAAGAAAAAAATATATTATGAATTCTTTTTTTGAAAAAAATGTTAAAAGGAAATGGACATGGAAGCATACAAATGAAAGTACAGCAGAATTGGATTATATTTTGACTAACAGAAAATACATATTTCAAGATTGTAATGTTCTTAATAAATTTAACACAGGAAGTGATCATCGAGTAGTAAGATGTAAGATACATGTTAATGCAAAACCAAAGAGACAAAAAGTATTAAGAAAAACAATATTTACAGTTGATATTCCTAATCTTCAGAAACATTCTAATGAATTTAAATTACAACTTACAAATCGGTTTCAAGTATTATTAGATTTTGAACATGATTCAGATTTGAATGACATTAATAGGAAAATAAGCGATACACTTTTAAAAACTGCAATAAAGATAGCTGGTAGAAAAAGCAGCAATTGACCAATAAAATTTCTACTGAAACTAGAGAATTTATGAAGAAAAGAAGGAATATGTGTATATGTAACAATGATACATTAAAAAAGATTGAATATCTCGAATTTTGTAAAATGGTGCAGAAAAGAGTTGAAAATGATATAAGAAAGTATAATTGTGAACTAGTAAGGAAAGATGTAGAAGAGAATAAAAGTCTAAAGAGTATAAAACAACATTTTAGTATTGGTAGAAAATTTATATCTGAAATAAGAAAAAAAGGTGGCATTATTACTAAAAATAGGAATGACGTCATAAAATGTGTAGAAGACTTCTGTCATTTAATTATATAGTAATAAAGAACAAGTTTCTCCTATACCTATTATATCTTCCGAATTGCCCAGAATTTTCAATGAGGGTGTGAGACATGCAATTAAATTTATGAAGAAATAGAAGGCTCCAGGTAATGATGAAATTATAATTGATATATGAAAAGAAGCAGGTGAAGAAATAGAATTTTTTTTAGCAAAGTTATATACCAAATGTCTAAATGATAACGATGTACCAGATGATTGATAGAATGCAGTATTAATATTAATATTTAAAAAATGTGACAAAGAAGATATTAAATATTGCATACCTATCAGTCTTTTATCAGTTTTATACAAAATTTTTACTAAATAATTACAACTCGTCTATAGAAAACACTGGATTTCCACCAACCAAAAGAACAAGCTGGATTTAAAAGTGATTTTAGTACAGTAGATCATATCCAGGTATTGAGAGAAATTATAGAAAGAACAAATGAATATGAATTTCCTGTATGCTTACGATTTGTAGACTATGAAAAGGCATTTGATTCTATAAACATTTCTTCAGTGATTAAAGCATTGGATCATCAAGGTGTATATCCAGGATATTGCCATATTTAAAAAAAAAATTATAAAAATGCAACAGCAACAAGTAGATTACATAATGATAATAGGAAAATCAACATTGAAAAGGGTGTAAGACAGGGTGACTCCATATCTCCAAAACTTTTTACAGCAGTGATGCAAGAAGTATTTTGTGGATTAAAATGGGAAGCTAAAGGAGTGAAAGTAAATGGAGATTATTTAAGTCATTTATAATTTGCAGATGATGTAGTTGTTTTTGCAAATATTGCTTTAGAGCTACATGATATGTTGCGGGAATTATCAGATGAAAGTAGGACTAAAGATAAATGTTAAAAAGACTAAAGTAATGTTTAATAAATTTTCTCAAAATATAAAAATAAAGATTGATTATGATGAGTAAGAAGAAGTTAACAGTTACAAATACCTTGGTCAGATTATTAATACAGATGGAAATATAATGGATGAAATTAATCATAGTATTAAACTTGGTTGGTGTGCTTTTGGTAGAAATAACTTGATACTAAAAGGAAATATGCCTATGTGTTTGAAAAGGAAGGTTTTTAATAAATGTGTTTTGCCAGTTCTTACTTATGGATCTGAGACTTGGATATGTTATAGAAGAGAAATACAGAGACTTCAGACCACTCAAAGAAGTATGGAGAGATGTAAGTTGGGAGTAAGAAAAGTGATCAAAAACGCAATCTATGGGTAAGAGAACAAACAGGTGTTACTGACCTCATTGAAAAAATTAAAAGATTGAAGTGGAGTTGGGCTCGATATATTGTTAGAAGAGATGATAGTAGATGGACAATTGAAATTTTAAACTGGATTCCAAAAGATTGTAAAAGACCCAGAAAGAGACAACATGTGAGATGGATGGATGAAATAAGGAAGTGTGCAGGGGTGATGTGAAGAACAGAAGCTAAAATAGGAAAATATGGATTGAACTTGGAGAGACCTTTATCCTGCAGTGGATTGATAATGGTTGGTGATGATGATATCTAGGTTAAACTTATTTTATTTTTCATATAAACAATTATTTATTCAATTTTATTATGTAGCATATTATATGTAGATTTGACTTAAAGCTTTTAAGTCTTTCCTCTCCCTCATTGTAATTCAAAGACTATAATTGTGTCCGTTCAAAGGGTAAGCATTTTTGGAATATAGTAAAATCGACTTATATATTTGATAATAAATAAATGACTCAGATTATATATAATTCAACAGGAAATAACTGAAGCTTCTAGAGACTTACACCACGTTTGCAAATTGTTTCTCTGCTGATCTTTCATCTTAAGTTGATAATATCAATATTAATTATAAAAATTACTAAGTTATTCTAATGTGAGCCTTGAGTATTCAATCATCAGATGTTCAATGAAATGTGCTGCTGAAAAGTTGTGCCGTAGAGTAAATTAAAACCTGCCCATTAAAGTAGAAGATTGGCTATCTTAATATAAGCTGAACATTGATTGTATATATGTGGAGATGATAATCTGGACCAAGTGACGAGTGTTGTTTTAGCATGAATTACATATATTGGTGGTTATTTATGTTTTAGACATGAGTGTGATGAAGTATGCTAGCATTATGAGATAGTGTGGATAGTTGAGGGTCGAGTAAAGGTCTGAGTTCAAACCCCCTATATATTACATATTGGAGTTCAGAAATGAAAAAAGCTTGTACTGTAGAAAAAAATAATATACTAAGTTATTTATTCAATTTTATTATTACATAATAGATTATATGTACATTTGTCTTGAGGCTTATATGTTTTTACCCTCTCCCTCATTGTTATTCAAAGTCTGTAATTTTTTAGTTCAAAGAGTAATTTTTTTTAATTATAATAAAATAGATGTACATATTTGATAATAAACAAATAACTCAGATTATATGCAACTGTAACAGGAAATAACTGAAACTTCTACTGAGTTATATCACGTTTGAAAGTTTTTTTCTTTCTCAGTTCATCTTTCATCTTTAGATCGATAAAACTACTATTGATTATAAAAATTACCTAAGTGGAAAAGATATGGCAGATTAATCTCGTAATAAAGGTTATACATTATAATTTTCTATGTACTTTTTTCTTTCTTTAGTAGTATCTTTCTCATAGATCAGATATAGTATATTATATCTGTTTGAGTATTTGAAATGGACAATATTAATTAATTAAAACAATATAATAAAATATTTAATTTTGTTATATAAAACTAAATTTAAATTTATACAATTCTTATTTAAGTCATGTCTTATTTCAATTGGCTACATATTTTGTTTATGATACCGACTATTCTTATATTCTAGGGTGAAATTTTGTTGATACCTTAACGAGAAAATAATTAGGATGTTATGAAAATAGATTAATACTTCATTATATTTACTCTTAGATTTGGAAGTAATGATACAGGAATTTATTTGATATGTGCTGATTATAAATGAAGCCATTAGATTATGCTATTCTTAATGTAATCTTAATATAGTTGGGTGTAAATTGATGACGATCAGAAATATAATTGCATTTTTAATTTTTTTTTATCCACATAATCTTTAAAAATGGAATTATGTGACTTTATCATCATCATAATTTAATGAGGAATTGCAAATTAATATTTCATAAAACATTTTATAATTGTCATCTCATGTTTCTTTTCCTAATTATTATAAAAGTTGAAATTATTGTGGAAGTCATTTTATATATGAAATAAAAAGGAATATCTCTTTAATTTAAATATCTGATCTATATTCATGTATATAATTTTATTTTAATCATTGTTAACTATAAGTAGTAAATTGTGCATAGGTATATTGATATACTTTAGGAAGTGTATATATATTTTTTGTAAAGCATATCAACATATATATGTAAAACTTATTATATACATATATATTAAAACATATTACTCGTAAGGTTATAGATTGTAATAATTATTGGAAAGGCTCTTAATTTTTAATCTAGTATTTATGCATAAATATTATTATTCATTACAGAATACAAAGGCTGAAAAGGGAATTATTCCTGAAGGTAAATGCAGTAAGTAACAGTAACCTTCTATTTTTCAATTCAACATTATGTCTGCAATATTATAATATTGTATGATGTGTAATATATTAATTTTTTAGTAACTAGTAACCAGTATATGATCCAGCATGTTCTTTTTGTAGGTTTAGCTGTTTGTAAACCTTATTTAATATGATTTTATATTTTATATAATAACTATTACATGAAAAGACCAGCCCTTTGAACAGAGGGGAGAATATCATCGATAGCAGAACTATCAACAATACCCATGATCAGACCGAGCTATGCAATGCATTACATTATCATATTTCCAGACTGTGACCCACCTCCACTGCTAGATTCAAATCCCTACTATCCAAGCACTTTATTTGTTTCAGAGTAAACCCTGAACACCAGCTAGTTACTAGAACTAATGTGTTTGGACAATAGGTCCATAATCTAGCATTCAAAATATCCCATGTGTGACAGTCAGATGATGTATGTTGGTTTAACCCAGTTCAAATACTAGGCGAAAGTACCTCGAGGCCACCCATACGCGAGATATTAAATCAAGAATACTATGACCTCTGCCCTATTCGCCTATTCTCGATGCTAACTACGAACCAAACAACATTTTCTGAGACACGCATAGATATCTTCTTACTGGGCCACAAAGCTTAGCATCAGAGGGAGACATGGACGGGAACACCTATGGAGCTAAATAGTTAAATGTGCAAAAGTACAATAAAAAATGTGTTTTGCGTGCCTGGATCATTGAAAAGTAAAATAAAGCATTACAATAAAATTAGAAAAACTGAAGCTTTTTTAGTTAAATAATAGATATTTAATTAATGACTTTAAAATATGAATAATGATTTAATGGCCTCCGCTATTCCCCTAAATTAATGAAACAAACTAATGAGACAATAAAAACCGATTAAATGATATAATATTTTGCGGTCTAAATCTTTTCTTTCCAATTTTATTAAAAATTGTCAACTCAAATCTACTTGATAAAGTGCAATAATAAAAATCTTTCGCAAAGCATTTTATAATTGCTTTGCACTAAAAACAGACAGTTAAAAATTATTTATAATGTATATAGCTAAATCTGATATACGTAATAAGCTAGGGGTGGACAAAAGAGGCATTATCGAGGAGATCAAGTTGGCAAACAAAGGAAACTTTACTCGTATGGAATTTAGAAACATAAATAAAATTGGAAAGAGATTTTTAAATGAACAATTAACTATTAAACATAACTGCAATGGAATACAAAATATTTATACAATGGTAATGAAGAATAGTGAAGGAAAAAAGGTTAAATATAGATAGATGATCACACATATATCTATTTAAGACTAGTCTATTAAAAAATGCTTACACTACAAATATAATTAATACAACATTTCATAAATATAATTCAATGAAGCAATTATACAAAGTATGAACAAAAAAGGGTAAAGAGTAAATAGTTCAATGGAGGAGAAATACTATTACTGTCCTGATTCCTTGGTCATGTCCCATCGATGAGCGTAGCTTGATCTGTCAATCGATAGGTATTTGTCCGGACAAGGAAAGTGGAAATAAGTAGCATGCTTTTACAAAAAGTTCTACAGACATGGCACAGAGTTCAGATGATTATTGAGTGGATACTAAGGCATTTTGATGATATTTAGGAACCTTGGCATAGGCAAAGCTATTTACTTGCCTAGCCAAGCATAGTAGAATCCATAAAATTCATGTCTATTATCTTGAGCATGTTCAAACTTATCCATGATTTTGAAGATGACAGTTGACTAACTTTTTGGAATAAAATCTCCACAAGCAAAATCTGAAAGAGTTCTCCAAAGAGAAATCTGAATTCCAGCAAGAAAACTCTGAATCACCAGCAAGAAAACTCTGAATAACCCAGCCTTTTGTTCTCACTTTTATTTATACCCTTTTTGTCAGCTACCTTCTATTGTTTGTATGATCTTAGATCTTGATAACCCCCCATGCTCCTTTGTTTCAAGGTAACATTTTCTAAAAATAACTTTTACTTTTTTACTCTAAATTTCTTTCTTTACACTTTGAATTTTATTAATTAAAAAAGAAAGAGAAGGTCATCTTTAATTTGCCTTGAATGGGCTAATTAATTAAAAATATACATTCTTTTAGAAAATGTTGGCGGGCTTATCTCAAAATCAAATCATACTAAATATTTTAACAAGATTTAAAAAGAAAAATACATTATTATTTATTTTAATAAAATAAGCATTTTATTTCAGCAGAATTTTTCATTAACTCATATATATATGCTTGATGTATATATATGTTTGATTAATAGGTTTTACAAGTAATTTTTATTAACAGAAATTTAATCTTAGAATGGAATTTATTTAACACGAAATAGTTAAACGCAAATACAAATTATGTAAATGTAATTAATTTTAGCTTTAATGCAAAACCCTGCTGATATTGGACTATAAACTTAATTCAGGTCTATAATACTAACTAAGTTTATAGAAGGCTGTGAATCATGGATCGAACTTCAGATCCATTGCTTCATTTCCCAATAGTTAGTGAGCAAAAAAAATGTCAAAAAAATGCTGTTGCCTCAGGTCAGAGATAAAAATTTTGTGCCAGGTGAGTTCAAGCCCACTCTTTATTTGCTGTAATATTTAATTTGATACTGACTATCAATCCTTCTTTCTTTTACTATATAACTAACGGTTTAGCCATAATTCAATCTCCTATATCTTAAATCGAATCCATGTTGTTTTTAGTCTAACAAGTTATATTTATCTTTTCAATTTCTAATTTTTACAGGGTCCAGTGGTACACAAGTTTTTATGTTTGTATTTCTAATATTAAGCTCTCTGTTTAGGCTGAAATTATTTTTCCAAAACAAAACACTTATTCCACACTTCTTTTTTAATGCATGAGGGCCTTTATATATCGGAAAAAACTTTTTTACATCTCTCCGCTCTATACTACTTGGCCTCAGATCTCTCATCCACACTTGCTTCCTTTGCCTGAATTGATATTGGCGGTTTTGTTTTGTCTTCCGATGCAGCACTGCCTGTCTTACTCTTTCACTCACAATCTTTTGGTTTCCTAGTTGGTCTATTTTCTCCTGTTCCACTAATATTTTGGTTTTGAATACCTGAAGACATGCCTTACCATACTGTAAATGTATTGGAATAGCTCCAGTCAAGTCACTCATTTTATTATTGTGTTGTCCCATTATTACAGTTTCATTTACCAAATCCAAAGTCTCAAGAGTCATTGTGCTCTTGCCATCCTCTATGATCTGACTATTTCCTTCTCCACTTTGCCTTTCATATTTGACTGACACGTCCAAGTGGGGAATATCTTTACATGCTTCTTCATCAATCAATGATTTAACCTGAATGTCACCTTGCTCTTGTTGGTCTTGCTCCTTTGACTGATTATCATCATCTGGTAATACTTTTGTTATAATACTAGTCTGTTGTTGGTGGAGACCCATGTTTTCCTCCAAATGGTTCAGTCTTTGTGATGTCATATTCATGAATTCTTGGAACATGGTCATCATCATTTCATTTTCTTCCCTCATTTCTTTGATAAAAGCTTCCAAGTTATACTCTTGATCATTATGAGTACATATTGACCTATAAACTTTGCCTCTCTTCTGTTCCTCCATTTTTGCTTACTATTGGCTATTTTGCTAGACAACAATCACAATTTATTTCTAAAACGTATTTTAGTCTTTTTATAAGCAATCTAGATAAGTATATTTTTATACTAGTTATTAACACACAAAAAAAATATTTCTTTCTAAAATAAGTCCTATTCTAAGTTCCAACTATCTGTTTTATTTATATGTTTTCAGAAATTAACTTTGCCTACCTCACAAGGTCCTATCTTAAACTTATGCCTATATGTATCTGTTTGTACATGAAAAAAATATATAAAACCCTGCCATGTCTGTTTTTAATATTACTACATATTATTCTCCTCACTTTATTTATTTTTATATTTCATTTAAATGTCACTGCTATGTTAATATAATTAAAATAACCCACTTACAGCTTGACCTGGCTACACCTGAAACAACTAAAAATGCATTTACATTAATACACAAGTATATATATATATATATATATATATATATATATATATATATATATATATATATATATATATATATATATATATATATATATATATATATATATATATACAAGGAATATGTGAGCAAAAATATACATAAGTCATGTTTAAAAATTATTTTGGCTCACTAAGCATACATTTTTATTTTGATCATCTACCTTCTATGGTTTAGTTTATTTGTAACCTGATATAAGAGATTGCACTTGCCGACAAATTTATTTGATAAGGGCGCCAGTCAACAAGACAATGGCCATATGAAATATACATATTAATGGATAATGATCCAAGCACACATTGATAAGGTTTATAAAGTTTAATGCGATTACAATTTATTTTGATTTTCACTTCACTTTCAAAAAAAAAATCTCTGCATGAATAAGTAAATGCTATTTTAAATGACAATATTAATTAAATCTAAGACGTATAACAACTAAGTAAAGTAATTTGTCTGACCTGGGTTCGAAACCAGTTACCATTTTGGTCATGACACACAAAAAAAATCAATTTAACAGCCTAAAGTACGATTAACAAAACAAAAAAAAAATACAACAAAAAAAATTAAAATAAAATCCCATGATAACCGCCACTCCGAATTATGAACCTGGGATTGAAACCAACTACCATTTTGGTCACAACCTGAAATAGATTAACAATTATCAAGCAATTTTACAGAATCATGCATTGAGATCAAAAACTGTTTAAAAAATATTTATATAATAACGGATTTTACCAAACTATAATGAAGTGTATACCATTTACATATATATATATGAATATGTATATATATGTAAATGGTATATACTTCATATATATGTTTATTTAATGATGTACATATATATGAATATGTACATCATTAAATAAACATATATATGACTACATATAAATATACAAACAGATATACCTACACAATTTTTTTTTTTTTTTTTACATGTACATGATTTTATTAGAACGATTCGTCATATTGCAGACCGCATACTCCTATTATTTCAGGCTAGTAAACGCTGGTCACAACTATGACAAGGAAGCAATGATTGCAGACATAGACCTATTATTTCAGGCTACTAAGCAATTGAGAACACTACAATGTAAGGGGTCTTCACCTAAACGGTTACTATGGGGGTCTTCACCAAAAACAATCACTAAAAAACAAGGGCTTCACCTAACGGTTACTCAAAGAGGTCTTTACCTAACAGTTACTCAATAAATGATTCAATAGCATAATCCGAACTGAGAGGAAAAAAAATCTTAACTAAAGGTGGCTGACATATATGTTATACAAAATATATATCTTATATATCTTTATTAAAACGAACATACGCATTTACTTTTTATAAAGTTGAAAATAAAGTTTGCTATTATTGAAACAAACTTATTATATATATATATTGTTTGCATGGAAATGTAATTTCAAAATATTTAAAAGTGAAAAAAATTTTTGCATGACTAAAATTATTCAATATATAAAATAAAAAACGAAAAGCAGAGAAAGTGAAAAAAAAATATTTGCCAATACCGTACGTTGACACGTGTTAATCTGAACTTATCAAACTTCGTGATCTTCGAAAAACTTTCTATTAATGGAAAAAATGTTATCTATTAGATCTTTACAAAAATTTATACAAACGGAAAAAAAATTATATTATTTATTTGTACTTTTTACTAAAATATTAACACTACCGTATATATGTTATATTTCGAAAAACATTGTTACATCAAAACTTCTCATATTTAAGCAATACTAAATAACAAAGTACGAAAGCTATTTTAAGGGAGGGCAGGTGGGTATTTATTTGACACTTCCGCCTTATCGAAGCTATATACTTTATACGACAAAACTACTCATTAGGGGGTAAAAAATGTGCTATAACTCTGAAATCTTTTATAATCACACACACAAAAAAAAATCTAACAGTGTTAACTTTTTAAATATAAAATATTCATTTCATATAGATACCAAACTTGGAAAAAAAAAATTACTTTATGACACATTTAACTTGTTAATTAATTTTATAAAAAAAAATTTGGCTCACATTAGGAAACATAACTCGGAAAAATTATACATATATTTTTATATAAATATATTAAACTAAAACTAACTTCTCAGGGTACTAATGTTTTAAAAAAATGACATACGTCCACGGCGACAACTCGGATAAAACTTTTACATATATCTATTATTACAAATCCCCAATTCCTATTCTTCCAAAAAATGAAATTCAGTCCAGTTGGACGCCAGAATCTGAGAAAAAAAATTCTACTGTGACAGTCAGATGATGTATGTTGGTTTAACTCAGTTCGAATACTAGGCGAAAGTACCTCGAGGCCACCCATACACAAGATATTAAATCAAGAATACTATGACCTTTGCCCTATTCGCCTATTCTCGATGCTAACTATGAACCAAACGACATTATGTGAGACACGCATAGATATTTTTTTACCGGGCCACAAAGCTTAGCATCAGAGGGAGACATGGATGGGAACACCTACGGAACTAAATAGTTAAATGTGCAAAAGTACAAAGAAATATGTGTTTTGCGTGCCTGGATCATTGAAAAGTAAAATAAAGCATTACAATAAAATTAGAAAAACTGAAGCTTTTTTAGTTAAATAATAGATATTTAATTAATGACTTTAAAATATGAATAATGATTTAATGGCCTCCGCTATTCCCCTAAATTAATGAAACAAACTAATGAGACAATAAAAACAGATTAAACGATATAATATTTTGCGGTCTAAATCTTTTCTTCCCAATTTTATTAAAAATTGTCAACTCGAATTTACTCGATAAAGTGCAATAATAAAAATCTTTCACAAAGCATTTTATAATTGCTTTGCGCTAAAATCAGACAGTTTTAAAATTATTTAAAATGTATATAGCTAAATCTGGTATACGTAATAAGCTAGTGGTGGACAAAAGAGGCGTTATCGAGGAGATCAAGTTGGCAAACAAAGGAAACTTTACTCGTATGGAATTTAGAAACATAAATAAAATTGGAAAGAGATTTTTAAATGAACAATTAACTATTAAACTTAACCGCAATGGAATACAAAATATTTATACATTGGTAATGAAGAATAGCGAAGGAAAAAATGTTAAATATAGATAGATGATCATATATATATATTTAAGACTAATCTAATAAAAAAATGGTTACACTACAGATATAATTAAATACATTTCATAAATATAATTCAATGAAACAATTATACAAGGTATGAACAAAAAAATGGTAAAGAGTAAATAGTTCAATGGAGGAGAAATACTATTACTTTCCTGATTCCTTGGTCATGTTCCATTGATGAGCGTAGCTTGATCTGTCAATCGATAGGTATTTGTCCGGACAAGGAAATGGAAATAAGTAGCATGCTTTTACGAAAAGTTCTACAGATACGGCACAGAGTTCACATGACTATTGAGTGGATACTAAGGCATTTTGATGGCATTTAGGAACCTCAGCATAGGCAAAGCTATTTACTTGCCTAGCCAAGCATAGTAGAATCCATCAAATTCATATGTCTTTTAGCTTGAGCATGTTCAAACTTATCCATGATTTTGAAGACGACAGTTGACTAACTTTTTGGAATAAAATCTCCACAAGCAAAATCTGAAAGAGTTCTCCAAAGAGAAATCTGAAATCCAGCAAGAAAACTCTGAATCACCAGCAAGAAAACTCTGAATAACCCAATCTTTTGTTCTCACTTTTATTTATACCCTCTTTGGCAGCTACCTTCTATTGTTTGTGTGATATTAGATCTTGAAAAGCCCCCATGCTCTTTTGTTTCAAGTTTAACATTTTCTAAATATAACTTTTACTTTTTTACTCTAAATTTCTTTCCTTAAACTTTGAATTTTATTAATTAAAAAAGAAAGAGAAGGTCATCTTTAATTTGCATTGAAAAAGCTAATTAATTAAAAACATACATTCTTTTAAAAAATGTTGGTGGGCTTATCTCAAAATCAAATCATACTAAATATTTTAACAAGATTTAAAAAGAAAAATACATTCTTATTTCTTTTAATAAAATAAGCATTTTATTTCAGCAGAATTTTGCATTAACTCATATATATATATATATATATATATATATATATATATATATATATATATATATATATATATATATATATGTTTGATTAATAGGTTTTAGAAGTAATTTTTATTAACATAAATTTAACCTTAGAATGGAAATTATTTAACACGAAATAGTTAAACGCAAATACAAATTATATAAATGTAATTAATTTTAGCTTTAATGCAAAACCCTGCTGATATTGGACTATAAACTTAATTCAGGTCTATAATACTAACTAAGTTTATAGAAGGCTGTGAAGCATGGATCGGACTTCAGATCCATTGCTTCACATGACTAGCTCAATTAAAAGTACTACAATAACAAATTTTTTCAATTAGTGATAAAAAGAATTGACCAACAAACTCTATGTTTAGAGATGATTTATTTAATTAAACATTATTATTCTTATTTTAACAATATTATATAGGAACTTAATTAAACTATACAATGATAATGACATATAAGGACCACACACATTCTTAATTCATATAATAAACTAGGATATAATACAAACATTAACTAATATTTGACATTTAAATATATACATGACATCAATATAAAATATTCTCAAGCATTAACATATGCTGCATTTCAAAACACACACATCAACAGTTCTTTATGCATGCTATAGAGTTCCTAATTATTTCACTCTGGGAGGCTTCAAACTATTGCAATGGCTAGTTTAATTTTAAGTGGAAATAAGAAAAAATGTAATTTTTTACCTAGGATTTTAACGTGGACTTATTCTTGGTATTTGCTGCTTCAAATTTAAATCTTCCCAACTGGTTGGGATCGAAATCCTTTGGAGGTTTTTATGTTTATTATTTACATTGTACTATTCTTAGATACCGTTAGACATCTGGTGGCTTCAGATTTTTATGCAGGCATCACTTTATGGTGAAAATTGCTGACCTTCCATTAGACTAAGGGCTGGAGCAAGATTGTATATTCCTAAAAGCTGCTCAACATTGCTTGGTCTCTGATTCTGGATACATAATAGATTGGCTGTTTGACTGAACTGAACTGACTGCAATCTCTTAAATTCACTGAACCAAATTGTAGTCTGAACTGGACTGATTGTCCAATGAAAAACTGGACTATTTATTTGTGACCTATTGTCGTATTGGTGTCTCCCAGCTATATTTGTTGTTGAAATTCCTTGCATGTTTTAATTCCATTCCTCTGATAAGCTTTTAATTAGGTGTTTTCATTTGATAGCCATTGCAAATTTATTGTTGTTGATTTTTGTGTACCTTAGCAGCCATTGCATGTTTTGCATTTTACATTTTAAGTTCTATATCATTTTTTTAATATTTAACATGCACAAATTTATTTTATCTACAATCATTCACGATTAACACACATATATATTTTAAAATCAACTCACTATTTAGTTTTTAAGATTACTTTCCTTTTTTTCTTTCTTTAATATTTTAAATGAAAAAAGAGGGAATTATTCTTGCACTATCATAACTTGTAACTTTTATTTATTTTCTAAAATTGTTGAGTTAATCTTCCTTCCCCTTCTAATTAATTAATGGTAACTTTTATAAATTATTTCTTTTTTTAGTGATGTACATTTTGTTTAATAAAAAAAACTCTTTAAATTTTTTATGAATAACAATCTCTTAAACTGAATCATACAACTTTTACTGATTATTTTATTTTATGGAGCTGTATTTTATTTTAATAATTTATATATATATTGTGACCTTTTATTTAGGTCCCTAAATTAATAATTCCAAAATTTTAAATAATGATATATTTAACATCAAAATCTCACTAAAGTGGCTTTCAATAAAGATTGTTTTGAATGTACTGGGAAATTTGCTTTAGAGGAGATTAGATTTCAAACCCAGTCTAGGCTCTGACTAGACAAAAATAACAATTTAAAAGTATTATTATTATTTGGTAGATAAATACATTGCTATTTTATTAGTTTTGAATAGCAATTGAAATAAATAAATAATTAAATCAAATTGTTAAATTTTGTAAAATCAATTATTATAGCAAATTATTTAAGCATATTTTTTAGTACTAACCACCAAGCTGTTTTAAGTAATAATGAACAGTTATTAAAAATGAAGCCAGAGGGGGTAATACTAATTATGCATACCCAAAATTATTGGCTTAAATTCACTCCCAGAGTGCAATATGATAAAAGCTATATATGTTTTAACAAAGCTATAGGGGGTGGACTAATATAAGAAAAACAAGGACCAAGTAAACACAAACCTCAGCTCTGATTTAAAATAAGAAAAAAATTAAAAAATCTACAAAATTCTGAATTGTATGGAAGTAAATTACCTTGTTATCTAAAAATGTGTGAATAAGAAATTTTAAAAAACCTTGCTGCATTTTAAGCCATTTCCACGACGCATATTTTCTAGGATTCATACCGGAGAAGGAAATTAAAACCAAGGAGATAAGTTTTTATTGGAATAAGTACTGCTTCAAACTCAGGAAATTTCAAGAAAAAATAAGCTTGTAACCTTATATTATCTATATATTTAAAATTTCATCTTTAAAAATGTCGTACAAATTATTTATAAGTAGACTAAAAAAATTGATAATGTTTATATTTCGCGCACTAGTCTTGTTATCCAGTAAAACAAGATCTTGCTTATAAAGTAATAATATCAAGTTAAAAAAAAAAAAATAATTCGAAATGATTTTAAAACAAGTGTTATATATGGTATATAGTAAATAAATTTAAAGGTCATTTTGAAATAATCTAACTTTTAATAAAGTAAATAGGAAAATATTTTTGTAATGTTATTCTATTGTCTGCAAAATTTTATCGTGCAGGAACCCATGTAATGAAAGAAATAGTCAATTACCAGCTGACTAAAATCCTAGATATGTCAACGGGATAATTGGATAAATACGTCTTAGTATTAGTAAATTATTGTTATTTTGCCAATGGAAATATAATAAAATAAATGTTTGTTTTTAAAATTGTATTGGGAAAATATACATCGTCGTAATAGTATTTTAAAATATTTACAATGCTCAGATTATTAAAAGTTGTTACACATTACTGCACGGAGGGAAAATCAAACTCATAAATAACTTTAAAAAGAAAAATAAATATATTAAGTGTGATAAAATTCTACGAATGTCCAAGGAAAAAAAATTATCTGGATTTTAAATGTAAATAAATGATTCTTGTTATGCTTTATTTGAAAATGCTTCCAACATAAATCAGTAGAGATTTTAATAAGTTTGTTTTGAAGTTTATTTTGAATTATCTAGAGCAAAGTAGATAAATTCATTTTTTTTAAAAAAAATCTGATACAATTAAAAACATGTATGTTAATTGCCTGATGAATTATCGCCATGGAAACTCTCAAATAATTTCTACTTTGGGATAAGTGTTGAATTCTGTGCTATTATACATACAACAGGATAACGAAATATATATGCTTAATCTAGACTGATTGCTCATCCTAATAACCATTTATATTATTCTAACTCACCAGGAAAAATAACTTGGAACAGAGTATAAAATTTAATGGATAAAAATGTACACTTATTTTGTTTATATAATTGCTGTTATGTATATCACTTGCGTGTTGTTTAGAAATTTATTTTAAATATATACGTTTTATGGTGGCATGGATATATATATATTGGGTTAAAGAAAAAGGGAAAAGATGTGCAAAATATATACATCTATGATTTTATGTATTATTTTTTTTTAGTTAAGAGAAAACCAAAAATATATGTATCATTTATTGAGAGAGTCATAAAAACTATTTACTACTCCCATATTTTAAAATTGGTTTTAAGGTATATTAATAAAGAGATAGATATACAGACATTTTATCAAAAATATATAGTGGTATGACTGAATTATTTTCTGATATAAAATAAAATTTGATATAATTTTTTTATTATTTGGTAATTTGCTATAGAAGTGAACGTGTCCACTTTGAATGCAAATACAGGTTTGATTTTTTATTGTTTAAATCCGTTGTGCTCTCTTTAATAAAAATATAGTTATCATTCTAAAATGATTAACAATCATTGGACTTAGGTATTTTGGTTTTGCCTGTTGATAAATTAATGTTTTTACATTATAAAAGGGAATATGTAGTTTTTCACTGTTAGTGGGTATTGTTTTGTCTTGCTATGAGACCGAGTGACAGTTTTTAGTTAATGGGATGTTCCAAGTGAATGGCATCTAATATATTAATATTTATATGGAGCATAGGCTGATGGAAGGTCACCTATGGCTAATTTTACGAGAGAAAAGATGGACAGAATCTAAGCAGTAATGAATGCTCATTAGTATAAATAATCCTAAAAAGAAAGGATATCTATGGTTTGAATTCTAGTCTTTTCATGGTGAGGCACGACCCACGCACATATATATACCCATAGAAAGGTATAGAATCAGCCATATATTATTATACAACTGTCATGTTGTTTTATAAAGTCTCCCATCTTAGTGTTAAATTCCTCATGATAATATAGAGATAGTTTTTCCACCTGGTATGGTGAAGCATAATAGGTCCAGATCATATAGCAAGTATAAAATAATATTAAGTTTAGGAATACTAATCTAGAATAGTGTTTTATTAACCGAAATAGTGTTTATGATGTTGTGGGATCATCACCAGTTGTTGACAGACCAAGCCAGTATTTATTAATTATGGTAGAAGAATTTAAATGTAAAAGTAAGAGATGCTCATTGGCAGAATGGATTCATTTTTATCAAATAATGATGTGACAATAAAATTGTAAGATCAGTTATGTATTCAAGGGTTGAGCTGTGGACATAGTTACTGTTTTAATGAGATCTAGGTGTATTTGACTTGTGAATGTCTAATCATATTTATTTAATGCACTAAACTTATTCATTTCAAAGTTAAATAAGTTAGTAATTGCACAGAATGTGATAATTGCCCTTATCATATTTTGATAAAAGCAAGGGTTTTAGGAGAATGCAATATTTTTAAAAAAATTTCTGAATTCTAAATTTATACTTAATGCATGTCCTAAAATTCTCAGTATACTGCGAGTTAGAAATTTAAGTGCTTGTCAGCTTAAATAAGTTAGTATCTTATTTTTAACAAAATATACCAAAGTGTAACAAATGATATTGTGAATATTATTTTTTTAAGCCGGTTATATCATTTGCTGAGTATATGGTCAAGGGGATGATATGTATTTGTCCCATCCATAAATTATTTCAATAGATTAGTTTTATTTCATGCCATACCTGTGAATTAAAAATTTGTACATAGTGTAAAATAAAGTTTGTTACATTCAAAAATTTATGTAGTTGCATGTAGTCTTATTGCTAATTATCACATCTATACACTATTATTGTTATTGCTATCAACCTATCAGACTATAAATAGAAATCATCATCAACCAATATAGCACTATTAACTATATTATGCTGTATTATAATAATTTTGGTAAGTCTTATAATTTATTGGTACATCTAATGCATTATCACACAATAATTAAAATGGGAATATCTTGTAGCACAGATTGTTTTAAGTAATATATTAAAATAATATTGATTTAATTTATTTAGTTAAATCCACAGAGCTATCATTCACTGATCTTGATCACATGGTTTATAATTATTTAAGAAAAGGAATTTGGTAAGTTATTGTTTTTAATTATCAAAAAGTCATTTCCATTCATAAATTTTAAAGTTAATATTAGTTATAAAGTTTCTTTAGAACTGCTAAATATAAGTTTTGATTTAAGTTATATTGAAAGCTATTAGGTGCATTATGTTTGGGTAGTGGTAAAATCCTTCTTACTGATCCAAATATAGTTTATATAACAATTTTGAGTGTTAGAACCCTGAGAAGAATTAGTTATTAAATATTTTAAGACAACATTTAAGTTTGTAATAATGTTATGACTTGTTAATTATTATAGTTGAACTTAAAATAGATTACTTTCACTGTTTTATAAAAGTTAGCTAAGCTGTAATATGTAAATTACTTATTTTGGCATAAGATGTATAGTTTGTTTTAACTTCATGATAGATATTCTGGTTATGTCAAGCTTGAAATCCCTATTTTTAGTTAGCTGATCTTTTTACTATTGAATACTATATTAGTTTATAATTTAAAATTTCAGTCTGCATCATGAACATTTTTCTTCAATTTCATCTTGATCATTCTTTTAATTATCCATTCTCATTTAACATTAATTCATTAACATAATTGATTAATCATACATTAACTTTTACTCTTTTATCACCTCAACTATTCATTAATTCTTATTCTATTATCATCTTAGTCATTCATTATTCTCATTTATATTCATACTTTTCTTTTCACTCTTAGATTCATTTCATTCCACTATTCCTTTATTACTTCTTTCCATCATCCATTTAATCATCTATATCATACTCTATTTATCATTTCGTTTATAAGTTGAATTTCGTCATCACTCAAGACATGTAATTATTAGTTATTTTATTAATTTGCTAAATATCAAAGTTAACTCATCTTATTTTGTTTGTGTGGATTTCAAGGCTGGTTTGACTAGAAGTCTTTATCTTTATTAGTCACCTAGTGATCTTCTTAAAATTGACAGTTTCATGCTAGCTTTATTCAATCCTGGAATCATTTCGTTAGTTTTGCATTTTTTTTATTTCTTCATGCTTATATTATTGATCGTGTGAGTACGTTAGGTTCCATAAAAGAATTTAATCACTAAAATGTGTGATATGAGTCTTTGATGACCAGCTAGATCAGGAAGCTAGGGTACAGTAGTGATTATGGTGCCTAAAACATGTAATATGATTTATTTATAGTACATTAGTCTTGGGATATTACAGAAGCGATTAGGGCTTGCCAATGTGTGGCATGAAGACTAGTGGTGGAGAGTTCACAATATATATATATATAGCACTTTGGTCTATATCACCTATAAACCAATTGTAAAGGAAAAGAGATAATTGTGGGAAAGGAAAAAAAATTTTTTTGAATGTGGGAAGAATTAAAAAGCTTTATTGAGAAATCACTAATTAGATAGCTCAAAAATAACATATAGAGACAGTTTGTGTTGGTAGAAAATAAAGCTAGCATTATTTAATGCAGGGGGGATGATTTGATTTTTTTTGTATGCTGCAGTAATGATTTGCCAATATCATGATGTAGAAATAAATATTTATATACCTGAGATAGAGTTTTGTAAAGTTTGATGTCTATCACTAAAAAGTTGGTGAGAATTGAAAGTAAAATGATTATCAATAGCTTTTGTTTAACAGCTTCTTTTGGGAGAATAAGCTTAAGAGTTATAGAAAATAATAATGGAAATTTATGTTATGGTTCACAGAGATTATAATTAATATTGCGTTTGTAATTATAAGAAATTGTGAGGTATATATTGTGTTCATGTAGTCTAAATAAGCAATTTTCTATTAAATAATCTACAGATGTATGTGTGTGTAATACAGATGTATGAGTTGACATTTTTTCTTTCCTTTATAGAAATTGATACCATTTTTTTCTTGTTTCCTGACAAGTGTGAAACAATGGTAAAATAAATGAATCTGTTGTAATTTATTATTCGTAATTCAAAAATCTAAATCTAAATGGGAAATTGTTTAGATCAAGAGAAGTGTAACAATTGTTTTACCAAAAGGATTAAAAAAGCTGTCAAAATCTGATAACTGATAAATGGTTCAATTGTTTGTTCTGAGAATGGATTTTCTTTTAGAAATTTGGAAGGGGCCACCTGTGTAGAGAGGAAGTGACCGATGTTTTTTCCCCTCTCTTTCCTTTGCTGGAAAATATAAAAGGGGAGTTGGAGAAAATGACTGGGGACTTTTTAAATTTTTGCTAGGTTGGGCTTTAAAATTTTTTTTGCTAGGTGCGGATTTGTAACTTTTTGCTTTTTGCTAAGAGAGCAGTTCAATTATCTCCAAATTTTTATTAATTTTCCATCTCAGAAATTAACAATATACTTGAGTTGTATAGTTTACCAAAATATGAATTTCTAATTCATATATCAGTGGTGTGCATTTATTCTTTCTGAAGTTAATCATGAAACTATCAGCCATCAATAAAACATTTTCCCTGAATGCCAGATTCTATCGGTTTTGCTTATTAAAATTTTATTTAAGGAAAGAACTGTCACACTATGGTATAACTATGAAGGATCAATTTATATTATCATAATTGTTTGGCTGGGTAAAATTCATAAAAAAAAGCTACAGCAAACTTCTGAATAATATTTAAAGAAAAGTTAACTCATGTTTGGTAATGAGAAGCTGCTTGTTGTATGTACTTTGAACCTTTGAAAAATGGAAAAGAAGAAGAAAAGAAACAAATGAGTTCGATCTCGGAAAGAAACCAACAAAGTGGAAGGTAATTAACAAAACTTTTTTTTATTAATTATGCTGCAGCTACATTTTGATTTAAAATAACTCTTTGTTTTCTACATTTGATTTAAAAGTAACTCTTCATCTGCTGCATTTGATTTAATGTAACTCTTTGTCTTCTACATTTTGATTTAAAATAACTCATCATTTTCTACATTTGATTTAAAAGTAACTAGCCAGTCTTCTGCATTTGATTTAAAAGTGACTCTTCATTTTCTACATTTGATTTAAATGGAAATTTTCATCTTCAGCATTTGATTTAAAATAACTCTTCGTTTTCTGCATTTGATTTAAAAGTGACTCTTCGTCTTCTACATTTGATTTAAAATAACCCTCCATTTTTTTCATGCATTCTAATTTTAAAAAGACTGTCTTCATTTTTATCTATTGTGATTCAAATGACTATGTGCATTTTTAGTATACATCTGATTTAAAATAAATGTCTATGATGTGTGTCTATAACTGCTATCTCCAAATAAAATGAACTGAGTACAATCAAAAGAAAAGATATTAGAAAGAGTCTATAGTAATGTTTGGTATTATTCTATATTTTATTTCATTTATATAATATGTCTTTTTTTATTATTTCATTTTATAATATGTACATGTTTGATAGAAATGTGTTTTTTTTTGTTTTTACCACTAGTATATTTTAATATAATAAGTTTTTTTTTTTTTATTTATGTTTTAAAATATGCAAAAGGAAAGGAAAGAGAAAAAGAATGATTTTGATCCCATTGAAATATAAGTGCTTACATAGATTTAACTCTGGAGAGAAGAGAGAAATGATATAAAATACTTATTATATTCTTAAGAAATTTTTATATATATTTGTGCTTGATATTGGGTATAAATAATATGGATGATCGTGTGGAAAACCACCATTGTGCTATATGTGTCAATGATCTGTTATTCATATAGGTATTGGGGTGTGTGATCGGTTCAACTGTTTAAGATTGAAGTAATTCATACACGTTTTGATTTGGGATCCGGTTAGTATTTGTCATTCATTTAGACTGTAATCAATGTATGTGGGTGCATATATAAAGCAGTAAATGCTTACTATTATTGAGGTAGCGTTATCTTGCCACCTCATAGATGGAAAGTAGCTGTCTCATGATTGATTTACCATGATAGATGGAGATGACTGTGTTTCACTCCATTTATTATAGTAAGATAGGGAGTTATTAATGAAGTTATTGTTGAATTGAGGAAAGTTTTGCATGCCCATTTTGAATAAATGTGTAGTGTGGAGCTCCTCACACATTATAAATCTTAAGAAAAGATTTATCTCCCCTGTGCTGAGGCAAACAATTGGAGTTAAGAGTTGAGGTTGTCATTGGTTTGATTTAAATTTCCCTTACCCAGACGCTGCTGTGTGCATGTTATATATATACTGCATGGTATTGAAGGATCTCGAAAGTGTTTTTTTTTATGTGGGACAGAATAAAATTGCCCTGACAGGATAAGGATTCAGTCAGATGGAGGTATGATGAGGAATGACAAAGATTTTAATTAGTAAACTACTAACCAATCCGTATTGATTTTTGTGAATATGATAAGTTGAGAGCTGTCGAGCTGGATCAACAGACTGGCCTATTAAAATATAGACGGTTAAAAACATAAAGATCTGACAGGCATTAACATAAAAGTGTGGGTTTTGAATTTGAACCAATTCACAAGACCAGTAAAAGTTTTTTTTTATTTGTTATATCATCCTTTTTCATAAGAATAGTAAAGAAATTATTAATTAATAAAATCATATAGAAATTTCTGATTAGTTAACATTGCTGATTAGAGTAAGTGAAACGAGGTATCATTTGGTTAGTTAACATTGCTGATTAGAGTAAGTGAAACGAGGTATCATTTGGAACAGTCCATTGACAGTGTTTACAAATAAAAGGGGAGTATGAGTTTATAGGTTTTCTTCTCTTTCGAGATATAGATTTTATTCAAGCTAAAAGAAATACGGAATTCTGATTCCGTGCGTAAGCGTGTATTATTTTGTGTGTTTATCTTAATAAATAAATGGGTCAAAAGCAATAAATAAGTTATGTAGAAAAATAGTAATATTAAACATGTATCCAAACCATAATACTTAGTGGATCTAAAAATATATATTTAAGTGTAACCATATTATATTTGAGTATGTTTTATTTTAATTCTTGTTCATGTAATAAAATTTTACTATTGTTATAAGTTATATTGTGTCTTGTGTTTTGATGTTTCCAATATCTACAGAATTTTCATACAGCACCTATATTTAAGGTAATATTAATTTATATTTAAATTTAATTATTCATTTTTCTATTGATGATTTATTTCCACGATCGATTTACAGTAGTCATTATTATATTATTTCCATATTCGATTCACATAGTCAATTTTATATTGACAATTTATTTCCGTGATTGACTTACGGTATTGATTTTATATTGATTATTTCTATTCGATTAACATAATTCATTTTTTTAAGTCACTTTTCTATAATTCATTTTCATATCATTTATTTTTATAGTTAATTTGCAAAATCGAATTTTGTGATTTATTTCCGTAATTTACTCACCAGTAAATTGTGATTGATTTATCTGATTAATGTCCATGGTTTGCTTCCATAGTTTATTTAACAATATAAGATAGATTTAAAATTATTAATTAATGTTTTGTCAACATATTTGATATATAGAATGAAATGACAGGGATTAGTTAAGTTAAATTTAATCAATTTTATCTTTTGGTTCATGGTAATGTTGTGAATATTGGGAGCAGGCATAAAATCCCTTTCCTGCTCTCGGTGTTTAGAGTGATTCCCAATAGTAAATTCGTATCAAAATTTGACTTAAGATATTTGGAATCATATCCATTACAATGTAATTGTGTATAAGTGCATCACTTGATAGATCTAGACCTTGAGAAAGAGCAGTTTAATTATTAATCTAAGAGCTAGTTGGAAGTCAAGTAGCATCATATAATAAAATTAGCATACTGTTGTTAAAGTAGGGATCATAAATTGATAGTCGATTGACAGGTTAATTTATGTGTTTAGAAATAAGACTAGGTGTTCTCAGATCAGAGAACATAACACAGACATTCCGTGTTATATAATTGTAGCTAATTTAAAGTGACAGATGCTGAAACGAAAAATAAAGTAATGGAATTAAATGGGGAGAATTTATTTAGGATAATTTTTTATTTAGTGTTAAATTAAATGATAAATTTATATCATGAACATAGATTATGAGTTCTCTGCATCGATTACTGATTCATTTCCAGTCCGATATAAATGAAAAATGTATATAGTATTTTCTGTAGTTACCACTCGAGATCAGATATTTGTAATAAAGTTATGGGAGAAGGTTGTCTTATTATTATTACAGATTTAATAATAAATCAATTATGAAATATTTGCATGACTCAGCCGAGTTTGAAATTAAGATCACATCAATTAGATGGTTTCATCAATATTATTGTTGTTATTATTTTTTTAAGAGACAATTTATTTACTTTCTCCAGTATCTTCTATAGTCCTAAATATAGCTAATGATGATGATCTCTGGTGGGCATTACAATTTATAGCTGCAATTTGGCACCCCCGGTATATTTGATCCCAAGTTAGTATTAAATTCAGTTGTCTTGCTACTTGAAATAAATTAAAGTTTATTGATGTTAAATGAGTGAAAGAGTGTGCGGAGAAAGTTGAGGTATATATATATTGTGATGATCACACATACTGCGGTCACACATATAAATATTAAACATTCACAGAATATTAAATATCATGTTTGATAAAAAAATAAATAAAAAAGAAAAAGAGCGAGCTTAGAAAATTTACAGAACAAAGAAATGTTTCAACTAATTAAAAAGGAGAGGGAATTAGAATCAAAAGATTCTTATCTTTTACCCTCCAATGTTCCGATTTTGGTGAAATTAAAATATAAAATTAGAAATATTGGAAGTATACGTTATAAAATAAAGCGATAAAGAAATATAAATAAAATGCATGTTAAAATCCGATGCATGTTAAAATCCGATTTTGAAAGAAAGTAGAGTTTAAAAACCTTAAATAGTGTGCAAAACATAGAAAGTTAAACATGATCAAAAGATAAGAATCTGGGTTTTATAGTACACATTTGACGATAAACGAAATGCGTGTATGGAGTGTATTTGAAGCAGGATATAAACAGCAATAATAAATGCTTGTCCAAATTTAAATAAAAAGAAAAAAGAAAACATGTATTAAAATCTGTTTAATTAAATTAAAAAATATTGAAATAAATAAATGTACATAGTGCTACTAGATTGGGTAAAACAAATTTACATATGGTCGAAGGCATAGTAAGAAAGGTGTGAATGAAAGTGAAAACAAAGGATCAGAAAGACAAAGGCTGTTGGAATTTTTTTTTAAAAAAAGTTTTTCAGTAGAGATTAGAGCTAGAGACTTCGTATTGAGAGGGTGGTAGAACTCAGCTCTGATAATCAACCGCTATAGTTAACAAATATGACTTTTAACATCGGTGCCTCATCTAGAATGGCTGGCTAAGGCCATCGTGATCACTAGTCGATCCGGACTTACTGTACTAATGGTTCTTGTGAAGATATAACAACTGCCATCATAGCGCCTGCCGGTAGATTCATTTAGTTGCCTTGTCCTCGATGCCCTGTTCTTGATGCCTCGTCCTTGATGCCTTAAGCACTGAGAAGCTACACACAACCAAATTTAACCTACGAACGACCATCCCTCCTAAAGAAGTGGAGAAAATCCATGTGGCAGGCGGCAAGACATTGGATAAATTCAGAGACTAAAACCTAGGTAAAGATACATACTATTTTTATATATTTCAAGGTGCACATCATTTACTTAGACAATGGCCAATGACCATTTATAAATGTACCATCATTTATAATAGTTTTTTTATATGTATTTTTTTCTTGTAGCACTATAGATCATAATCTGTTTTTTATTTAATGTTAATGTGTTTTTTTTATATATCTCTTTTATGATTAATTTATTCTATTAAATCTATTATTTTATTTAAATCTGTCTTGTCTCATTCTTCACCACTCCAAAAGGATAGTCTAGTCTTAGGGTGGGAAAACTATTATTCATTTTTTTGATTATTGAATTAACACGTGGAAGTTGGTGGTGCAGTATTTGTTCCTGTTAAATTTATAAATCATCCAAGTGCTGTAGCTCTGTTAAATCTTACAGCAGTCAAGAGACGGTTGGCTGGGAAAAATAATCTGGTGCTATATCTGTATAGCATACAGATTCGATCAAATATGGATAGAGACTCGTGTATGTCCGTAGGTTCTCTCTGCTTGAGGTAGCGGAAAGTGGACGATCTTGAATTATTAGAATTCCTCATTATGCACTCATAAAGGGGAAGTTGAGCCTTTGATCGACCCATGCCCATTACATATTTTGGGGACCAGTCCAGGATATCTATTGCTGCACAATTAATAATCATGTGTTAAATAATTTTATAAGATAACATAAATATTTACTAAAATAAAAATTGTTTTTAGTATATGTGTTTTCAAACATATAAAATTAGCATTGTATGTTAAAGTGGCAAGAAGCGAAGATGAAGTGGATAAGTTTTATTTTATGATACTCTATACGAGTGTTTCACGTCAAATGTGTACAAAGAATAGAAAGAGGGGGGGATTTTTTTTTGTTAGTATTACGAAAGTTTTGAAATGTTTAGTGAGGGATAATCTGAGACAACAATATTTAGACAAGTTGTAACAAACAAAGAACTGATTGTCTCAAATGATTGCTGTAATGTAATATAAATCATTTCAAAAAAAAAAAAAAAAGAAAGAGAATAGCACAAAGTTTCATGAAAGTTTACGCTAAATAATAGAAAAAAAATAGTTGCATAGCCCAGTAAAGTGAAAGAATAGATAAATGTGTGTGTGGTTTCATAGTCATATAATAAAGTGTATTCAGCTATAATTATAGCGATAAAATATAGATTATTTGGATGTAATCAATTAACAAAAACATAAGATAGTTAAGTTAGAAATAGTGAAACAGTTTCAGTAATGTTGTAATTATAAAGGTTAAATGATTAACATAGTCGAGACTAAGTTAAATGAAGAAAGATATATGTGTGAATTACTAATCACATGTCCCAGTTAAGCAGAAAATAAAATATTTTAATGATAAAAGGGATCCGCATGTATAAGTTAAATTGAAGAAACTATAAGTATTATCGTGTATTGTAGTTAAGTGAAACAAAAAATATATATGTGTGTATGACCGTGTTTAAAACAGCCGTAACCTTAAGTGGCCGAATTTTATAAATGTAGGAGTAGAAAAAAAAAATATCGGAAGGGTACTGTTGGAGATAGTCAAATAAAATGAAGTTATAATGTATATCATTAACAGAAGAACAAGTATAGTAGTTAAGTAAGTTAAATTTAAAAGAATATATAAGTGCATCATTTGATTGAAGTATAGGAGTCAGAGGTAGATAAGTAAAGAAAATAGAGGACAATCATCAAGGTGGGCAGGCAGTCAGGCGAATATAAGGCAGGCGAACAAGAGGGTGAACCAGAGTATGGATGTTTGGGTTGGCTAGCGATCTGAATGCTGATCGATAAACAACTAAGAAATTAAAAGTTAATCAAAGTGAAAAAACATAGACAACTAAGAAATTAAAAGTTAATCAAAGTGAAAAAAACATAGAGTCAGTCGAAAGACTTTGTGTATAAGTCTAGCCAGAAGAGGCCAATAGTAGTAATAATCATTCCAGATATAAATAAGGGTTAAATAAAAAATCATATTTATGCGAACAAGGGCTGAAGCCAAAATGGAACTTCAAGAAAAGCAAGTAAAAGAAGGGAATGGAGAAAAGATGAAAGTAAAGGATACAATAGCCTATAGTAATATCATGGATATGTTAAAGCAAATGAGGATAGAGCAAGAGCAATTCATAAAACAATTCGTGGACAGACGAGAGAAGGATAGAAAGAATGGATGGTAAAGGTAGAGATAGACCACCAGAAAAAATGGGCTGAAGTCGGGGAAGAAATAAGAAATGAGGTCATCCAGCAATCAAAGGCTAATGACACATGGAATGGATTTTACCAAGAGATTAAGATGGATGAACAAAGGAGTATGGGGCCATGTGGATATGAGGAATCAGAAATAGTTGAGGATAGAGGTAGAGAGTCAGAAGAATTTGATTGGGAAAGGGACATAGGGTGACCAGAAAAGGAAATAAGACAGTTAGATGAAGAGGTGAAAGTAGTTAGAGTGGAGGAATATAGAATGATGATGATGAGCATACAGAAGAATTTAAGTCAGGTGGTGAAGGTAGTAGCAGGGTTAAAGATAAAATTTGAAGAGAGGATAAGTAAGTCAGCCGGTAACAGCACATATACCGGGATAGAATACATTGAGTCAAGAGCCACTAGAGGAGATACAAACAAGGGATATGCATATAGACCACCGCCAAAAGAATCATTTAAAATTAAAAATGGGTGGGATTCTAGTAAAGGACGATGGAAAAAAAACCGAAGAAATTTGAAAGAGTAGAATCCAAAAGGACAGAAAGATAAATGATCTAGATGTAAGACTGAATGGAAGTGGCCATACAAATGGACAGAGGATAGAGAATGGAAGGATCAAACCCACATCCCAGAAGAGGCAGAGGGGGTGTCAATAGAGGAAGACAACCACCAGACAAAACTTAAGGGCAGTCACAAATAAAGGAAGGATTTAATGATAACAAGATTGGAAATGGAAATGGACCATGGGTCATGGAGAATGGACTATAATATGGAGCCTGATAAAATAAAGAAATGATGAGCCGATAAGTGGAAAAATGGATGAAGGACATTATGATAAAACAAGAAAGCATAACATAAATAGTAGGATGAGGCCATAGATACAGGTTGAAGGCATGTAGGTTTAGAGATTTGTAGATGGATCTGAACAGTATTTGGTTATGCCTTCTTCGTTATTCATTCATGTATGTTCTGCAGTGCACCAAATCTTATCATACAGAGAACACAGGGACAGAGATCGCATTTTTATAATGACTCACTGGATTAAGATTTCCAGTTAGATATTGGACAGATATCGTGAGTCAATGGTTTAGAGATCAATCTATGGGGGAAAGAACCCCTTATATAAACTAAGAGCTATCAGAAAATATACTGAGCTCATGGATGAGCTGGACGAAAAGATGCCAGCCTCCCAACCCACCTCGGTATTAGTGACCAGAGTTGGCACTTAGGGGTTTATCATTTGCAGGATGTGATGTATGAACAGGTTTAATCGGGTCACAGAGATATCCTGTGGATTCAAAGCTGTATATATGAGTATGAGGCAGAAATTAATGCATGTAATGTTAATGACAAGATTAAATTGGTTTGGCAATGCTAGTCGGGTCATCAAGAAAAGGGATGTAATTTACCTGATCACCAATCTAGAAATTAACCTCATCACTAAATCATATTAGGAATGCATAAATCTAAAAAGGTTTGAACAGTAGTTGGGAGCACCTAGCTTTCGATGCATAAATTAATTTTTTTTTTTTTTACAAAAAAAATTTTAAAGGAGGGAAATGGTGTAATGTGATGATCGCACATACTGCAATCACACATATAAGTATTAAACATTCACAGAATATTAAATATCATGTTTGATAAAAAAAATAAATAAAAAAGAAAAAAGAGCGAGGTTAGAAAATTTACAGATCAAAGAAATGTTTCAACTAATTAAAAAGGAGAGGGAATTAGAATCAAAAGATTCTTATCTTTTACCCTCCAAAGTTCGGATTTTGGTGAAATTAAAATATAAAATTAGAAATATTGGAAGTGTACATTAAAAAATAAAGCAATAAAGAAATATAAATAAAATGCAAGTTAAAATCCAATTTTGAAAGAAAATGGAGTTTAAAAACCTTAAATAGCGTGCAAAACATAGAAAGTTAAACATGATCAAAAGATAAGGATCTGGGTTTTAAAGTACACATTTGATGATAAATGAAATGCATGTATGGAGTGTATTTGAAGCAGGAAATAGACAGCAATAATAAATGCTTGTCCAAATTTAAATAAAAAGAAAAAAGAAAACATGCATTAAAATCTGTTTAATTAAATTAAAAAATATTGAAATAAATAAATGTACATAGTGCTACTAGATTGGGTAAAACAAATTTACATATGTCCAAAGGCATAGTAAGAAAGGTGTGAATGAAAGTGAAAACAAAGGATCGGAAGGACAAAGGCTAGTGGAATTTTTAAAAAAAAACTTTTTCAGTAGACATTAGAGCTAGAGACTTCGTATCGAGAGGGTGGTAAAACACAGCTCTGATAATCAACCACTATAGTTAACAAATATGACTTTTAACATCGGTGCCTCATCTAGAATGGCTGGCTAAGGCCATCATGATCGCTAGTCGATCCAGACTTACCGTACTAATGGTTCTTGTGAAGATATAACAACTGCCGTTGTAGCGCCTGCCGGTGGATTCATTTAGTTGCCTTGTCCTCGATGCCTTGTTCTTGATGCCTCGTTCTTGATGCCTTAAGCACTGAGAAGCTACACACAACCAAATTTAACCTACAAATGACTATCCCTTCTAAAGAAGTGGAAAAAATCCACATGGCGGGCGGCAAGATGTCGGATAAATTCAGAGACTAAAACCTAGGTAAAGATACATACTATTTTTATATATTTCAATGTGCACATCGTTTACTTAGACAATGGCCAATTACGATTTATAAATGTACCATCATTTATAATAGTTTTTTTATATGTATTCTTTTCTTGTAGCACTATAGATCATAATCTTTTTTTTATTTAATGTTAATGTGTTTTTTTTTATATATCTCTTTTATGATTAATTTATTCTATTAAATCTATTATTTTATTTAAACCTGTCTTGTCTCATTCTTTGCCACTCCAAAAGGGTAGTCTAGTCTTAGGGTGGGAAAACTATTATTCATTTTTTTGATTATTGAATTAGCACATGAAAGTTGGTGGTGCAGTATTTGTTTCCATTAAATTTATAAATCATCCAAGCACTGTAGCTCTGTTAAATCTTACAGCAGTCGAGAGACGGTTGGCTGGGAAAAATAATCTGGTGCTATATCCGTATAGCATACAGATTCAGTCAAATACAGATATAGACTCATGCATGTCTGTAGGTTATCTCTGCTTGAGGTAGAGGAAAGTGGACGATCTTGAATTATTAGAATTCCCCATTATGCACTCATAAAGGGGAAGTTGAGCCTTCGATCGATCTGTGCCCATTACAATATATTATAATGAGCTTGTCAATAGTTCTTAATAAGCTTTCCAGTATATCCATATCCACAGACCAGTTTTTAACACTTGCTTTTGACAGTGAGGTGTTAAGTTATTCAAGCATTGCATTTAAAATATGAGGTCAAGTGCAGCATTTTATCTAATATTTAACTATAAAGCAAAAAATCTAAAATGTTCAGACATCCATATGTCTTCAAATCCACATATCTACATTAAATAGCTATATGAGACTGAACTAAGTTCAGATACATCACATATTAATAGTTTAGCAATAAAAAATGCAAAATCCTTAAGAATACTAAAAATAATTGCAAGGAAATTGAGTCATATATCACATGACTTAATTCAATAAGCTGGTATTACAAATGTTATATAATAGGCATGTCAATAGTTCTTAAAAAGCTTTTTAGAATATCCATATTTTCAGACTGGTTTCTATATCTGCATATCATCAGTTTCGCACTAGGATATTAAATCATTAGATTTAACATAGCAGGACATGTCCAGTACTTTATCTAATGTTTACTATTACAAAGATGATCTGAATTTTTTAAACATCCATATGTCTTCAAATCCAATTATATAACTTAAATAGCCATATGGGACTGAAATAAGTTCTGAATATAGTTCAGTTCCATATGACTATTTAAGTTAGTTATCTGGATTTGAAGACATGTGTGGCTGAAAATTTTACATTTTTTGCTTAATATTTAAACATTGGATAAATTGCTTGGCTTGACCTCGTTTTTTAAATCTAATGCTTGAATATACTAATGTCTCACTGATGAAATCCAATGCAAGAAACTGGTCTAAGGATTTGGATATTCTGAAAAGCTTGTTAAGTGCCATTGGCATGCTTATTGTATATCATATGCAATAAGTTATTAAATTAAGTCATGAATTATATGATTTAATTTTTTTTCAATTCTTGTTATTGCTCTTAAGAATTTGGTGATTTTATATTGCTGAAGCTATAGAAAGATAGACACAGAGGCAGACAGACAGAAAAAACATGTAGATGGATAGGCATAAAGTCAGATAGATAGATAGATAGATAGATAGATAGATAGATAGATAGATAGATAGATAGATAGATAGATAGATAGATAGATAGATAGATAGATAGATAGATAGATAGATAGATAGATAGATAGATAGATAGATAGATAGATAGATAGATAGATAGATAGATAGATAGATAGATTGGTGGATACATGGGTGGATATGTAGGTGTTTAGGTAGGTGGATAGATAGATAAATAGATAGATAGTTAGATAGATAGATAGATAGACAGTTAGATAGATAGATAGACATAAGATAGATAGACAGATAGATAGATAGATAGATAGATAGATAGATAGATAGATAGATAGATAGATAGATAGATAGATAGATAGATAGATAGATAGATAGATAGATAGATAGATAGATAGATTGGTGGATACATGAGTGGATACGTAGGTGGATAGGTAGGTGGATATATATATATATAGATATAGATAAATAGATAGATAGATAGATAGATAGATAGATAGATAGATAGATAGATAGATAGATAGATAGATAGATAGATAGATAGATAGATAGATAGATAGATAGATAGATAGATAGATAGATAGATAGATAGATAGATAGATAAATAGATATATAGATAGATAGATTAGATAGATGGATGGATGGATGGATGGATGGATGGATGGATGGATAGATAGATAGATAGATAGATAGATGGATGGATGGATGGATGGATGGATGGATGGATGGATGGATGGATAGATAGATAGATAGATAGATAGATAGATAGATAGATAGATAGATAGATAGATAGATAGATAGATAGATAGATAGATAGATAGATAGATAGATAGATAGATAGATAGATAGATGTAATAATTATGGTACTGTTCATTATTAACTATATTAATGTGATTCTTTCTATTATAAAAACAATTTATATAAGAAATCTCCTTTTAATTTGTTGTACATAATCATATAAATATAGGCTGAATAATGATATTCATCTGTATTTACTATTAAATTAAAAAGGTTTAGCCAGAGTCAATAAAAACTGCATATAATTTATATCCATAGAGAATAAAGTTAATTTGTAATCATTTTAATAATTAAATAGCAAATTCCAAAGCATATAATAATGAAATGCTGTATGGTATCAATGAAATCCATATTGCAATCTAAAATAAATCTTCTTTTATTCCTCTTCCTTATCTTATAAAAATAACAAATTTTTTTTCTTTTTGAAATGTATCATGCCATTATCCATGACATATATGTATAAAAACTTCTAGATTGTTGTCCTAAAATATCAGCCTTGACAAAAGAACATTAAACAATATTAAAAATATAATACACTGACAGCATCTGAGAAATAAAAATAACTTATTTATCAATGTACTATTTAATATTTAAAGGTTTATATAGAACTTATGGCACAGAACTTCCATAACTCTCCAAAAAAATAAATGAAAATTGAACTTCAGTCACTCTTTCTTTCATATCATATAAATTGATAATATTTACAGTAAATATATTCACATATAAATAAATAAATATATCATAATGAGAATGTTTACATAACTTTGCAATTAATTATCTTAATTATTGCATCAGTATTCAACTACAATTAATTCAAACTGCATACAATATCAATGATAAAATAAAAATGATTACAATTATAAAAATAAATTATGATTATTCATCATAGATTTCACTGTTTTATTATCCTCCTGAATACTGATAGATTTCTTTGTTCTCATTTACTTTAAGCTTTCAACTTACACTTTACTATTAAACCATTATTATTTAGCAGAATATAATAAATTTGATGTCATTTTGATAGTCATTTTTGTTTCGAAATTAAATAAAATTTTAAAACATCACATTTGATTTTCAGTATTATTTAAAAAAATAAATTTTAATCAAACAAAGTGCTGTTTCATCATCAAATTTCAAGTAGAGCAGATTTTTTTTTTACAAAATAAACACTCTTTGTTTGATGTTTTTGTTAAAAGTCTGAATTAATTATTATCAATAAACAATAAATAAACCAAATTACAATTTAAATATTTACAATTTATTAGTACTTTTTATGATGTTTCTAAATATAGATTATTTAATGATGACATTTTTTTAGACTGCAGAAGTTCCCAATAGTGTATTACTCAGGAGAATATAAGCATTTATATTTAAAATAAAATACTTTTGTAAAAAAATAAATAGTTAATAATATATATTTTGATTTCCAATAGTTATTGTATAATTTCTATACAAAAATAACCATAAACTTTCCACAAATCAAGTTTTTAGTTCATCATAATATTTTCTTGCAATGTTTGAAATAGCCAAATATATAAAAAAACACAAATCATTATAGAGTTTAAGTAATTTTGAAGACTCTCTTATTTGATTATCCTGACATTTTTTGAATTTTTTTTGAAATTTATGTATTAGAAGAAAATACACTTGAATTTTGAAGCCATAAAATAAAAGATTCATGAAATTTATTAGTAGAGGTAGAAAAATGCAAATTCAATTTGTTGATATTGTAATGAAAAACTGCATAATTAAGACTATTTATTTTAAAATGGATTCATTAACAATTTAAGAAATTTCCAATATTACTTAATTTCCAAAACAATAAATCATTTGATTTTATCTTATATTGAAATAATGAAATCCATTTTCTAAAGCAATCAGGGATAATGAAATAAAAGTTTTATTTTAAATGTACATTCCCACATATGATTGTATGTGTTAAAGTTAACTTGATTTTCTTATAGTAATTTTAATAACAATAACTACTCGATCAATAGACGTGACACCTGCTTCGACATCTCTAAACGCTGGACTAATTAGTCCATTTGCATATGCTTTGCATACCACTTCTCCCGCTCCATTTTTTACATTTCGCAGCTCACAGCACCGCTATGAATATGAGGTAAAGGACCTCGAAAGCGCTTAGCGTATATTAATTCCTGTATATTATTATAGCTTCACATTCAAGCGTGACATACGCTTAATTGGTTTATAAATTATAGTAATTAAGGATTTTATTTTAATTTAAATCTAATTTTATCTGTAATTATTTTTAACATTATGTTTTCATTGTTTTCTGTAGTTATTAATTTAGATTTTTGCATTTAAATATTTTAAAAATTATTTTCATTATGATTTTTTCACATACAAGTAATGCCATAATATATTTTAAATTATGTCATCATGAAATCTGTAAACACTATTTTAAATTTAACAAAGATATTTCAAAATTATCACAACTAATTTTTCTCCCTCTCAAAAACATGTGAATCAGGCTATTACTGTTAGTAGCATAATTTAATTTTGATCCCTTTTCCCATATTATTGCATCTTCTTAAGAATTCTAAAATATAAGTTACCAATAACAAAAAAATATATGAAAATAAAAACGAAATTGCATCAAATAAAAAAATATATGTTCATATAAACTATGTTTCTCACACAAACTAGGAGCAAGAAAATAATAAGTTGTCTTTTATTTATTGCTAGATTTTTAAAGAAGTGAGTTCTCTTTTAAATTATAATGTTTTATAAAAGTGTCTGTGTAAATAGATACACCTACAAATGACATCCAAATTAGCTACATATCTTATAAATGAAAATATGTTGATGTTTAAGAACTCACACAAATCATCTCTGCAGTCAATATTATTTAAATATTCTTAACTATTTGATATTACTGTACATGATACTATATCAGTTAAAGGTGACAATCTTGTAAATTTTCCTAAGTTTGTTAATCTACAATAGTGAAAGTGAAATTTGATACATTTTAAGCACAATCTTTACTTCATACTCTTTCTATGTTATGTAAAGGTTTAAAGTGATTATCATTTACATTTTTGTTTGATAAATTATTTATAAACAAATAATAATTTCCATGAGAGGACAGAGTGACTTAAAGTCAACATGGGTGTGACAGTAATATTGACATTAACAAGGGATTTTGGTTTTCCATCATCAGATTTTCAATGGGTATAGTTGACTAAAGAATTGGAAGAGGAAGTAAATTGAAACCTGTCCATTAAAATGTGAACATTTGTTATCTTAATATAAACACATCACTGATTATATATGTGTGTAAGAGATTGTGATGATTTAGCATGAAACACTTATATTGGAGATTATTTACCCTTTTCACATATGTTTTCATGTGTATTGGATGTATGAGATAGAGTGGATGACTGATGGGAGTTTGAAAGTATATGTTTAAATCCCTTATATTAAAGAAATATCTGTATATAAAAATTATAATATAGCATGAAAATAAAATGATGCATACGATTGGCTTTTTATAATTAGTTATTATAATGAAATAAATGTGCTTTTTATTATTGCTGCAGTTATTTTTGAAAAAAAAAGTTTACTATTTCTTTTAAAATTAGAAGGAAAACTGTCTTTTTAAAAAATATTTTAAACTTATAGTTATTCATGCCATGAACGATATGGGATTCCACTAGAACAGAAGGAAGAAAATCAAAATTTAAACTAAGTGAGCTAAATTCAAAATAATCTGATTTTTTTTTTCCATTTCACAGACATATTTATGAAAGTACTGAGATGGATATCACTTTAACTTTTAAAAAATAACATTAAATTAAGATATTTGTAAATTGATAGTTATATCACATACTGGTTGTAAACACTTCATCTAGTTCTTGTAGTTATTTGAAGTATAATTAGCAATAATAAACATCAAAGATAATATGGAGAATAACATTTTGAATAATCAAGACTATCCAAGAAAGATAAATATTATTGTCATGTTATTTCTGGTGGTAGAAATTCAGCAAACATAATAACAGCAGTCTACCTTCTAGATCTGGAAACATCATGAATGAATAAATCATATATGGGCTGTAATTAACTTCATGATACTTAATCCATTTTTCCTCCTTGTGTAAAATTCATAACAAAGAGTTATTTATTAATTTTATTTATTAACTGATCGTAAATATAATTAATTAATTACAGAATTTTCTAAGAAAAATATTATCTTAAATAGACGTTTATAGAAAATCTTTGATAATGAATATTTTATGTCAATCTGTTGGCAATGAAAAAACAGAATTAATTACAAGTAAGAAAAATAAACATTTTTTAGAATTTATTTAAAATGACTAAACTTCCATTTTTTCTATAATTTTATATAAATATTGAAATTTAATTTGGACATACAGAAACATGGGTACACCAAATATTTAATGTGTAGGTTTATGTAGATATGTACATAGGGTATTAATTAAACTGTAAATCATTACACTGCAAAACTATGCTATTGAACCGTATTTTTTTGATTTTTTTATATTACTCTCTAATATTTTTTCACATTACCTAATTTTGGCAACTAGTGCCAATAAAAACATATATATATAAACAAATTGATGTTTTTCATAACTTAACAAATAGAAGTGTTCAATTGTTACTAATTTTCTTGTTTTCTGATCCAACACAATATCTGATAAAATGAAAAATTCTTCAAAGATCAGCTATAAATTTTATAATATTTAATAAGTTATTTTATCGATGACACAATTAAATAATCCACAGCATGGCAAAATATCAACTTTTATGGTGCAGCTTTCTTAATTAACTGCCCCCATAGGAAATAACAAATCTACATAAAGTACCATACCATCAACATATCAAATTTCATGTTAACATTTGAATCTGCACTTTATTTTAATAAAATAAGATAAAATGGGTGTTATTATTAAAGTGAGAATTCAAACTTTATCATCAAATGCATCTGTTGGTTGTACTTAAATATAAATGAAGTTCTTGTGATTGATATGTTCTTGAACTTCCAGGGAATTCATGACATTTGAATTAAAATAGGTGATTCTGGAAATGGTATTTTGAAAATAAATTTGATTTTTAGGATTAAAATGATTTTATATTAAATCTATTTTGTTATACTGTTTTTTTTATCATGCATTTAAATGTTGATTATTTTCTTCCAAATTTTAGGGTGGGGGGGATGCATTGATATGGTTTGGGCTTATGAGTGTGGAATCATTAGGGAATTGGATAGGTGTTTAAATAAAACTAAAAATTGAGAATTCAATCTTTAATTTCAAATGAATCATATTAATATATTTAAAATAAAGATGAAATGTATGTGGTTGTTCTGGTATTATTCACTTTTTATAGACACTTAATTTAGAACTCTTGAGTCGAAAATAAGTATTCTGACAAAAATGCTTTCAATTTATCTCCATTGGAGCAATGAATAATTTAATATAAAATTTGTAGATGGTTTTCAGAATATTTGACACTATTTCACTTTGTTATAAGCACTTTCACCAAAATAAACCATAGCAAATATATGTAATCCGTAAATTATATTTCCATTTAACTTTTATGCGTCATTTTATGCATTAATTATTATTATTGAAAAAAAACCCTGATCATAGTTGAATTAAATTTGAAACTTTTTAATTAATCAATCTTAATTTTATTCTTTATTGTATTTTCAATTTATTTGTTAGAAATATATATTTCCAAAGAAAAATTATTCTTTATATATATTTATATGTCCACAGATGGCGTTCTACCAAAAACGCCGATCCAGCGTATGTTTTGTTTACATAAACGTCAGAGCAGTATTCACTATCTCTAACTATAATTCCACTTTCAGATCATGATTTCAAGCTATTTGCTATCATCAGTGAAATCATGATCTGAAAGTGGAATTATAGTTAGAGATAGTGAATACTGCTCTGACGTTTATGTAAACAAAACATACGCTTGATCAGCGTTTTTGGTAGAACGCCATCTGTGGACATAAATACAAGCGTTAGCAAGTTTTTTAACTTGCATTTTGTTTTTCATATATATATATAAGACCAATTTTAAAATGGCTTCTTTAGATGTTATGAACCTGTGTGGAAATGTTAATAGTATTTGGTCTATAAATAATATACAACATCTTTTTAACATAGTATGGTTAGTAGTAAAGGGGTTGAATTCATGTCAATGAGTGATAAATTGTATACTACATATTGTGGTGATACTTTTGTTATGAATACAGATGGATTCATGGGTTCTCTATTAGTAGAAACATTATATTTAGCTTAGCAGTGACTTTCATTGAATAGGATATTATTTAATACCTTTTACATAGCAGTAAAGAAGGTATATACACTAGATATATAGACATATTTATTTGTGCTCCCTCTAAGCTTTGCTTTATATGTTTAACAAATTGAAGAAATTTCCTAAATGAAATTGTGAAATATTTACTTCTTTAGTGTGTAATATATAAAATATATATGTGCTTGGTGTAAAGATAATGAAGTTAGTAATACCAAAATAAAGATAAGTAATTCTATATTTATCTTGATAATAATTTTATTTTTAAATGTTTTAAATATGTAAAATGTAATTTGGTTGATTTTGCCACAGGGAAAGCACCAAGGAGTGCTTTGTCATCTGAATGAAATTGTTTGCTATGACATTTAGATAAATATTTTACATCCAAACTATAATCGAGTGAAAGAAGCGGTTGAAAGTATGCCATTTTTCAATCACATGTGATGCAGTTTAAAAGCTAGGTTTCAACGAAATTGGAAGTTTTCTGCATGAAAAGACTATCTGGTATTTTCTTAAGTCTTAAGTATACAATTTGCTATTGTAGCCAGTTGAAGCCAGCTTTGTCTTGCTAAAGAAAAAAACATTGAACATTTTCTCAATCTTTGATTATATTTAAATATAGTCGAACTTATTCAGGCATTCATATAGTTTTGGGATTATTGAGCTTAATATGCTAAGTAGATATGATTTTGTTTTTGTTTTTCAGTTTATGTGAATATTGAATTAAGCATAAATTCTCTAGTCTCAGTAGAAATTTTATTGGTTGAGAAGTTTTTAAATTTATTTTCTCTTCCAATAGTTTCGTCCAAATGTTGTTAATCTTCTTTAACTCACACCTTTCATTTATGCTCTTGGGCCTTTTAAAAATCTCTATAGCTTCTCTTAGCAATCTCTCGTCATGAGGAGAAAGAAAACGATAAAAACGATTTTAAATCTCACATGCATTCTTATGATTTGAGAAAGAGGATGCGCTGAGGAAGGTACTTGATATTGTACTGAAACGGCAGCATTTAGCTTTTTCACTACATGGAATATCCCGAAAATAGTAATAATAATATGTCATCATTTTATCTGTGAAAATATTAGAATTAATATTATTAATCTTTACTGGAAAGATTGGTTTAAAGAATGGAGGTGTTTTGAAAGAATGTGTGTGAAGAAAATTAAAGCCGTTTGTGATGTTCAATTTTTATTCAATTGTAAAAGAAATGGACTTTATCCTAGCTGTTGTAAAGTTTCCTTTCATACGCATATGAAGAAAATTGACGCAATTTTGAATAAGGCAAGTTTTGATATTTTAACTTTTTTTATTAGAAATACAAGAAAAAAGTTAGATTTTTTAGATAAAAAAATGTTACAACTCCGTCTTTTATTAAGTAATACTTTTCATCCAACATTTTGGTCAATTGGTGATAAAATCGTTTATTTTAGAGTGACTAAAGAAAGTGATTTTAAATTTCGAAGGCAAATGAATAAATTTAACAAACTACTTAGAAAGAAACAGGAAATGCTAACTTTGTCTTTGTCTGAATGAGGAAGTGTGCACACTGTAAAGAATTTATCTCATAGAAAATTATCAGACTTTGAACTAAAAGTTTTAAATAAAGGTTTTAGTTTTGCAATAACACCAACAAAATTACCTTTTGAGGATATTATTTACAGAGTGGAAAGTAGTTTATCAAAAATACCTTGCGGGGGGGGGGTGCAGATATAGTGAGGGGAAAAATATACGATATTTTAAATAAAACAAACCACCTAAAACTAATTTACCAATTAATGAAAGAAGAGCTTTGTTTGCTTTAAAAAATGACAAATCTATTTCTATTCTTCCGGCAGATAAAGGTAATACTACAGTAATTTTAAATAAGGCTGATTATTTTAAAAAAATACATGATTTATTAAATGATAATATTTATAAAAAAAATTATAGAGATATATGACTTATCTTGAAAAAAAAACGAAAGCATTAATTTATTCTACTGATCTAGATTTAGAAACAAAGATACAGCTTACTCCGAGGGGAAAATATTCCTTTTATCCAAAATTATATGGTTTACCAAAAGTCCACAAGCCAGATATTCCATTGAGACCGATTGTAAGTCTAGCTCGTTTTTTTACTTCTTTTTTACAGCCACATTTAACAACGATGTCATCATATGTTAAAAATGCTAATAATTTTCTTGAGCTTATCCAGGATATTAAATTGACTAAGAATGATATTTTGATAAGTTTTGACATTGTTTCACTTTTTACTAGTGTATCTGTAAATGAAGCGATTCAAGTTTTAAAAAAATATTCAGTTGCCTGATTTTGCTATGGTTTTGATTGAACACTGCTTATCGAATACATTTTTTTTTGTTTTTGATGGGCAGATGTATAAACAAACATCAGGTCTAGCTATGGGTTCACCAATTTCTCCAGAATTAGCTTCTATTTTTGTGGAGGATTTGGAAAATAAAATTTTGACTTTAGCAGTTAAAAAACCATCTATATGGCTGAAGAATGTTGATGATACTTTTGTTATTTGGCTTCATGGTAAGCATGATCTTGATGACTTTTTTAATTTTTTAAACTCTCTTCACAACAATATTAAATTTACCATGGAAATAGAAAATAATAATCAATTACCTTTTTTAGATGTTTTGATTGAAAGAAGGAAAGATGGTTCTTTATCCCATGGTATATATAAAAAACCAACACACAATGGGAGATATCTACATTTTTCCTTTCATCACCATCCTTCACAATTATTTCCAGTGACAAAGACATTATTGGATAGAACAAAGAGACTTTCTGATGATAGCCATTTTCACTGGGACCTTTTTGCTACTAATAAAATGCTTCTTCATAATGGTTTTAATTACAAAATTATTAATAGGGCTTATACATATCAAAAGAAAAAAGATTTTGATACATAAAAAATTAAGACAATTTTGCCATATATTAAAGGAGTAACTGATAGAATTGGTAACATTTTAAAGAATAATAATATTCACACAATTTACACTATTTATAAAAAAATTAGTGAAATATTTCCACTTCCTAAAGATAAAATTTCTTTGGAGTGTCATGGTGTATATGAAATTCCATGTAGGGTCTGTCCACATACATATATAGGACAGACTAACCATAGAATAAATATTAGAAAGGAAGAACATATTCTGCCAGTGAGAGAAAAATCCAATTCATCAGGTATTTATTCTCATATTAAATTAACAAATCATGATATCAATTTTGAAAAAAAACAAATATTTTAGCAAAAATTAAACAATATGACCAGAGATTGCTAAGAGAAGCTATAGAGATTTTTAAAAGGCCCAAGAGCATAAATGAAAGGTGTGAGTTAAAGAAGATTAACAACATTTGGAAGACTATTGGAAGAGAAAATAAATTTTAAAATTTCTCAACCAATAGAATTTAAATATGAGGAGAAAGAAAACGATAAAAACGATTTTAAATCTCACATGCATTCTTATGATTTGAGAAAGAGGACGCTCTGAGGAAGGTACTTGATATTGTACTGAAACGGCAGCATTTAGTTTTTTTTACATGGAATATCCCAAAAATAGTAATAGTAATATATATATATATATATAATGCCCATTAATTAATACAAAATTGTAATTATAACATAAATAATAAATTTAACTGTAAGAAACTATTAAAAAAATTTTTTTAATCTGGAGAAGTACTTTTGGTTAATTTCTTAAACCTGCCTCAACTGCCAATAATTTTTTTAAAAAAAGGATGTCATACCTGTTAAGCAGGAAAGTAATATCATATATCAAATTTGTTGTGACTCTATGTTATCATATATAGGTAAATTGAGGTGCAGAATTGTGAAGACATTAAAGAAGCATTAATTATTATATAAGCATGTAAAAAGTATGAATAATGGTGATTTAGTGACTGCTTGAGATTTCTTTGATCATGAAAAAACATGTCAATATAATTTTAAATTTGATTTTGAAAGTGTGAAAATTTTCCATAAAGAGAGAAATCACAAGAAAAGAAAAAATTAAGGAAGCAATTTTTATAAATAGGATAAAATGCATTTTATAACTAGACAAGATGCAAACATTAAAATACAGGATTCATAGAATTTGAATTGATGACATTTGCTTCCACTGTGGTTTTTTTTTCTAATTTAATGGCAGTTGAGGCAGGTTTAAGAAATTAATGAAACATCCTACTGCATATTAGAAGACTGTTTTTAATAGTTTATTATTATTGAATTTATTATTTTGAATACAATGGGTGTATATTGAAGCTGGAAATATAATACATATTTCTGCTTTACCTAATGCCAATGTCATCAGCACTAGTCTGGGTTTGAACCCAATCTTTATTAACTGACACCCATCTCATGATAGGTGGTAGTATATTTTAATCAATATTATAATCTTTTATATTTCATTAATTTTATTTTATGATTAACTAACCTTTTTATATTAGTTTATTATTTTATATTTGTAAAAATGTATACTATGTTTATTTTATTAAATAGGAATTTATATATAATTGAATCCTAGATATCTATAAAATGTTACAAATATTTTAAATTCTTCATTAAAGTACATTTTTCTTAAATTAATCAGTTGGTAACATTTTATATTTATCTTTTGATAAATGTACATTAAAGTATCAATTATATTTTGTAAATTTCTATTTAAGTTTATGACAAATATCAGTTTGAAAGTCATTGTACCAAATTCCTAAAATTTTTCTGAATAAAAGTTACATTTTTGTTAATCTAAACCTTAATTAAACATATTTTGTTAGTACAATGATTGATAAACTTAATATGCTTGTTATTGTTTTGTAATTAGGAAATCAACCCTTGGGGCATGTAGGATTATAATTTCCCTCCAATGCTGGCACCTACCTCAGAGAACTGCTTAGAGCAATTACAATTGGTGGTCAGTATAGATTGAATCCTGTTGATAATACCAGAACAAATAAATAGTGGAAAATTTGATTGAAGAGTTAGTTATTATTGAGTTTACTGAAGAGAAGTGATTAATCTATATACAAGTCATCGTGCCTAAAAGAATGGCTGGCTAAAAGATCGACCGTGCTTCCCAGAGCTCTGTCTTACCAGGTCATCAATGCTAACCAGTGCTGTGAACATCTAGCCAGAGCATGTCTGTGTCAAGTAAACCTGCTAATACTCTGACTGTAACTGCCTCTGTCAAGCCACAAAACATATTTCAATAGGTATATTATTATAATCTCCAATTTACTGCAAGCCACTGATTTTGTTAATTTATATATTGTATATATTTGTATAAACAAAACAAAACTTATTTTGTAACCAAATTTCTAAATAAATTCCTGTGTTATTATCATTATTTAAATAAGCTTAGTTTGTCATCACTTCCAATCTCTAAGGTTAATTACTCTATTTATTTAAAATATCTCTTTGATTTAAATTCACTTCTTTGTAATGTTGCCATAAAGAATTATCATTATTACGGTTCAAACCATTAGCAATCGATCAAATCATATCTGTACGATTCTGCAATCGTCAGAATCCATTAAATCATTGATTTTTCATATGAACCCTTTATTATTTTGAATCTCTATGTGAACCATGACCTCCAGCTGGGACGGAATAAAATCCAAGCACTGCTAGTGTCATCACAAACGTTATCCATTAGTCAGAGAGGCAATAGTTTAGGCGAATATGTTAGAATTTATCCTTGTCCTGACATATGTATCATGTGCATGGTTGGATTCAATGTACTTTTGCTTGGATTATTGGTCTTGTTGAATGAATACAAGATTTTGACCGGCACAGAGACTGCATTTTTTTCCGAGTTTGGACACCCAAATCGTGGAGCCTCTTAATTATTCCCACACCCTGAATAATTCATTAGCTATATGTGTATAATTTGCTATATATAATTTAATATATACATAATAATGATGTATTAAAAAGAATTGAATATCTCAAATTTTGTAAAATGGTACAGAAAAGAGTTGAAAATGATATAAGAAAGTATGACTGTGAAATAGCAAGGAAAGCTGTAGAAGAAAATAAAAGTCTCAAGAATGTTATACAACATTTTGGTATTGGTAGTAAATTTATATCTGCAATAAGAAAAAAAGATGGAATTATTACTAAAAAGAGAGATGACATCATGAAATTGATAGAAGATTTTTATCAAGAATTATATAGTAATAAAGAACAAGTAACTCCTATATCTATTACATCTTCCGAATTGCACAGAATTTTAAATGAAGAAGCGAGACATGCAATTAAATGTATGAAGAAAGGAAAGGCTCCAGGAAATGATGGAATTATAATTGATATATTAAAAGAAGCAGGTGAAGAAATAGAAACAATTTTAGCAAAGTTATATACCAAATGTCTAAATGATAAAGATGTACCGGAAGATTGGAAGAATGCAGTAATAATATTAATATTTAAAAAAGGTGATAAAGAAGATATTAGAAATTACAGACCTATCAGACTTTTATCAGTTTTATATAAAAAAAATTACCAAGATAATTACAACTCGTCTACAGAGAACTTTGGATTTCCACCAACCAAGAGAACAAGCTGGATTTAAAAGTGGTTTTAGTACAATAGATCATATCCAGGTATTGAGAGAAGTCATAGAAAGGACAAACAAATATGAGTTATCATTATGTTTTGGATTTGTAGATTATGAAAAGGCATTCGATTTTATACACATTTCTTCAGTGATTAAAGCATTGAATCATCAAGGTATAGATCCAGGATATTGTCATATTTTAAAGAATATTTATAAAAATGCAACAGCAATAATTAGATTACATAATGATACTGGAAAAATCAACATTGAGAAAGGTGTAAGACAAGGTGACTCCATATCTCCAAAACTCTTTACAGCAGTGCTGCAAGAAATATTTTGTGGATTAAAATGGGAAACTAAAGGAGTGAAAGTAAATGGAGAGTATTTAAGTCATCTAGATTTCGCAGATGATGTAGTTGTTTTTCCAAATAATGCTTCAGAGCTGCAGGAAATGTTGCAGGAGTTAGCAGATGAGAGTAGAAAAGTAGGACTAAAGATAAATGTTAAAAAGACAAAAGTAATGTTTAATCGATTTGCTCAAAATATGAAAATAAAGATTGATTATGAAGAATTAGAAGAAGTTAACAGTTACAAATACCTTGGTCAGATTATTAATACAGATGGAAACATAATGGAGGAAATTAATCATAGAATTAAACTTGGTTTGAGTGCTTTTGGTAGAAATAACTTGATATTAAAAGGAAATATTCCTATGTGTTTGAAAAGGATGTTTTTTAACAAATGTGTTTTATCAGTTCTTACTTATGGATTTGATACTTGGACACTTAATAGAAGAGCAATACAGAGACTTCAGACTACTCAAAGGAGTATGGAGAGATGTATGTTGGGAGTAAGAAGAAGAGATTGAAAACGCAATGTATGGGTAAGACAACAAACAGGTGTTACTGACCTTATTGAAAAAATTAAAAGATTGAAATGGAGTTGGGCTGGACATATTGATAGAAGGGATGATAATAGATGGACATTTGAATTTCTAAACTGGATTCCAAGAGATTGTAAAAGACCCAGAAAGAGACCACATGTGAGATGGATGGATGAAATAAGAAAATGTGCAGGGGTGTTGTGGAGAAAAGAAGCTAAAGATCGGAGAAGATGGATTAAACTTGCACAGACCTTCATCCTGCAGTGCATTGATAATGGTTGATGATGATGATGATGATATACATAATTTTCCAGAATATAAAATGATTTAGTTTTATCATATTGATTTTATAAAATCAAATATTGTTTTGTTAATAAATTAAAGAGGAATACCGTGTTTTCCATCCATAGTCTGTAATTTTTTTTTTGATAAACAGATTAATTTAAAGTGAAAACTCATATGGTTAAATAGATTGTATAAAATATAAAAGTAGTTTGAACTGCTATATTAATGTATATGTAAGATGTTGTTTTTTTACTTCCAGAGTTTTGTTATGTAGAATTTTTCTTTTTTCTACTTTTTTCCCATGTTTGTTAAGAACGGAAATATGTGTATAATTTTTTTTTTCTTGTTAATTGAGTATATAATGTTGTGATTATTTTAAAGCAAAGTGTAAAGAATTTGACATGTGTATGGATTTTTTTTTTCAACTTTTTCTCCAAAGTTGTTTCCTTCTCTTTTCCAATAGTGTGTAGTATTATGTAATGTATACAGATGTATGTGTGTGTAAAATCTATGTACTTGTATATATAGCACTGTGTATGTGTGTGTAAAATCTATGTACTTGTATGTGCACTGTGTAGCTGTAATCTATGTACTTGTATATAGACTGTATATATATGGGTGTGTATGTGCGATGTGTAGGAACAGATGTGTTTGAAAATTATATATATATATATATATATATATATATATATATATATATATATATATATATATATATATATATATATATATATATATTGCATTACTATATATTTTCTTGGAAACCCATATGTGTGGAAAAGTTGTATTGGATCTCAAGCATAAAAGCTTGAAAAACTTTTTCCCAATATATAGATATACAATTTTTTTTTCTGGATTTGACAGATGAACAAATATTCATATCCCCAAATAATATTTCATAGATACAGTTGTAAAAGTCGGACCAATATATTTAAAAGTTGGTTTAATTCACGTGAGTTTGAATCCATAGTGACATGTAATAATTTATGTATGTGCCTTTAAGGAAAATGTTTTCTCTTAATGATAGATTTATACCAGACTCAAACTATGTAAAATAAATCATAAAGTAAGGTCAAAGTGATGTAAATTTTTTTTTTTCATTTTTGTCAAAAACCAAAGACTGTGTTTTACAACCATAAAATGTGTGAAAAGTTTTTTTTTTTTTTTAAGTGCAAAGATTACAACTATAAATGTAAAACTTTGATAACTGTAGTACCTGGTTTTTCAACCATATGGATATTTTGTAAAAGTTTTTTTTTAAACCCATATATTACAACCATATGTAGATTTTTTTTTGTATCTGGTTTTACATGTACACATGAATTTGTTTCTGTTTTCACGTGTTTGAGAAAAAATGTTAAAGCCCATGTACTACATCCATAAGCCTTGTGTGTAAAACGTTGTCACATGATGTATTTAATGTTTATTCATATGGGCACACTGTGTTAACAATCGACAAAAATACATATTTTTTTTATTTTTTATATACATACCTGTTTTTTTTTATTATATAGTAGAGCTATCTGTAAGTGTTATATTATTGTTGACCTTGATAACTGGTGCCCTGGTATAGGAAATAGAGTGCCTATTACCATTATAAATTTGTTATCAAGTTAAAAAAATAAATAAATAAAGAACCATGGTAATTCTAGACAACAATTTTTTTTTTATATGTGAGATTTGGAGAGTGAAGAATTATATAAATGGTGTAATATGTAATAAAATTGTAAGCAATGTAATATTCATTACAACAAAATTATGTATCATCTTTTGAAAATAGTGATTTTTTTAATTCCATTTCAGAGGCAAGGAGTGACCAAGGGTGGCCAGCTAGAATCAAAAAAAAAAAAAAAAAAACAAATCGGCCATTGTCATCAAAAAGTAAATTTTTTTTGTTGTAGTTGAAAAAATTATTTAAATATCCAGCTTAATGCAGAAAAAAACTTGGGATGGCAGATCAGAAAGGACACAGTCAGTAAAGCATGATGAGAAGAGTGGACAGGGTAAGGGAAGCAAACGTTCGAATTAGTGATTATATAAATTCCAGGAGCAAATATGTTTACATTCTATTTTTCAAGATTGTATTAAAGTTTCAGTGAGCCATAGTTCCAGTAAAATAGCTTTGAATTCTAAGATCAGCATTATTACTGTTGTCAAACTTTTCAAAATCCAAATGGATAACAGCATAGAAGAAAAGGAAAGTGAAGATGTTGATGCCAGCATCTCAGTGAAAGAAGAAAATATAGAGGAACAAATTTCGGAGGTCATAATAAAGGATCCATTTCCCCTTCTCCATGAACTCAAACATAACCCTATACCTTCTTATCAAAATGAGAACCTGATCATCCTTTTCCAGAGTATGATGGCTCAAACCCAAAGGGATGCACAGGACTTGAGAACAGAAATGACAAAAACAATCCACAAAAGTTTAAAAAAATGCAAAGAGGACAATAACAGTGTTATACAAACAATGGAAAAGAAGTGGGGAAGCACTACAAAAACAGTTGAGGAGTTATGCAAGAGGCAAGACCAAACAAATGATAGCATAAGGGAAATTGAATGTTTCATAATATCTACTAATAGTGAACGACAAGACTATGCATCTTTAATTAAAAAGGAAGTCGAGAATCAATTACAGTTTCAAAGATTAAATGACCCATAACATTGCATGACCAGAAGGAGCCACTTGCCAGTAAGAATTACTGCTAAACTTTTCTACAAAACAGATCAACCATGCCAGCACATCCATGCAACTGCAAGAAATCCCAGATGTAGGAATGCAACCAAATTTTCTAAGATTCATCAATGTAAAGGTATTCAGAGGAGAAACAGAAGAGAATCCCAACTTCCATCTTGATAGCCTGAAAGAACTTTTTTACCTTTATCCTGCTAATGAAGGGAATAAATTAGCCATAGCTAAGCATTACTTACAAGGACCTGCTAGACATTGGAGGAGATCCATTCAAAATAAACCAACAACCTTCCAAGAATACCAATGCACATTACTAGCTAACTTTTGGAGTGAGGCCCACCAAGAGAAGATACTCCATTGGGTTACATGTGAAAAGTATGGTGGAAAGGAGACGCACACTCAGTTTTTTCTGAGACAATTGGATCAAATTCGATCACTGACTGCTTTCCAGTTGTCAGAAGCCCATATCATTAGGACTGTGCAAGCAAACCTCCCACCATCAATCCAACAAGCAATGGTAATAAGCTGAATTAATAAGGTGGAGGAGATGACCCAGTTCTTAACCACAATGGAACTTGGAATTTTTAATTATGAACCCTCAGGAAAGATCCGAAAATTAGAGCCCCCAAGAATTCACTCAGCAGCCATACAAAAATGGAACAACCAAGCAATTCCAACATATAACCAAAATCAAACTGCACCAAAAAGTTATGCTGACAGGAGGCAGTTGGAAAACTGTTAAGGACCCCATCTGATCATTCCTACCCACAAGGTCCCATTAACAGATCAAGAAACAAAATAGAATATCACCATCCAATCTCTATTATTGTCAACAAAGCAGAAACACCATTCCCAGATGCAAATATTGATCCATGTCCAATTATTAATGTCAAGATAGGGACGATTACCACACATGCCTTGCTGGATTCAGGGAGCCAAATTTCTCTCATATCCAAGTACTGGTATGATCAACTAGAAATAGAAAAAAACGCTTTCTAAAACTGCCTACTCACCCTATACAACTCACACTTGCGAATGGAAAAAACCAAGGACTGAGAACTACCAGGTCTGGTTGGAAATTATTTTTGGAGGACTGGCAATAGCGCATGCATTCTTGATCATGGCAGATTTAATCCATAACCTGTTTATTGGGTATGACTTTCTGAATCAGTACCAATGCATCTTAAATTACCATCATCATTTTTTTTGATTGAGGAAGAGCAAAATCCATTTCAAATGATCATCTTCATGATCAGCATCCCAAAGTGTGGTGTATAACTCAAGCAGTTGACAAGGATCTTTTAAAAAAAAAACCAATGAAGCTATGTTGGAGGATTTACATGATAGAGAGGAACTATATAAAATCTTAGTCTGTAATGCCAAAGTTTTCTCCAACACACCTGGAGAGATAAAGGGATATACCCACCAAATTAGGGTAAAAGAAAAGGAGTACTTCCAGGCCAAGACAGATCCAGTACCATTCCAATATCAAGAAGAGGTTGGAAATCAGATCCAGCAGATGATTGAGTGGGGAATTATTGAAAAGAAACCATTCCCATACAACAACCCACTTGTTGTGGTAAATTAAAAAGTGGTACAATACGATTGTGCTTGGATGCTCGAAAACTAAATAGTATAGCTATCCCAGAGCATGATGTCCCACCATCCATCCAAGAAATATTTACCCATTTGTATTACAAAACACTGTTTTCCACCCTTGACCTCACAGCCAGTTATTGGCAGATGACTCTTGATCCTCGTGATAAAAAATATACAGCATTTAGGTATAATGGGCATACCCACCAATTTAGAAGGGTCCCATTTGGATTGATCAACAGCAGGAAAGGGGTAATGAGGTGCCGGGACCGATCTTTATCCGCAGAAATTAATAAACATTTAATTTGTTATGTTGATGATATAGTAGTGGCAGCATGAAATCCAAAAGAGCACTTTGAAGTTTTAAATAATTTTTTTCAGGAGTGCGCTGATAAAAATATAACCATTAATGTAGACAAAAGTTACTTTGCCCTTTCAGAAATTTCTTTCTTGGGACATATTGTCAATGGCAAGAGTGTAAGAATATACCCAGATAAAGTGGAAGCAATCAAAAGTTTCCCAAGACCTACCATCTGAAAACATCTCCGATCGTTCCTGGGATTATGTAATTATAATAAATTTTATATCAAATTTGCCCAGGACACATCTTATTTGATAAATCTTTTAAAGAAGGGCCAAAGATGGGCATGGACTGCTTAGCATGATGAAGTATTTGAATCCACTAAGCTCAAATTTTTAAATACCGTCATGCTCCACCATCCAGATTTTACCCGCCCCTTTTATGTCCAAACAGACAGTAGTAAAAGAGGGTTGGGTGCAGTTATTTTTCAAATAGATGAAGAAGAAAGACATTGTGTATTTTTTAGTAGCCGGACTCTTAAAGGAGCTGAGGTAAATTTCACCATTACAGAACAAGAGACACTGGCTATTTGTGGGCTTGCAACAAATTTAAGCAAGTACTACTAGGCTCTGAAGTTGTCATCATCATGGATCACAAATGCCTAGAATTTCTTAATTGTAGTTACTTAACCAATGAACGATTAATTAGGTAGAGTTTGTCCCTCCAAAAATTTCTCTATAGGGTGGTCTACTGTCCAGGAATACTATTGCATATATTTTAAGTCGGCATCCTGTTGATGTGCTTCCAAAGAATCCAATCAATGGAGATCAGCCAATAACTATAATGATTAACTCTACCAGTGATGACATTGTGACTGAACTAATGAAATTAACCCACTGGCAAAAGGAAGAACCACAATATAAGAAAATTATTGATACCCTGCAGGTAAGAAAACATGATGCTACTCTTACCCAGAAGTATCAATTAACAATGATATCCTGCAAATACACACATCGGATGCTGATGGCCCATGGAAAATTCTCATGCCCCAAGAGTTACGTTCCCAATTAACCAATCATGTGCATCAGTTAAATGGACACTATGGTCCTCGAAAAACAAAGGAAGCATTGAGGCAGCAATTCTACTGGTCTGGATTATATACTGATGTGCTCAACACTCTTCAAAAATGTTCAATATGTGCTAAGATTTAAATGCCTAACAAATCATATGCAGGCCAAAATCAACCCATTCTTCCATCTGGACCCAACAAAATTCTGGCTGTCAACCACTATGGGCTGTTACCAACATTTAAACATTACCAATATCTTCTGGTAATGTATGACATCTTTTCAAAATATGTCTGTGCATATCCTGTATGGAGAACAGACTCCAGGAATGCAATCAGAATTTTACAAGAAAAGCCAATTCAAAGAAGTAAGGAAACCCAAAAGTAATCCTATCTGATCATGGATCCGCTTTCACATCCAAGGAGTGGAAGGTGTGGATTGCACGCTGTGGCATTAAGCACATCCTTACATCAATCAGAAACCCTCAATCCAACCCTTGTGAGAGAGTAATGAAGGATATTAACCAGCTATATCGGACATACATACCTGAAAATCACAGGGATTGGGTAAACAGTCACCAAAAGATCACAAATTACATAAATAATACCATCAGTGAGTCCACCGGATTTACTCCAGCATGACTCCATTTTGGAAGACTGGTCCCCACTTTGGTCAAAACACCACTGGCAATTGACCGGAAAAAATTAACAGAAAGAGGGATCAAGATAAGGCTCATATGCGTCTACACCAAATGGCCAAGCTGCGGGGCCACCGAGAACACACTCATCCACACGCATTTCAGGTAGGGGATCGAGTTTGGGTACGAGTACCCAGAGCCAGTAATGTAACCAACAAACAATTCAAGAATTTTTTTCCTATATCAAGGACCCTACCAGATTCAGAACAAATGTGGCAATAATGTCTTTGCTTTAACTGATAATGGGTTGAATAAAGGTACCTTTAATGCAATGAGTCTCAAACCATATCATGAAATACATCCAGATCCAGGGGAAGTCTAAATTATTTTTTAAATATTAGACCTTTTGTGTATGACCCCATATATGATTGAGATACATATTGATTATGTTGCTGGATTGTTGATATATAAATCTTGTCTAAGGACTATTATTTAATAGTAAATAAATAAAATAAGACTAAAGTTAGTAGAATGAGGAAGATAAGAAAGAATTGCTAAGAAAATAAATCGTTTAATAACATGATAGTTTAAGAATTTGAATTTCAGCAGAGTAATAAATTTAGAAGAAACTAAAGGCTTGCAGAAATCAATACAGTTACCATTCCAATATTAATATAATAAACCTTGGTCAGCAAACCCTTGGTCATCCTCTAGTGTCACTGGACACCCAAGTAAAATGTTTTTTTTGTTGTTTTTTCCCCAACTCGAGGGATATGAAGCTGGAAATATAGTACATATTTCTGCTTCACCTAGTGCCAATGTCATCAGCACTAGTCTGGATTTGAAACCAATCTTTATTAACTGACACCCATCTCATGATAGGTGGTAGTATATTTTAATCAATATTATAATCTTTTATATATCATTAAGCTTATTTTATGATTAACTAACCTTTTTATATTAGTTTATTATTTTATATTTGTTTATTTTATTAAATTGGCATTTATATGTAATTGAATCTTAGATATCTATAAATTGTTACAAATATTTTGAATTCTCCATTAAAGTTCATTTTTTTTAATTAATCAGTTGGTAACATTTTATATTTATTTATCTTTTGATAAATGTACATTAAAGGATCAATTATATTTTGTAAATTTCTATTTAAGTTTATGGCAAATATCATTTTGAAAGTCACTGTACCAAATTCCTAAAATTTTTCTGAATAAAAGTTACATTTTTGTTAATCTAAACCTTAATTAAACAGATTTTGTTAGTACAATGACTGATAAACTTAATATGCTTGTTGTTGTTTTATAATTAGGAAATCAACCCTTAGGGCATGAAGGATTATAATTTCCTTCCAAAGCTGGCACCTTCCTCAGAGAACTGCTTAGAGCAATTACAATTGGTGGTCAGTATAGATTGAATCCTGTAGATAAGACCAGAACACATAAATAGTGGAAAAATTGATTGAAGAGTTAGTTATTGTTGAGTTTACTGAAGAGAAGTGATTAATCTATATACAAGTCATCGTGCCTAAAAGAATGGCTTGCTAAAAGATCGACCGTGCTTCCTGGAATTCTGTCTTACCTGCTCATCATTGCTATCCAGTGCTGTTAATATCTAGCCAGAACCTGTCTGTGTCAAGTAAACCTGCTAATACTCTGACTGTAACTGCCTCTGTCAAGCCACAAAACATCTTTCAATAGGTATATTATTATAATATCCAATTTACTGCAAGCCACTGATTTTATTTTACTTGTTTAAATCAATATTAATTTATATATTTTATATATTTGTATAAACAAAACAAAACTTATTTTGTAACCAAATTTCTAAATAAATTCCTGTGTTATTATCATAATTTAAATAAGCTTAGTTTGTCATCACTCCCAATCTCTAAGGTTAAATACTCTATTTATTTAAAATATCTCTTTGATTTAAATTCACTTCTTTGTAATGTTGCCATAAAGAATTATAATTATTACGGTTCAAACCATTAGCAATCGATCAAATCATATCTGTACCATTCTGCAATCGTCAGAATCCATTAAATCATTGATTTTTCATATGAACCCTTTATTATTTTGAATCTCTATGTGAACCATGACCTCCAGCTGGGACGGAATAAAAACCAAGCATTGCTAGTGTCATCACAAACGTTATCCATTAGTCAGAGAGGCAATAGTTTAGGCAAATAGGTTAAAATTCATCCTTGTCCTGACATATGTATCTTGTGCATGGTTGGATTCAAGGTACTTTTGCTTGGATTATTGGTCTTATTGAATAAATACACCATTTTTATAGTATGAAATATACTATTCTTTGCTTGGCGGATGTGATATATTATTTTCTAAAATTATTTTCATTTTGCTGCTATACGTAATATACATACATCAAGATTGAGCCATGGTAAAGCTAAATTTTAATATTAGAGCATTAAAATTGGGTCATGAAGCAAAAGAAATAATAATAATATGAAAAAGTTTGTGGTGCTGACATAATAGCCTAAAAATAACTAAGAGTGAAAAGGTTGTGCTTCTGGACGAAAAACGAAATCTCACACCCCCTTCTTGGGTAGTACTTTGTAATGGGATACACATGCCATTACATTATTTTTAAAAAAGGAAATTGATGTACAAATGTTCACAAATAAAGATTATTAATTAAAAGTCAGAATTAAAAATTGAAAACTAACAGCTTGCACATATATATATAATATATATATATATATATATATATATATATATATATATATATATATATATATATATATATATATATATATATATATAATGTTTGGTTTGAACAATAAGTGTATACTATGTTCATATAAATCGCGTGACTTTTTGATTTATTCTAACATCTTGAGAAGGTTGATTTTGAATGAAAATCGATTTGATGCAAAATAAATTTATTATTATTTATTAATTCAAATATAGTTGTCTATAATATTTATTTATATTTTTATATTAAAGTATTTTATAAAGACAATTTAATGGTTGTTAATTCCATCATATGAAATATTATTGAAGAAAATTAGAAATCGTTTTAAATTAGAACGTCATTGAAATATTTATATTAAAAACGAAGTGACTTTAGAATTTTCATTTACTAAAGAAAAATGCAAGTTTTTATATAATTTAGTAAATATAATATCTTTTAATTTATTTAAAGATTTTTATAAACAAAATTTAAAAAACAGCTATATTGAGGATATACCATCTGATTTCTTTCAACTCTACAGACATTTGTGTGATCGGTGTCTTCTGATTGTTGATAGTGAATTTTATAGACTATATTCTTTAAATTGTCATAATTTTATGAAGCCTTTATCATTAAGGTCAAGGGATACTAGTTTCTGAATTTTGCTCCAAGAATCCATGAAGTTGAATTGTAAGTTGTCAATTAAACATTGAAAATTTTAATAATTTTTAAGGTTTGGTTTGAACAATAAGTGTATACTAAGTTAATATAAATCACGTGACTTTTGGATTTATTCTAACATCTTGAAGAGGTTCATTTGAACGAAAAATGGATTCGATGCAAAATAAATTTATTATTATTTATTAATTCACATATAGTTGTCTATAATATTTTTTTTATATTTTATGTTAAAGTATTTTATAAAGACATCATAATGGATGTTAATTGAATCATATGATATATATATATATATATATATATATATATATATATATATATATATATATATATATATATATATATATATATATATATATATATATATATATATATATATATATATATATCACAGATGGTAAATTATTAAAACAAAACTTTATTTAAAAAAAAGTATTTTAAAACTAAATTTTAAACAAAATCTTAAAAACTTAAAGATAAAGAATGTACAATAATTAAATTACTTTATATTGTGTTAAAACTCAAACTAGAAATGAGTGTTGTTTTTAATTAATCTAAAGTAAAGGAACCCTTGGGAAAAAATATAATTAAATGTCCGATAAAAGATAAATAAAAAATAAAAATGATTGAGTTACCCACTTGTGGAAGGTCAACCAACACTCAAAATCTAATAAAAACCACCTGAACAGAGAATTATGGTCAGTGAATCTAAAGAATTAATATAAAAAGGAAAAAAAATGAAATTAAGAACACTTACAGCTTGATTTTTGAGGAGGAGAAAAAACACCCTCTCCACCCTCATTACTATTTCCAAATTGAGAGAGTTGAAATATGAATGGCAGTATTGCAGACCCTGAAACATATAGAGAATGCAATAAAATAGTTCCATGATTGAAGCTGTTAAGATTGCCTTCACATTGATAATTAAGGCATGAACAGAAAGTATGAATAATAGAATTTGTGCCAATTGGCACAAAGAACCAGGAGCTCCTGTTATGTAACACATAAACTATAAATTGAAAACTCTAATTATTATAAACTTTCACTAAATGAACTCTTTGAATCATCTTTTAATAATTAAGGCCTAATGAAGTTTAAATCACAAACTCTTATCTGACCAACATCAATTATATATATATATATATATATATATATATATATATATATATATATATATATATATATATATATATATATATATATATAACAAAAAAAACTTATAAATCCAATAAATAATATTATATTTCAACCAGAGGACTGGTTTTCATATGAACCCTTTATTATTTTGAATCTATATTTATTATTTTGAATATATATATATATATATATATATATTCAAATATAATAAATATATATAGTGATGATCGCACATACTGTGACCACACATATATATAGTTAACATTTAAATAATATTGAAATATTGTGTTTTGGAATAGTAGCGGAAGAATTTAAAATTATGAAGAAAGGAATGTTGCTAATTAATAAAAGAGAGGGAAATAGAATCGAAAACATTCTTATATTTTACCCTCCAAAGTCAAGATTTTGAGAAATAAAAAATAGTTAAAGTTGAAATATTGAAATTGCATATTAGTAAAATTAAGTGATAAAAAAATATAAATAATATACAAACTAAAGTATAATTTATAAGAAAGGTAAAGTTTGAAAAGTTGAAATAAGATTAAAATTGAAATTTAAAAGATGACCAAAGATAAGGATCTAGGTCATAAAAGTACATTTTTGATGATAAAATGAAATGCATGTATGGAGTATGTATGAAGTATGATAAAGACAGCAATAATTAATGCTTGTCAAAATAAAAAAAAACATTTCATTAAAAATCTGTTTAATTAAAAGGAAAAAAAAAAAGAAATAAGAAATAAATGTACATAGTGCTATGAGATTGGGTAAATGTAGAACTACATAAATGGCCGAAGGCGTATTAAGAAAAGGAAAGGTGTGAATAAAAGCTAAAAACAAAGGATTGAAAGAATAAAGAAATGTGGAATTTTTTAATTTAAAAAAAGTTATTAGAGTTCAAGACTTCTTGTGGAGACATTGGTGGAAACACTGCTCTGATAATAAGCAGATATAATTGAAGCGCACAAACCTAAGAATCTTTTAAAAAGTTTAAGAAAAATGAACAAGAGTAAGCCCAGAAACATAGTTGAAGAACTCCAATGTAAGAACGAATAATTAAACAAACAAAATATGATTTCTAACATTGGTGATGCATCAAGAATGGGTGGCTAAGGGACATCATGATTGCTGGCCGATTCAGACTCACTGTGCTCAACTGGTTCCCATATACAAGTAACAACTGCTGATGTAGCACCTGCTGTAGAGTTCATTTTGCCCTGTCTTTGATGTCCTAATATGGAGGAATTCCCATAAACCAAATCCAACCAAAGAGTGACTCTTCCCTGCTAAAGAAGTGGAGGAATTCCATGTGGCAATTAGCAAGACCTCAACTTATTTTAGAGACTCAATAAACCTATGTAAAATATGTATACTAAACCTTTATATTTATATGTGCACATACTTTTAATTTAGACAATTTCCAATTCTTAATTTGAGTGATACAGACAATATTTAAACTTTTTTTATATACACAGAGTGATGACTATAAATTTATAATCATTTATAGGATCTTTTTTTATATTTTACTTGTAGCATTATAGCATATAACTTGTTTTATTGTGTGTAAATGGTTTAAAGTGTTTTTTTGTTTAATTTATTTTATTAAATATTTCTTGTTAATTTAAATCTGTTTTGTCTTGTTCTTTGCCACTCCAGATAGTAATATAGTCGTAGGGTTTGGGGGAATAATTATTACTCATTTTGAATACTGAATTAACATGTGAGGCTGGTGGTGCAGTATTTTGATCCCATCAAAATTATAAATGATCCAAGCACTGTAACTCTTTAAATCTTACTGCAGCTCAGAGACAGTTGACCAGGAAAAATAACCTGGGGCTATACCCATATAGTTACAGGTTTGGTCAAGTATGGATATAGACTCGTTTATGTCCATACGTTCTCTCTGCTTGCAGTAGTGGAAGGTGGACAATTTTGAATATTAAGAATTCCATATTATACATAAATAAAAGGGAAGTTAAGCTTTTGATCATCGTGTTTCCGTTACATTTTGGGGGCCAGTCAGGGATTTCTATTGCTGTGCAATTAGTGATCACGTTTTGAATAAATTTTATAAAATAACGTAAATATTTTCTAAAATAAAACAAAAAGTATATGTTTTCAAAATATATAAAATTAGCTTTGTAAGTCAGAGTGGTGAGAAACAAAGACGAAGGGGATAATTTTTTTCTTTATAATAATTTACATATGTGTTTCAATGTCAAATGTGTACAAAGGATAGAAAGGGAGGGGGTGATTTTTTTTATATTAAGAAACTTTTGAAATTCGTAGTGACTTATATAATCTAAGACAAGAACTATTCAAATATAATGTAATGAAGAAAAAATGGATTGTCTCGATCTAATTGCTGTAATGAAATATAAAATGTTTTAGTCAAAAAAAGGAGAATAAAACAGTTTCAATAAGGTTTTATTTATAAATGATAAATAATAAAATATTCACGTATCTAAGTTAAGTGAATAAATATATATGTAGGACTCTAGAATAGTTGTGTATAAGTTAAGTGAATAAATATATATATGTAGGACTCTAGAATAGTTGTGTATATAAGCAAAGTTAAATAAATATATGTGTGATTTAATAATAGCGAGTCTCAGTTAAGCTGAAAATAAAATATTTGTAGGATTTTATAGCCATTATAATAAAGCAATAAGTAAAGTACAAACAGAAGGTATAACATAGGATATTAAGAAGTGGAAAAAAATAAATGTGTGGGTGAAGTCATGATAGCTTTACTGAAATTAAGCAATACTGAAGACACTTAGGACTACCCTATATCAGAAACTCAAATTTATTTGAAAGGATAGTTAAAATTAAAATACATACGAGTGTTATTTATTGAAGTATAGTGAGTAAGATTTGCATAAGTAGGGGAAACATAGGACAGTCATCATGGTGAGACAGACAGTCAAATGAATCTAAGGCAGGGAGACTAGATTATGAACCAGAGTACATGGGTTTGGGTTGGCTAGTGGTCTAAATGCTAACTAACAGAGAACTAAATAGCTAATCAAAGTTAAAAACGAAGAATCAGTAGATAGAATTTTTGTATAAATATATCAAAAAGAGTTCTGTAAAATAATAATAACAAACACAGATCAAGGGTTGAATAAATTGATATCTATGCATACAAGGTCCCAATCTAAAATGTACCTTCAAGTAAAGGAAGTAAGAGAAGTGGATGAAGATAAGGAGAGGGAAGTGAAAGATAAAATAAACTATAGTGATATAATGGCTATGCTAATGCAAATGAGGGTGTAGCAACAGCAATTCGTGAGGGAATACCTGTACAGAGAAGAGAGAAGGATGGAAGAATGGCAGCTAAAGATAGAAAAAAACAACAAGAAAAGAATCGCTGAACCCATAGAAGAAAATTGTAAAGGGTTCATCCAGCAATCAGATGCAAAGGACACAGGAAATGGACGTGATAGGGAAATTAAGTTGTATGAACAAAAGGGTATGGAGCCATATGAATATGATGAATTAGATAGGGCAGAGAGTATATCTAGAGAGTCAACAGAGTTTGATCTGAGGGTAGACATAGGGTGGCCAGAAAAGGGAAATAGAAAGTTAGATAAAAAAGAGGAAGTTGAAGTGATAAGGGTAGAAAATAATAGGATGCTGATGAACATGCAGTAGGATATAAATCAGATAGTCAAGGTAGTAGAAAGGTTACACACAAAATTTGAAGAGAGGATAAGTAAGTCAGCCAGTAACAGCACCAATACAGAAGTAAAGAGCATAAGACCAAGAACCACTTTAGAACATACAGATATGGGCTGTGTGAATTGCATGGATTATCTTATTGGCTTCCACCAATTTCTAAATATACAAGTTTTCACTGGAGATCCTGGAGAAATCCCTATGGAGTACTTGGGAAGCCTTGAATGGTATTTCAAGTTTAGCAGGATGAATGAAAAGGCCAAGATAGCGGACACCTGCAGTCACTTGCAGGGTGAATCACAAGTCTGGTGGAACTCACTGTTCCAGAAGCCCACAACATTTGCAGTATATCAAAAAGCTTTGAGGACCAGTTATTGGAGTGAGGAACTCCAAGAAAACATGCTGCATCAGATAACACAGGATATATAAAGACCAGGGGAATCATTTACAACATTCTTTCACCATCAAGTAGCCAATTTATGGATGATGACAGCAAACCCATTATTTGAAATGCAGATAATATGGGTAATTAGGCATGGGTTCCTGAGAGACTTTGAACAGACATTAATTAGTATGGAGAGGAAGACAGAGGACCATGTGGCAGAGTTGCTAAATGCATTGGATACCACCAGGACCAACCAGTAGAATGATGGATATAAACCTAGTCCACATCCAGAAAAACCACTTACAATAAGAAATGGATGGGATCCTAGTGAAGGAGGATGGAAAGAAGCCGAAGAGATTCTACAGAGTGGAACCCAAGAAGGCAAAAAGATGGATGACAGAGATTGGAGATTAAATGGAAGTGTCCATATGACAGGACAGAGGACCGAGACTGGAAGGAGCAAAATCTATATCCCAGAGGAGGCAGATATGAGTCCAACAGAGGAAGACAACCTCCATATAAAACATATGCACAATCATTTAGAAAGGAGAGATTCACTGGTACAAGATTGGAAATGGAATTGGATCAAAAGTAATGGAAAATGGACTTATGAAATATTAGGAAATATTGATCTTGATAATATAAAGAAAGCATGATCCAGTAAATGTTCAAACAGTGTAAAAGACTTTACGCCAACTAAGACAAATCATCAGATAGATAGTAGTGTGAGATTGTAGATAGAATCTGGAGATATGTAGGGATAGATATTTTAGGTGGGATCTTAGCAGTATATAGTAAGCCATTTCTGGTATGTATTCATGCATGAGTTCTGCAGTCACCAGATATTATTAGATACAAAAGACTGGGACAGAGATCCCCTTCTCATAATGACTCACTGGATTAAAATTTCCAGTTAGATATTTGAAAAATATTGTGAGTCAATGGATTAGAAACCAATGTATGGGGAAAGAACCCCTTATAAAAATAAAAGCTATCAGTAAATATTCTGAGTTCATGGATGAACTGGATAAAAAAAGTCCAACCTCCCAACTCACATCAGTATAGAGACCAGAGTGGTCACTTAAAGGGTTATAGTTTGTAAAATGTAAGGTATGAACAAGTTTAATCGAGTGTCAGAGATATCCTGTGGACTCGAACCTGTATATAGGCAGAAATAAATTCATGTATTGTTTATAGTGAGATTAAATCGGTTTAGTAATGCTGATTGGATTATCAGAGTAGGAATGTAATTTACCTGCTCGCCTCTCTGGGAATAATTTCATCACTAAGTTATATTAGAAGTACATGGATAAAAGAGGGTCATAACAGTAGTTAGGAGTATTTAGCTTTCAGTGCATGAAATAAAAAAAAAATAAAAAAATTTTTAAAGGATGGGGGTGGTGTAATGTGTTGCAGGAAATGATGGAATTATAATTGATGTATTAAAAGAAGCAGGTGAAGAAATAGAAACAATTTTAGCAAAATTATGTACCAAATGTCTAAATGATAAAGACGTACCGGAAGATTGGAAGAATGCAATAATAATATTAATATTTTAAAAAGGTGATAAAGAAGATATTAGAAATTACAGACCTATCAGCCTTTTATCAGTTTTGTATAAAATTTTTACCAAGATAATTACAACTCGTCTACAGAGAACTTTGGATTTCCACCAGCCAAGAGAACAATCTGGATTTAAAAGTGGTTTTAGTACAATAGATCATATCCAGGTACTGAGAGAAGTGATAGAAAGAACAAATGAATATGAGTTGTCATTATGTTTTGGATTTGTAGATTATGAAAAGGCATTCGATTCTATACACATTTCTTCAGTGATTAAAGCATTGGGTCATCAAGGTATAGATCCAGGATATTGTCATATTTTAAAGAATATTTATAAAAATGCAACAGCAACAATTAGATTACATAATGATACTGGAAAAATCAACATTGAGAAAAGTGTAAGACAAGGTGACTCCATATCTCCAAAACATTTTACAGCAGTGCTGCAAGAAGTATTTTGTGGATTAAAATGGGAAACTAAAAGAGTGAAAGTAAATCGAGAGTATTTAAGTCATTTAGACTTCGCAGATGACATAGTTGTTTTTGCAAATAATGCTTCAGAGCTGCAGGAAATGTTGCAGGAGTTAGCAGATGAAAGTAGAAAATTAGGACTAAAGATAAACGTTAAAAAGACTAAAGTAATGTTTAATCGATTTGCTCAAAATATGAAAATAAAGATTGATTATGAAAAATTAGAAGAAGTTAACAGTTACAAATACCTTGGTCATATTATTAATATAGAGGGAAACATAATGGAGGAAATTAATCATAGATTTAAACTTGGTTTGAGTGATTTTGGTAGAAATAACTTGATACTAAAAGGAAATATGTCTATGTGTTTGAAAGGATGGTTTTTAACAAATGTGTTTTACCAGTTCTTAGTTATGGATCTGAGACTTGGACACTTAATAGAAGAGCAATACAGAGACTTCAGACCACTCAAAGGAGTATGGAGAGATGTATGTTGGGAGTAAGAAGAAGAGATCGAAAACACAATGTATGGGTAAGAAAACAAAGAGGTGTTACTGACCTTATTGAAAAAATTAAAAGATTGAAATGGAGTTGGGCTGGACATATTGCTAGAATAGATGATAATAGATGGACAATTAAAATCTTAAACTGGATTCCAAGAGATTGTAAAAGACCCAGAAAGAGACCACATGTGAGATGGGTGGATGAAATAAGAAAATGTGCAGGGGTGTTGTGGAGAAGAGAAGCTAAAGATCGAAGAAGATGGACTAAACTTGGAGAGACATTCATCCTGCAGTGGATTGATAATGGTTGATGATATATATATATATATATATATATATATATATATATATATATATATATATATATATATATATATATATATATATATATATATTGTGACCTCTCTACCGCTAGTCTTCATGCCACATGTTGGCAAGCCATAATCACTCTCTGTAACCTCCCAAGACCGCTGTACTATCAATGAATCATATTACATGTTTTAGGCACCATAATCACTACTGTACCCTAGCTTCCTAATCTAGCTGGTCATCAGAGACTAATATTTTACATTTTAGTGATTAAATTCTCTTATGGAACCTAACGTACTCACACGATCAATAATATAAGCATGAAGAAACAAAAATGCAAAACTAACGAAATGATTTCTGGACTGAATAAAACTAGCATGAAACTGTCAATCTAAAAAAAATCACCATGAGGCTAATAAAGATAAAGACTTTTAGTCAAACCAGCCCTGAAATCCACACAAACAAAATGAGATGAGTTAACTTTGATATTCAGCAAATTATTAAATTAACTAATAATTATATGTCTGGAATGATTATAAAATTCAACTTATAAATGAAATGATAAGTAAAGTATGATGTAGATGATTAAATGGATGATGGAAAGAAGTAATAATGGAATAGTGGAATGAAATGAGTCTAAGAGTGAAGAGAAAAGAATGGATATAGATGAGAATAATGAATGATTAAGATGATGATAGAGTAAGAGTTAATGAATAATAAGAGTTAATGAATAGTTGAGATGATAAAAGAATAAAAGTTAATGTATGATTAATCACTTATGATAATGAATTAATGTCGAATGAGAATGAATACTAAAAGTACGATCAAGATGAAATTGAAGAAAAATGTTAATGATGGAAACTGAAATCTTGAACTATAAACTAATATAGTATTCAATAGTAAAAAGATCAGCTAACTAAAAATAGGAATTTCAAGCTTGACACAACCAGAATATCTATCATGAAATTAAAACAAACTATACATCTTATACCAAAAAAAAAAGAATTTGCATCTTAAAGCTTAGTTGACTTTTATAAAACAGTGAAATTAATCTATTTCAAGTCTTACTATAACAATTGACTAAATATAAATTTCATTACAAATTTAAATTTTATCTTGAAATTTAATAACTAATTCTTCTCAGGGTTCTAATACTCAAAATTGTTATATAAACTATATCAGTAAGAGGGATTTTACCACTACCCAAACATAATGCACCTAATAGCTCTCAATATAACTTAAATCAAGAATTATATTTAGCAGTTTTAAAGAAACTTTATAACTAATATAAACTTTAAAATTTATGAATGGAAATGACTTTTTGATAATTAAAAAACAATAACTTACCAAATTCCTTTTCTTAAATAATTATAAACCATGTGATTAAGATCAGTGAATGATAGCTCTGCAGATTTAACTAAATCAAACAAATCAAGATTATGTTTATCTTTTGATATATTACTTAAAACAATCTGTACTACAAACTATTAACCTTCTGATTATTTTGTGATAGTGCATTAGATGTACCAATAAATTATAAGACTTAGCAAAATTATTATGATATAGCATAATATAGTTAATAGTGCTATATTGGTTGATGATGATTTCAATTTTATCTTCAGATAGGTTGATAGCAATAACAATAATAGAGTATAGATGTTGTAATTAGCAATAAGATTACAGGCAACTACATAAATTTTTAACTACAACAAACTTTATTAACACTATGTACAAAATTTTAATTTACAGATATGACATGAAATAAAACTAATCTGTTAAAATAATTTATGGATGGGACAAATACTTATTATCCCCTTGACCATATACTCCACAAATGATATAACCGGCTTAAAAAATAATATTCACAATATCATTTGTTACACTTTGGTGTATTTTGTTAAAAATAATATACTAACTTATTTAAGCTGACAAGCACTTAAATTTCTAACAAGCAGTATACTGAGAATTTTAGGACATGTATTAAGTATAAATTTAGAATTCAGAAAGTTTTTTAAAAATATTGCATTCTCCTAAAACCCTTGCTTTTATCAGAATATGATAAGGGCAATTATCACATTCTGTGCAATTACTAACTTATTTAACTTTGAAATGAATAAGTTTAGTACATTAAATAAAGACTAGACATTAAAAGTCAAAGACACCTAGATCTCATTAAGCATTACCTATGTCCACAGCTCAACCCTTGAACATGAAACTGATCTTACAATTATATTGTCACATCATTATTTGATGAAAATGATTCCATTCTGCCAATGTGCATGTCTTACTTTTACATTTAACATTTTCTACCATCATTAATAAATCCTGGCTTGGTCTGTCAACATCTGATGATGATCTCACAACATCATAAACACTATTTTGATTAGGAAAACACTATGCTATATGAGTGTTCCTAAATTTAATATTATTCTATACTTGCCATATGATCTAGACATATTATACTTCACCATACACGGTGGAAAAACTATCTCTATATTATCATGAGGAATTTAGCACTAAGATGGAAGACTTTATAAAACAACATGACAGTTGTGTTATAATATATGGCTGATTATATACCTCTCTAAGGGTATACATACATGTGTGGGCCTTGCCTCACCACGAAAAGACTAGAATTCAAACCATAGATATCCTTTCTTTAGGATTATTTATACTAATGAGCATTCATTACTGCTTAGATTTTATCCATCTTTTCTCTCATGAAATTAGCCATAGGTGACCTTCCTCAGCCTATGCTGATATAAATATTAAGATATTGGATGCCATTCTATTGAAACATCCTATGAACTAAAAGCCGTCACTAATCATTCTCAAATTATAGCAAGATAAAAACAATACCAACAATTACAGTGAAAATCTACATATTCCATTTTATAATGTAAACTCATTAATGTCTTAACAGCCCAAACCACAATACGTATGTCCAATGATCGTTAATCATTTTAGAATGACAACTATATTTTTATCAAAGAGAGCACAACAGATTTAAACAATAAAGATCCAACCTGCATTTGTATTCAAAGTGGACACGTTCACTTCTATAGCAAATTACCAAATGAAAAAAAAAATATATATCAAATTTTATTTTATATCACAAAATAATTCAGTCATGCCAAAATAGATATTTTTGATAAAATGTCTGTACATTTACTTTTTTTTAATATACCTTAACATTAGTTTTAAACTATGAGAGAAGTAAATATTTTATAACTCTCTCTAAATAAATTATATATATATATATATTTCCAGTTTTCTCTTAACTAAAAGAAAATATCTATAATAGATGTATATATTTTGCACATCTTTTTCCTTTTTCTTTAACCCAATATATATATTCATGCCACCGTAAAATGTATATATTTAAAATAAATTTCTAAACAACACGTAAGTGATATACATAACAGCAATTATATAAACAAAATAAGTGTACATTTTTATCCATTAAATTTTATACTCTGTTCTAAGTTATTTATCCTGGTGAGTTAGAATAATATAAATGGTTATTAGGATCAGCAATCAGTCTAGATTATGCATATATTTATATATATATTGTTATCCTGTTGTATGTATAATAGCACAAAATTCAACACTTATCCAAAACTAGAACTTATTTGAGAGTTTCCGTGGTGATAATTAATCAGGCAATTAACATTCATGTTTTTAATTATAGCAGATTTAAAAAAAAAAGAATTTATCTACTTTGCTCTAGATAATTCAAAACAACTTCAAAACAAACTTATTAAAATCTTTATTGATTTATTTTGGAAGCATTTTCAAATAAAGCATAACAAGAATCATTTATTTACATTTAAAATCCAGATAATTTTTTTCTTGAACATTAGTAGAATTTTATCACACTTAATATAAATATATATATTTTTAAAGTTATTTATTAGTTTGATTTTCTCTCCGTGCAGTAATGTGTAACAACTTTCAATATTCTGAGCATTGTAAATATTTTAAAATACTATTACAACGACGTATATTTTTTGTCTTGCATTGGTGATCGAGAGGTCAGCGCGACCGCCTTGCAGGCGGTTGCCCGGGTTGCGGGTTCGCGTCCCGGCCGATGTTATGACACTTAAAAAAAAAAAAAAACGACGTATATTTTCCCAATACAATTTTAAAAACAAATATTTATTTTATTACATTTCCATTGGCAAAATAATAACTATCTACTAATACTAAGACAAATTTATCCAATTATTACATTGACATATCTAGCATTTTAATCAGCTGGTAATTGACTAGTTCTTTCATTACATAGGTTCCCCCGCGATAAAATTTTGCAGATTATAGAAAATAACATTACGAAAATATTTTCATATTTACTTTATTAAAAGTTAGATTATTTCAAAATGACTTTTAAATTTATTTACTATATACCATATATAACACTTGTTTTAAAATCATTTTGAATTTTTTTTTTTTTTTTTGATATTTTTACTTTATAGGCAAAATCTTGTTCTACTGGATAACAAGACTAGCATGAAATATAAACATTATCATTTTTTTTAGTCTACTTATAAATGATTTGCGTATCATTTCCAAAGAAGGCATTTTAAAAATATAGATAATATAAGAATACAAGCTTACTTCTTCTTGAAATTTCCTGAGTTTAAAGCAGTTCTTATTCAAATAAAAACTGATCTCCATAGTTTTAATTTCCTTCTACGGTATGAATCCTAGGAAATATGCGTCCGTGGAAATGGCTTAAAATGTAGCAAGGTTTTTAAGATTTCTTATTCAAACATCTTTAGATAGCAAGTTAATCTACTTCCATACAATTAGATTTCAGAATTTTGCTGATTTTTAATTTTTTTTCTTTTTTTACATCAGAGCTGATGTTTGTGTTTACTTGGTTCTTGTTTTTCTTAATTAGTCCACCCCCTACAGTTTTGTTAAAACATATATAGCTTTTATTATACTGCATTCTGGGAGTGAATTTAAGCCAATAATTTTGATATGCATAATTCGTATTACCCACTCTGGCTTCATTTATAAGAACTATTCATTATGACTGAAGACAGCTGTCTGTTTAGTACTAAAATATATGCTTAAGTAATTTGCTATAATAATTTATTTGACAAGATTTAACAATTTGATTTAATTATTTATTTATTTCAATTGGTATTCAAAACTAATAAAATAGAAATGTATTTATCTACCAAATAATAATAATAATACTTTTAAATTGTTATTTTAGTCTAGTCAGAGTTTAGACTGGGTTTGAAATCTAATCTCCACTAAAGCAAATTTTCCAATACATTCAAAACAATATTTATTGAAAACCACTTTAGTAAGATTTTGATGTTAAATATATCATTATTTAAAATTTTGAAATTATTAATTTAAGGACCTAAATAAAAGGTCACAATATATATATATATATAGTACTGTTGTTGCTAAATAGCAAAACGGTTACTTAAGGTTGCATAAGATAACATGATCAGTTTATGATCGCTTATCATAGTACAAATTCTATTTATTGGAATTTTTACCACGGTTAAATTTTGGCGCTGTCACTGCTGAGTAATTGTAGAATAAATATTAGAAAGGAAGAACACATTCTGACAGTGAGAGAAAAATCCAATTCATCAGCTATTTATTCTCATATTAAATTAACAAATCATGATATCAATTTTGAAAAAAACAAATATTTTAGCAAAAATTGAACAATATGACCAGAGATTGCTAAGAGAAGCTATAGAGATTTTTAAAAGGCCCAAGAGCATAAATGAAAGGTGTAAGTTAAACAAGATTAACAACATTTGGAAGAAACTATTGGAAGAGAAAATAAATTTTAAAACTTCTCAACCAATAGAATTTAAATATGAGGAGAAAGAAAACGATAAAAACGATTTTAAATCTCACATGCATTCTTATGATTTGATAAAGAGGACGCTCTGAGGAAGGTACTTGATATTGTACTGAAACGTCAGCATTTAGCTTTTTCACTACACGGAATATCCCGCAAATAGTAATAATAATAATAATATATATATATATATATATATATATATATATATATATATATAGTTAACATTTAAATAATATTAAATGTTGTGTTTTGGAATACTAGTGAAATAATTTTAAATTATGAAGAAAGGAATGTTTTAATTAATAAAAAAGAGGGAAATAGAATTGAAAAGATTCTTAGCTTTTACCATCCAAAGTCAAGATTTTGAGAAATAAAAAAATAGTTAAAGTTAGAAATATTGAAATTGTATATTAGTAAAATTTAATAGTGATAAAGAAATATAAATGAAATACAAACTAAAATATAATTTATAAGAAAGGTAAAGTTTGAAGGATTTAAATCAGAGTAAAATAGAAATTTAAAACATGACCAAAGATATGGATATGGGTCATAAAAGTACACATTTGACAATAAAACAAAATGTCTGTATGGAGTATGTATGAAGTATGATAAAGACAGCAATAATTAATGCTTGTCGAAATAAAAAAAAACATTTTATTACAAATCTGTTTAAGTAAAAAAAAGAAATAAGTAATAAATATACTTATTGCTATGAGATTATGTAAAAGAAAATCTATATAAATGGCCAAAGGCATATTAAAAAAAGAAAGGTGTGAATAAAAGCTAAAAACAAAGGATTGAAAGAATAAAGGGATGTGGAATTTTTTAATTATAAAAAGTTATTTGAGTTCAAGACTTCTTGTTGATACATTGGTGGAAACACTGCTCTGATAATAAGCAGATATAATCAGAAAATGCAAACCTAAGAATCTTATAAAAAGTTGGAAAAAAATGAACAAGAGAGAAACCCAAAAACTTAGTGGAAGAACTCCAATGTAAGAATGAATAATTAAATGAACAAGATATGATTTCTAACATCAGTGACGCATAAAGAATTTGTGGCTAAGGGCCATCGTTATCGCTGGCCGATTCAGACTCACTGTGCTCAAATGGTTCCCATCTACATGTAAGAACTGCTGACGTAGCTCGTGCTGTAGGGTTCGTTTTGCCCTGTCCTTGATGTCCTATTACTGAGGAGTTCCCATAAACCAAATCCAACCCAAGAGTGACTGTTCCCTGCTAAAGAAGTGGAGGAATTCCACATGGCAGTGAGCAAGACCTCAACTTACTTCAGAGACTCAATAAACCTAGATAATATATATATATATATATATATATATATATATATATATATATAGATATATATATATATACTACACCTTTATATTTATATGTCCACATATCTTTAATTTAGACAATTGCCAATTTCTAATTTGAGTGATACAGACAATATTTAAAATTTTTATATGCATGGAGTGACGACTATAAATGTATAATCATTTATAGGTTTTTTTTTCTATTTTATTTGTAGCATTATAGCATATAACTTGTTTTATTGTGTGTAAATGGTTTAAAGTGTTTTTTGTTTAATTTATTGTATTAAATATTTCTTGTTGATTTAAATTTGTTTCATCTCATTCTTTCCCACTACAGATAGTAATATAATCATATGGTTTGGGAGAATAATTATTACTCATTTTGAGCACCGAATTAACACATGTGGCTGGTGGTGCAGTATTTTGATCCCATTAAAATTTTTAAATGATCCAAGCATGGTAACTTTTTAAATCTTACAGCAGCTGAGAGACAGTTGACTGGGAAAAATAACCTGGGGCTATACCCATATAGTTCCAGGTTCGGTCAAGTATGGATACAGACTAGTTTATGTCTGTATGTTCTCTCTGCTTGCAGTAGCAGAAGGTGGACAATTTTGAATACTAAGAATTCTGTATTATACATAGATAAAAGGAAAGTTAAGCTTTCGATCATCGTGTTTCTATTACAATATATATATATATATATATAATTATATATATATATATATATATATATATATATATATATATATATATATATATATATATATATATATATATATATATATATATATATAGTACCTCTTCCCACTTGGTATCTACCAGTAAATATGTCACTTCATGTTGAGTGTCTTAATGTATTTACCTAAGCCTCCCCTATAAGTTCATATTTGTGAATGTGACACCTTATGATATGTGTCTTAAGGAACTAAATAAGTGTAAAACCCTTTTATGCATTCAATTAATAATAATAAACTAGAATAATTTGAGGTGGATAGTTGTGCTGCATATATGTATACATGTACATGCTCATTTAGTTTTAAAAAAATATTAAAGCTTAAAATTTAAATTTAGACATAAATAGCTGCATGGATTCATAAGTTTTATGTGTTTAATCTATGTAGTGTATTTATGTCTATCAAAAGATTAAAATGTATAAATAATAATCTTCATTTGTGTGAATTAAACTTAAATTTAAATGTGATAAGTATAAAAACTCAACTAAAATAATAATGTTTATTCCTCCAATTCAATTTTATATATGCGATAATAAATATTTTTGCATAATATTACTGGCAGTAGTTTATTTATTTATTATTTTATCCTTTCATTCTTAAATGTATATTAAAATTTTAGATTATAAAGTTTAGCTATATTCCTGGTTCAAATGGCCTGGTGGCACCTTTATTTGGTGGATATAATAAAGTCTTTAATCCATGACTGTTATATATATATATATATATATATATATATATGAAACGGTTACACCTGTTTCACCTATTATCTTTGATAATAGTATATATTTGTTGTACTCAGATGGCGTGTATTTCTTCAATTTTAAAAACTTTGTCCTTATAATATTGCGAGTATGTGCGTATATAATCGTCCTTAAAATTTATAAATATAAAATTACAATCTCAAATATTTATATATGAGCATATTCCTTTAGATTTGTTAAAACTGAAATAAACATAACTGTATAATTAATTTATCTATATTGCAGCATAATTTAAATTTATAATATTACTTAGTTTTCAATATTTCTTTCTAAATAATTATTTAAGTCAGTATTCATTTTAACTAATTTCCAAGTTAGATAATTATCAATTCTTTTGTTTGCTTAAAATTACAAGCAGAAAGTTTTATCAGTTTTAACACTTCGTTCTAAAAATAAATCTTTGGCCAAAATTTGACCTATTTAAAAATTATAACCAAGACCAATTATAATATTCAGTCAGGCATAAATCTTTACAAATTGCTTGTGACCATTCTCTTAAAAATATATCTTTTAAAACACGTCAATTAAAACAATAGAGCCTTTCCATGTCCAGATTTAGATATACTAAATATTTTTACTAACTGGATATTTGGTTAAAGGCTAGTTTGAACTAGTCATCTTGTGATGTGGCATGACTCAAAGTAGGAGGTTACTTCTGTCAAAAATACAGCATAAAAAGGGGCCCAAATAGACACCCAGGGCCATCTAATCTAACCGCTTCCATACATCTGTCAAAATCCGTGTTAATTTTTGCTGTTGCTGTGACCAGAGCTGAAGTTAAATAAGAACTGTTCCTGCTGTTAAAAAAAAAAAAGCTGAATCTTCAAAAGCTACCATCAAAGCTGCTTCAAAAATGACAGTGGGCTAGAGACAAGGAGACAGCCATTTGCTCTTCCACGAGCGGCTACCGATGACAGAAAACCTCCACCATGCCCATCACTGTAAGAAAGAAGATGTACTCGAGAGATCAGAGAGTGCCTGACCAGAGAAATGGGGAAAGCTGCCACAGACATAAATTTGTGAAGTTACATCCAGACTAAAACCTAAGAGAAGCCCAGCCTGACTGAATATAGTGAGAAGCACTTGGAAACAATGCCTTAAAAGAGACTTTCCGGTAAATCCTTTCTGACATATTAAATCTCATAACTAAAATGTACTCTAAATGAAAGCTAGCTAACTAAATCACATAGTCAATTATATTCTTTAAATATACATTTAAAATATTTATCTTAAAATGTTTATCTTAAATCTGTTTAAATCTTAGAACACTCTTCAAATTCTTGCTTGATCATTAATAATTTTAAGTAGTCCTAAACATCTAGTTTCTATAAAACCATACAAGAAATTCATTTCTAAATTATAAATCTTATTGATTGTTTATGCAATTTATTCTTATGTCATCTATCTATAGTTTTAAGTTCATGTTAATTGATTTATGCTGTGTTTTTATCGGAACGGAGTCTTGTGTGTTAATAAATTATCGGGGGGAGGGGAGTGAATAATCTCATTTATCATATCAGCGTATTGCGATATAAAGAATATAGTCAAGACTCTTTTCTGAATTATATTTATACTAGAGTAAATCGATATTTATAATGCCCGAACAAGTTATTTAAAATCTTTTGATAAACTTATTTTAAAATGTATATTTGCTTATATTATTTAAAACGCATCTTTTTCTCAAGTTAATTGAAAATGAAAATGTTTTGCTAAAGTTATTTAAAAATGTATATTTGCGTATATTATTTAAAACGCTTTTCTCCAGTTAATTGAAAATGAAAAGGTTTTGCTAAAGTTATTTAAAAGGTATATTTAGCGTCTATTATTTAAAACGCATCTTTTCTAAAATTATATAAAATGAAAATGTTGCTAAAGTTAGTTAAAACGTATATATTGCGTATGCTATTTAAAACGCAGATTTTGCCCAAGTTACTGAAGAATTATATTTGCGTAAATGATTTAAAATATGTATTTTGCCAGTTATCTGAAAAAGTATATTTCACGCAAGCTATTTAAAATATAGATTTGCATTCGTTAGTAAAACCCATTTTTCATTATTAGTAAGGTCTATTTTGATGAATTATTTAAGATGTGTAATTTATTTAAACATCAAAATTTGCGTGAGCTATTTTATAACTCACGTTTTATTATTTAACAATCCGTTTGATATTAGATCTAGTTGTACTATATAACTAATGTTCCCAGTTCTATAAGTAGCTATGCAGAAAAACCTTAAATCAGATTCTCATTATCGCCATCATTTTATAATTTAATAATCTCATTTATGAACTTGACCAGTGGTAGTAGCACTGAAGAAGCTAAGATTTTGGCGTAATTAATTTATAAAATATTAATCTAGCATTGCGAATGTATTGCTAATTTGCATAAATATGCATTTCTACTTGCTATGTCTATAAGGGCCCATCTCAAGATTGTTCCACGTCCAGTCACGCCTCGAAAGTTTAGGCAACGGTGACATTTTCTTCGTATTTCATTAAGTCATGCCTCGAAAGTTTAGGCAAATGTGACAAGTATTCATTATTAACGGAACCAAAGCGTTTCCAAAGTTCTCATAAGCCAATCTTCTGTTCATTGAATTAAAAGGCCTCTTCCATTATAGCAAGCAGATTGGATAGGGAACCGTTTACTAAGTAATAAACCCCATTAAGAATGCATTCGAGTCGCACTTGTACGATACTGTAGTTTCTAACGCCCTAGAATCTGACGTTCAACTGCCACCACATTTCAGTTCATTTTCCCTAGCAAGTAATTTCGGCGTTGATCTGAACTAGAATCAGAGTTAATGGGTTTATCTGTATAACAATTATATCACGCAAATGTCTCTATAACAAGATTTGATATATTAATAATATAATCTTAAACTTAGTATTTATAATATCTTAGACCATATAATCTCCATCATTTGTCAATAAATCGATCGCTCTAGCTAGCTAATTATAACCGATTTCAAAAATATAAAACATGGCATGAATTAGAACATGAAAGATGACATAAGCTTATTAAAAAGTCCATTGCTTTGTAATATTATTTTATACCCTGAGAACATACTCCATGCTTTGTAATATTGTTTTATAACCATGAGAATCTACTCATTGCTTGGTAATATTATTTCATACCCTGAGAACACACTGAATGCTTTGTAAAAATATTGTTTTATAACCATGAGAATCTACTCATGGCTTTGTAATATTATTTTATAACCCTGAGAATCCACTCACCTGCGTGTGAGCTAGCTATACACAACTTGCTATGCGTCAATATTTATTAAATGTTATATTAAATTTATGAAATATAAATTTGTCTCAGTCTCATTACTTGCTCATTATCTTATGAATCACTAGTTAAGGTATATAATAGAATATGTAATAAGGGGGGAATGTCTCATGTTTTACTGCTTTGCTATTGCTGGAATGTGATCAAAGAGGTATCGAGTGTAACCTCAGGCATGTCATTCACGATGGGTTGACTTGGAAGCACGAGTGAGAGAGTTAAGGTATGATCAGACCTAGGGTATTACTATCCCGACTTGGTCAGCTTTTGGTTCTCTGGCTTGGACTCTCAGTCTGTTGAGCAAATGTACAAACCTGACCGTTACAATATATATATATATATATAAAACAATTATACAATTACAAATGCATTCAACTAATAATAATAAACTAGAATAATTTGGGGTGGATAATTGTGCTGCATATATATACATGCTCATTTAGTTTTAAAAAAAATATTAAAGCTTAAAATTTAAATTTAGGGTATAAATAGCTGCATGGATTCATAAGTAAAGTTCACTATTATTGAGATATAGATTTTTAAACAGAGGGTGTTCCTGGATATTTGTAATTGTATAATGGTTTATATATTTGGATAATTATTTCAGTTAGTGTTGACAGTAACTTTCTTTTCATATATATATATATATATATATATATATATATATATATATATATATATATATATATATATATATATATATATATATATATATATATATATAAGAGAGAGAGAGAGAGAGAGAGAGAGAGAGAGATAATATTGTTATTATTATGCTAATATTATTATTTAATTATCTTATTGATTATGAGATGCTCTTGTCTTAGAGGTATTATATTTTGTTTTCTTATATACTTATATTACTTAATGATATTATATTATAAATGCATTTATTTTAAATAATTAATAATACTTCAAATGCACTTCTAGTAATAAAGTTAGACTAAGAAATAAAGAGTTAGTCTATGGCTGTAGATCAAATAGGTATAATTTGTTATTTATGACCTTAATGTTATATAAATTGTTTAATTAGAAAAGTAAATATTGTAACTAGTTAATGGATAAACTAAGAAGATATGTTGACAGCATCTTTCTATAGGTGATATTTATAGAAAAAAATCTCATTCTATTTTAATTTACATTAACAAGTTAGTTAGATTCTATTTATCGACAAACTTCATTAACACTTTTGTATTTGTCTCAGCAATACATGGGGTTGCATACCATTTCTTATAGCTGTGGTTCTTGTGTAATAACAATGCTTATAAAATAAAATCAATTAATTAGAGAAGATATCAGTGATATTGATATATTTATCTTATATCTCTTTATTTTTGTATCTATGTATTCATATTTTGTCAATAAAATTACTTGTTGTTTTAAAATAATGACTTTGAATTTTGTTTATCATTTGACTTATAATGTGGTGACATAAGTTAATTTTAATCATCAAATTTTAGCTATACTTTAAATCAATTAATCATGTTAATATTATTTACAAAAACTGATTTTATATACCTTTTTTCATGGCTGTAAATATGTGCATTAAATAAATAATTGAATAATAATAATAATAATAATAATAATAATAATAATAATAATAATAATAATAATAATAATAATAATAATATTATTATTATTATTATTATTATTATTATTATTATTATTATTATTATTATTATTATTATTATTATTATTATTATTATTATTTTAAATGTTTGCATTGAAAGATACTTTAATGCCATGTTTACTTTCTCTATATTATCGTATAATCCTAAATATTTATTTAAAAAGTGAAAATATATACTGACAATTATTTGATTTATTCACAACATGACATGGACATGGCTTCTGCCTACTAACTTCTTTCCTCATTTCACTCCTTAAATTTATACATACGTGTTCGTTTAGTTTTCTTTCTATTATTATATTTCGAGAATAATTAGCAACTTTATTTTAATCAGTGATGACATGTAATATGTATATTAAAATTGTTTTTTGTCTTGCTGAAGATAAGTTAGACTCTTGAAATTATTTTAATATTTGTGACATGTAATTTTTTGAAGGCATCATCTTTATTCCTATTTACAAATTCACACAGATTTGTTTACATTCCAGAATGGTTTGTCGTTTATGTGCACGTGTAATTTGAGTTTTTTTAATGTTAATACTTTAAATTTTATCTCAGTATCCATTGTATTTTGAAAAAATTCATTGAATATTAATATTAGTTGATATTGTGTGTCAAACCCTCAACTTATTCCTGCTACCAATAGACATTCCTGTTTACAATAATTTGGTGTCTCCAAATCGTTTTGAAAAACTACATCTTTAAGACCATAATATTATTTGCATCCAGAATAGTGTTCTTTTCAGTCTGTGGAGATTATTACTAGGAGGAACATTCTGACAATGTCCCATCTAGTTTACCACATTGATAACATTGTTATGGATATTGTCATTTTTTACACTTGATCAATTATTTATTTTATACATTTTTTAGGTTGGTTGCATACTTGTTCACTTCCTATGTCCTATTTTCTTGTTTTGTCTTATGCTTGACTACTTTGAACACTAGAATGTGAACCTCCACTACTTCTTTACTCCATTATATTTGGAGTTATAATTTCTAAATGATACAACTTAGGGTAATAATGTACAGTTTCTCTTGACTGATCTTTATTTGAGATTGGTGCCAGTACTCCCAAAACAACAACTCTCAGTGGATGTGTTCATATTATTTTTCATCTGGCTCCATTTTTAAATTTTATGAGTCTATGTTATTTAATATGTCTACTATATTTTCAATAGAACACTTATGACATCCTGTTAAATTCCTATGAATTGACGATGACAGATTATGTTTTATTATTTATATTACTAGTTTTTGATCAAAGTAAAATCTGGCAGTAATCTAACATTCACATTGATGGAAAAACTGTTTTATCAGGCTAATCTGGCTGGCATATATTTTTCTTGGGATATTTTATGACATACTCCTTTCTACTTTCATTCCCTGCAAAATGTATGCAAAATAACAATAATTTATTAAATGTATGTGGTTTTATATATAAGAATTTCATCAATCTACAGCTCCACCAAGAGATTGTGTCCAATAGCAACCTTATCCATTTCTTTCAATTAGTGAAATTAAAACAGATCTTTTAAACCATTAAGATGATCCTAAGAATTTTCCTCTATATCACCTCCAATTATCCTAACATTAATAAATGGAGATACTGTATTATATGCCTTGAGTTATTTCAATATCTCCATCTGTAAAATTAATTTCATCATCTTATAGTGTATCATGTATATTAAAATATAAATCACCCTTTCTATGACCTTCAAACTATTAATTTTATTCTTTAATTTTCTATGTGTAGATCCAATATATAATTTGTAAGAGGTTGGGTTACATTACCTTTGTTTCAAATGGATTTCTTCAACATCTCCCAAATATTTCTTTCATTTCGTGAAGTTCTGAAACTACAGTTTTTCCTTGATCTTCTTAAATTGGATAAATCTATTTATGAACCTTCAAGAATTAATACTAGTTAGCCATAACATATTAATATTATCAACCTCTTGTTGAATCTCAGCAAAGTTTTGTTTAACATTTGTTCTATCATATTAAGCATTTGTATGTTCCCTCTTGACTTCTTTTAATTCTTTTTTAACTATAGTCAAATTCTGTTTACTCACATTAATGACCTGTTTCATCTCTATGTGACCCTCTTTTAGTTCTATCCATGGGTGTTTATCTTCTTCTATTTGAAGCCGTCTATATTTGACTTGGGCTTCTTTACTATTCACTTCAACTTACTTTCTCTTTAATCATGTTCTTGGAATATTTTAAGTTTTAATATAATTTTTATTAGATCTTCAAATTTCTTTGGCATATGGAAATTATGTTAATCCCCCAATTCATTAGGCTTAAATTTTTGTAGGTTATTTCAAATTTCTTCTTTTCATCAAGTTATTTCTATATTTTTCTGTGTGGGACCATATCTTTTCTAATTTTATTCTTTTTTTAATTATTATATATATATATATATATATATATATATATATATATATATATATATATATATGATAAACAAAACAAGTTATAAATTTCATAACTTGCTCAAGATTGCAATTTATGATCACTAGATGGAGCTTCCCAGTAGCTCCTAAACAAGCTTTTTGTTTACATAAACACTGAGAGAGACAACATTCAATATCTCTTTCATTATCTTCAACACAAGACCATGGTTTCAAGCTAGTTGGTTCACCTCAGTGATGAGTATGAGAACAGAAACCACATCTCAATACTGATGCTACAATCAGCATTTTATGAAACAAATTTCTATCGAGTATCATGAAACCATGGTCTGGTGGTTGGAGATAATGAAAGAGATATTGAATGCTGTCTCTCACAGCATTCATATAAATAAAAAACTTGTTTAGGAACTATTGGTAAAGCTCCATCTAGTTATCATATATATCATCATTATCAACCATTATCAATCCACTGCACGATGAAGGTCTCTCCAAGTTTAATCCATCTTCTCTGATGTTTAGCTTCTCTTCTCCACATCACCCCTGCACACTTTCTTATTTCATCTATCCATCTCACATGTCGTCTCTTTCTGGGTCTTTTATGATCTCTTGAAATCCAGTTTAAAATTTCAATTGTCCATCTATTTATCATCTCTTCTAGCAATATGTCCAGCCCAACTCCACTTCAATCTGTTAATTTTTTCAATGAGGTCAGTAAGACCTGTTTGTTCTCGTACCCATATATTGCATTTTCAATCTCTTCTTGTTACTCCCAACATACATCTCTCCATACTCCTTTGAGTGGTCTGAAGTCTCTGCATTGCTCGTCTATTGAGTGTCCAAATCTCAGATCCATAAATAAGAACTGGTAAAACACATTTGTTAAAAACCATCCTTTTCAAACACATAGGCATATTTCCTTTTAGTATCATGTTATTTCTAGCAAAAGCACTCCAAACAAGTTTAATTCTATGATTAATTTCCTCCATTATGTTTCCATCTGTATTAATAAGTAACTGTTAACTTCTTCTAATTGTTCATAATCAATCTTTATTTTCATATTTTGAGCAAATCAATTAAACATTACTTTAGACTTTTTAACATTTATCTTTAGTCCTACTTTTTTACTTTTATCTGCTAACTCCTGCAACATTTCCTGCAGCTCTGAAGCATTATTTGCAAAAACAACTACATCATCTGCGAAATCGAAATGACTTAAATAATCTCCATTTAAATTCAGTCCTTCAGTTTCCCATTTTAATCCACAAAATACTTCTTGCAGCACTGCTGTAAAAAGTTTTGGAGATATGGAGACACCTTGTCTTACACCTTTCTCAATGTTGACTTTGCCAGTATTATTATGTAATCTAATTGTTGCTGATGCATTTTTATAAATATTCTTTAAAATATGACAATATCCTGGATCTATACCTTGATGACCCAATGCTTTAATCACTGAAGAAATGTGTATAGAATCGAATGCCTTTTCATAATCTGCAAATCCAAAACATAATGACAACTTATATTTATTTGTCTTTTTTATAACTTCTCTCAGTACCTGAATATGATCTACTATAGTAAAACCACTTTTAAATCCAGCTTGTTCTCTTTGTTGGTGGAAATCCAATGTTCTCTGTAGACGAGTTGTAATTATCTTGGTAAACTTTTTATATAAAACTGATAAAAGGCTGATAGGTCTGCAATTTCTATCTTCTTTATCACCTTTTTTAAATATTAATGTTATTACTGCATTCTTCCAATCATCCGGTACATCTTTATCATTTAGACATTTGGTATATAACTTTGCTAAAATTTTCTCTCTTTCTTCACCTGCTTCTTTTAATATATCAATTATAATTCCATCATTACTTGGAGCCTTTCCTTTCTTCATACATTTAATTGCATTTCTCACTTTTTCATTCAAAATTTTGGGCAATTCGGAAGATGTAATAGATATAGAACATACATGTTCTTTATTACTATATAATTCTTGATAAAAATTTTCTACCAAATTCATGATGTCATCTCTATTTTTAGTAATAATGAACCTTTTTTTCTTATTGCAGATATAAATTTCCTATGAATACCAAAATGTTGTTTTACATTCTTAAGACTTTTATTTTCTTCTACAGCATTTCCTGCTAGTTCAGTTACATTTTGTCATATCATTTTCAACTCTTTTCCGCACCATTTTACAAAATTTGAGATATTCAATTCTTTTTAATGTATCGTTTGTGTATAACGTCATATTTCTTTTTTTCTTCATAAATTCTCTAGTCTCAGTAGAAATATCTATTGATCAATTGCTGATTTTTTCTACCAGCTATCTTTGTTGCAGTTTTTAAAAGTTATCAGTTATTTTCATTTTAATTTCATTCAAATCTGAATCATGTTCAAAATCTACTAATACTTGAAACCGATTTATAAGTTCTAATTTAAATTCTTTAAAATATTTCTGAAGATTAGGAATATCAACTGTAAATAATGTTTTTCATAACAATTTTTGTCTTTCTAGTTTTACATTAACACGTATCTTTCACCTTACTAATCGATGATCACTTCCTGTGTTAAATCTATTAAGAACATTACAATCTTGAAAAATGTATTTCCTGTTAGTCAAAATATAATCCAATGTTGCTGTACCTTCATTTGTATGCTTCCATGTCCATTTTCTTTTAACATTTTTCTTAAATAAAGAATTCATAATATAAAGTTTTTCTGCAAACTCCATAAGTCTATGTCCTCTCTCATTTCTACTACCATAACCAAAATTACCTACAGTACATTCATCTTTCATTTATTTACCAATTCTAGCATTAACGTCTCCCATAACAATTTTAAAATGTTGTTTACTCTGATCAAAAGGTTTTTGTACATCCATATAAAAATCTTCTACTACTTCATCACTATGAGAACTTGTTGGGGCATAAACCTGAATTATCTGCCTTTGGTATCTGCTATTAAGTTGTATAACTAATCTTGCCACTCTGTCTGATTCACCATCAATCCCCACAAAATAGTTCTTCCACTTCTTATTTATAATTAATCCTACTCCACTTGTATTTCCAATATCTGTGCCTTTATAATAGAATATATGTCCATTTTTAAATCAATTGTCTGTTCACCTTTTCTTCTATCTTCACAAAGTCCAATAATATCCCATTTAATATAAGAGAGTTCTTCTTCTATCTTGCAGTCTTCCTTTATTTGAAAGCAATCTGCAGTTGTAAGTACCTAAATAAAAAGTTGTCATCAAATGGCAGCCTGGGTCTGCAATCAAGGGATTCTTAGCACTCTCCACCTTCGGCCACCAACTGCTGCCTTGGTTGGTGACTTTACAGCTTCCTGGGAATAAGGTCCATGCTTTATTTTTGTCTGTCATAATTGTATATATGTATTGGGAAAATATTTGTCATTTACACAAACATTCATTCTGCCTTATCAGGCACTGAGAAGAAAGACCATGGTGTTTCTTGATCTTAAACTCAGAGCATAAAAATCTAATAAACTCACCATGCTGGCTAATGCTTGTTGGTGAGCAGGCCATCCATGTATGTATACTATATGAATAAACACATAGTAATAACAGCTTCAATGACAAGAGTGTATGGAGTGGACATTAGGAATTTGCCTTGCTCAATTCCTTTAAGGCCTCCAAGAGGAATCAAAGGGTTCCTTTCTGTGAATAGCAAACTTCTTTCTGCAGCCTATATATATATATATATATATATAATAATTCAAACATTTATATGTATGTATATATATATATATATATATATATATATAAATGTTATATATAGAGTAAGTTAAAAACAAACCCTTAACAAGCTTCAAAAATACCCTCAACCTCAGACCACGGTTTCTGCCTCTAGCATCATCAGTGAGGTGCTAGGGAATGAAAATACTAGAACGAGTCTAGCATTTTATCAATGCCTAACTATTGAGAAGAAAATCTGAAACTTTCAAACATTTAAATGTCCGAAAATCCAGCTATCTAACTCAAATAGCAGTATGTGACTGAACCAAGTTCAGATACACCATATATTAATAGCTTTAGCAATATAAAATCGCCAAAGCCTTAATAGCAAAAAACTAAAATTAAATTGACAAAAAATCAAGTCAGATGACCTAATTTTAATAAAGCTTCTATTTACAAATGTTATATATAGAGTAAGTTAACAACAAACCCTTAACTAGCTTCAAAAATATCCTCAACCTCAGACCACAGTTTCTGATTTTTTTTCTCAATAGTTAGGCATTGATAAAATGCTAGACTCGTTCTAGTATTTTTATTCCCTAGCACCTCACTGATGACGCTAGAAGCAGAAACTGCGGTCTGAGGTTGAGGGTATTTTTGAAGCTTGTTAAGGGTTTGTTTTTAACTTACTCTATATATAACATTTGTAAATACGAGCTTTATTAAAATTAGGTCATCTGACTTGATTTTTTGTCAATATATATATATATATATAATGACTAGATGAGGCTTACCAATAGCTCTAAACAAGCTTTATTTTTATAAGTGCCAACTTATAAAAATAAAGTTTGTTTAGAGCAACTGGCAAGCTCCATCTAGTGATCATTTAAATGCAAGCTTAAAAGCAAGTTACAAAATTTATAACCTGTATTATTAATTATTATAATTGTACTTTTGATGTTTTTTGCGATGCTATATTGAAGAGGCTATTACTATATGGTGAAACTGAGCTGAATTCAAACCCATATAGCTATCTAGTTTGCAAAGATGGATTTAAAGACATTTGTCTGTCTGAAAAGTTCAGACTTTCAAATTGATAGAAACGTGTTTTATAAGTGCTGACTTTTGAGTTAGTATTTTAAATTTAGTTTCTAGAGTCCCAGCCCTCTACTGACATAATCCATAAGCTCAAAATCAATTGGTGTGGAGGTAGGGATTAAAGATAGAGATTTTCAATTCTTTCTCTGTTGACACTTATAAAAAGAAAACTTGTTTAGAGTTATTGATAAGCTCCATCTAGTGATCATTTAAATGCAAGTCAAAAAACAAGGTAATAAAATTATAACTTGTTTTATTATATATATATATATATATATATAAGATGATAATTTCAACAATCATATATATATAAAATTTAAAGCTAGTTTATTAGTTGACAAGTAGAAATTTACAAAAAAAAAGTATATTATGTATTATCTAATAATTAAATCAATTACGATTTTTTTAACATCATAAAGAAATCAAATTATCAAGTTTGATGTTTTATTTTAATTCATTTAAGTTGATCATAATTCAAGATAACCTAGTCATTTTGAGTTATAAGATTTTTAATTAAAAACATTATTGTGTTGAAATTCTTGAAAGAAATTGTGTTGAAGAGAAAACTAGAAAGGTTTACAATGAAACTGTATTGTTGAAACAACAATATATATTGATTCACAATTAAAAGTATTGTGAAAATTTTTCATTGCACATTTTACTAATTCATTAAGAACATATTTTTTTAATTAAACATTCTGAAAAAAAAAAGGGCACAAACTAAAATGATAAGAATTGGCTAAAAACAATCCAAAATAATGTGTATTCTGTTTGTAAAATAAATTAATTAAGAGTTTAGAGAGAGAGAATTAAAAAACGTATAATTTATGCAGTATTTTTGTTTATTATTAGATTATTAAAATTTTATTGAAAGTGTTATTGCATATCACTTTGAAAATGTTATCCTGTTAGAGAGAATCAAGGACCTCTCTTCTGAGGGAAACCACTTCCAAAGCCAAACCTTACATCTGCCAAGGGAATCCATTTATGTAAAAGTACAAATCCATTAAGCTAGATTAGAGCACATTGAGAAGCCAGAGGATTTGTACAAAAAGCTATGGAAATTTGTCAACTCATGGACTTTACACTTATGATTAAAATTCACAGCTGATCAACATGTGGGTAATTATAAACTGTTTCTAATGTAAACTTTTATCCTGAAGTTAGTGAAATATGAACATAGACTCAGACAGTTTTGTTTTATGTATATTATTAATGTATATTTGTAAAAGTTTCAACAATAGAGTATGGGTTATTTGAATAATTTATTCAGTATTTTTGACATAATTTGGACAGGGGAATTAAAATTATGTATTGTGTTTATTTTTGTTATATATTTTTTATCTTTGTCATACATGTGCATCGGTGGATTTCAGTTTTTTAAATGTGAACTGCTTGATCATGAAGAGATAAAAGGGAGGCTAAAATCAGTTTAAATTATGGTCATAAAAATACAAGGCACTTATTCCAGAATAAGTGGATATCAAAGCAAAATCGATGGTAAAACAAACACAAGATAATGGTATCATCATTTAGTGATAAAAATAAATTATTTAATATTAGAAAGTAAAGTGACAAATATCTCACTCTTTTATATAATTTACCTAGAAATTCACTTCTATTTGGATATGTTATCAACAATAAAATTGCACCATTTTTGTTCTTAGGTTAATGATTGTCTATTTCTTTAGGAAAGTTTAAGATAATGTTGAATAATTAAATCATTATACAATTGGTAATTATGAGGGTCTTTTTATTTTAAAAAAATTCAAGCCAGTTCAGATTGCAGTCAGAGTGGATTGAAGAAAATAGAAGCAAAAAATTAATAAAGATTACTGGAGCCATCTTCACATGTTTTTTTTTTTTTGTTAATTTAATATATAAATATAATATTAACATCAATTGCATACTCTGGAAAGAAAATATGTCCACATTATCCATGTCCATAAAAAATTACCCTATAAAAGATTATGTGGCCATTAGATTGTAGTATAATTTTTTTAGTATAGTGATATATTTTCTTTGTAGTTTAGCCTTCATTCAGGCTACCATAATATGTATAATCTTGGTAGTTTTGAAAAGATAAGTCAGTTCAGATTGCAGTCATGTATCTTTTCTTAATTTAATATAGAAGTATAGTATTAACGTCAATTCCATCATCTAGAGAGAAAATATGTCAAAATTATTACTGTCCATGAATAATTGCTTTATAAAAGATTATTTTGTTATTTTACATATATAAATAAATACTTAGATTGTAGTATAATCTTCTCAGTCTAGATCAAGCCAGTTCAGATTGCAGTGAGAGTAGATTGGAAAAAAAAATAGGAAAAAATTATAATAAAGATTGCTGTTGCCATATCTCTCTCTCTCTCTCTCTATATATATATATATATATATATATATGACAATATATATATATATATATATATATTGTCACCTCAACTTTCTCCGCGCACTCTTTTACTGAGTTAATCTCAATAAACTCTCATTTATTTCAAGTAGCTAGTCAATTGAATTTTATACTTTAGGATCAAATATATACCGGCGGCGCCAAATTGCAGCTATAAATTGTAATGCTCACTGGAGATCATCATCATTAGTCAATTTAGAGTCAATTTAGGACGATAGAAAATACTGGAGAAAGTAATTAAATTGTCTCTCAAAAATAATAATAATAATAATAATAATAATAATAATAATAATAATAATTACGCTAGAATGACAGCCTGTTAAGCTAATTGCGCAGACGCTGTGAGAATGTTATTAATAAAGACGTTATAAAATAAATGCTTATCCATGTAAATAATAATAATAATAATAATAATAATAATAATAATAATAATAATAATAATAATAATAATAATAATAATAATAATAATAATAATAATATTGATAAAACTATTCAATCTATGTGGTCTTAATTTCAAACCTAGCATTAGTCATGCAAATATTTCATGATAAATTTATTATAAAATTTATAATAATGAGACAACTTTCTTCCACAACTTTATTACAAATATCTGATCTCGAGTGGTACCACAAAATATTGTATACAGTTCTCATTTATATCTGACTGAAAATAACTTAGTAATAAATGCAAAGAACTCATAATCTATGTTCATAATATAAAATCATTATTTAATTTAGTGCTAGATAAAATTTATCATAAATAAATCATCCCCATTTAATCCCATTACTTTATTTTTCGTTCTCAGCATTTATCACTTTCACTAGCTACAATTATATAACAGGGATGTCTGTGTTATGTTCTCTAATCTGAGAATTCCTAATCTTATTTCTCTAACACATATATATTTTTCGATCAAATATCAATTCATGATCCCTATTTTCATAATAGTAGAATAATTTATTATAGTATAATAATGTTGTTATAATAAGCTACGTGACTTCCAAACTAGCTCTTAGATCAATAATCAAACTGCTCTTTCTCAAGGTCTAGATCTGTCAAGAGGTGCTCATATAAGTGATTACACTGTAATGGATATGATCCCATATATGCTGAATAAATTTTAATACAAGTTCAATAGTGGGAATCACTCTGAACACCCGGGAGCAGGAAAGGGATTTTATGTCTGCTCCCAATATTCACCACATTACAATGAATCAAAAGATTAAATTTATTAAACTTAACTCAACTATTCCCTGTCATTTTATTCTATTATTTCTAATCTATTTTAATTAATAACCTTAATAATTTATTTTGCTAAAGTAAACCATGGAAGTAAAACATGGACATTAATCAGATAAATCAATCAAAATTTACTTATGAAAGTAAATTACGGAAATAATCATAAATTAGATTAGGCAAATTAATCATAACAATAAATTATGTGAAAATGAAGTTTATAAAATAACTTATATAAAATGAATTATATTAATCGAATGTAGAAATATTCAAGACAAAATTAATACTGCAAATCAATCATGGAAATAAATTATTAATATAAAATTAACTATGTGAATCGAATATGGAAACAATATGATAATGACTACTGCAAATCGATCATGGAAATAAAGTATCATCATAAAATGAATAATTAAATTTAAATATGACCACTATTACTTTAAATATAGGTGCTGGATATATAGATTCTGGAGATATTTGAAACACCAAAACACGAAACACAATATAATCTTATAACAATAACAAAACTTTATTACATGAAATAATAATGATAAAGATTAAACAAAAACACACTAAATTATAATATTGTTACCCAAATATATGCCTCTGATCTATTCAGGACTAGTATTCAAATACATGTTTGAGTTAACTAATTTCTTGGATGACTCACTTCTGGTTTTGACCCATTCATTTATTAAATAAATGATTAATAATAATAATAAATACAAACGCTGGAAACAGAATTTCGTATATTTTAGCTTTAAGGAAACTTATCTTGAAAGAGAAGAAAACCTATAAATCTCTATTTCCCCCTTCTTTTATTGTAAACATTGTCTATTGGACTATTCCAAATAGTATATTCGTTTCAATTATTCTAACCAGCAATGTGAAATAATTTTAAATTTCTAAATCATTTTATCAAGCAATAATTTTCACATTTCTAATGAAGAATGATTATATGTCACAAAATTACCCTACTAATTTTGCAAACGGGTTTAAATTCAAAACCCACACTTTTACATTCATGCTTGTCAGATCTTTACGTTTTGACTGTATATCTCTTAATTAGTTCACTATGTCCACTCAGCTTGACGACCTCAATCTACCATCATTCAAAAAAAATCAATACAGATCGGTTAGTTTATTAATTAAAATCTTTGTCATTCTTCATCATACATGTACATCTGACTGAATCCTTATCTGTTCCGGGCAACTTTTTTCTGTCCCATGTAAGAAAACTCTCTTCATATCACAAAACCATGCAGTGTCTATAACGTGCACACAGCCACATCTTGATAAGGGAAATAACAAAACAACAACATCAACTTCAAACTTAAACTATTTGCTTGAGCCAGGGAGGGATCTTTCCTAAGATCCAGAATTGTGTAAAGAGCTTCTCTTAGACACCTATTCCCTATATTGGCTTAACATTTTCTATACTTAAACAGTAACTTTATTAATACTTCCCTATCTTAACAAATAAATGGAGAGAAACTTAGTCCTCCAACTGCCATGGTATCTAAATTAGGAGACAGTTATTTCCCATCTATTGGGTGGTAGGATTACTTTACATTAGTAATGAGAAGCATTTATAGCTTTAAATATGCCCACACATACATCGATTCCAGCCTAGATAAATGACAAGACTAACAAGATCCCAAATCAATACATATATGAATTATTTTAGTTTTAACCAGTCAAGCCAACAACATACCCAATATCTATATCAATAACAGATCAACACTCACAGCATAATAATGGGTTTTATGACCATCCTCTCATTTTTCATATCTACTATTAAGCACAAATTAAAATTTTGTTAAGAATAATAAAATATTTATATCATTTCTCTCTTTACTTTTAAGTCTAAATTTACGTGAGCATCTATACTGAAATGGTATCAAAATCATTTTCTTTTCTTTAAACATAAACAAAATATTAAATTAAATAATCTAGTGATCAGAGTGCGACATAGCATATAAACAAAATAAAATATAATAATAATAAAAATAATAGAAAACAAAACAAATGACATATTATATAAACGAAATAAAACAAAGAATAAATATCAACATTACCGATAGTCTCTTTAAATTTCTTTTCCTTCCACTGTCCATCAATCAATTAATATTTAGTTCATTTTACTTGAGATAGCTATATAATGGCACATCAGACAGTTATTGTAATTAAATGTGTATAGAATGCACAGACAGTCATTTGAATCAAGTTAAATCAAAATTGTAGATAGTTATTTTAAATCAAAATTGTAGATAGTTATTTTAAATCAAATTTGTAGATAGTTATTTTAAATCAAAATGTAGATATAGGATAGTTAATAAATTTTTAAAAAGTTCTGTTGGTTACCTTCCAGTTGAGTTCTTCCTGGGTTTGAATTCACTTTGTTCTCCGTTTCTTTTCCTTTCCATTTAAAGGTTCAAATTATAGGCAATAAGCAGTTTGTGATTACTAACATGAATTAACTCTTTTTAAAACATTACAGAAGATCGTTGTAGTTCTTTAAACGAATTTTGAAGAGCCATATAATTATTATAATCTGGATTGGTCTTTTAATTTGATAAAAGAAATTTGACAATTCTCTCCTTGCAGGAAATTTTATAAGCAGACTGGATGAATTGTGACATTCAACAGAAAATATTTTATCAAAAGTTGACTTCTTCATAATTAATTTTGAGAAAAAGAGATATGCACCATTCAGGGATGAATTAGAAATTCATAATTTGGTCTACTATACAACTTAACTTCATTATCAAATTCTGAGAAAGAAAATTTAAAAACTTGGAGAAAAATATATACCTTTAGATATTAATTTTAGTTAGTTAGCTCAGTTCTCAATTAGCAAGTTTCTTTTCTCTTTTCAGTTTTTATAGGATAAAAAGAAAAGAGAAAACAGATGTTAAATCTTCCCCCTCCACAATGGTTTCTCTTTAAGTCTAATCAAAAAAATCCCCACTCAGAATGAACAATAACTCTTTCTAAGGTGTTATCCCCTTAATAACTTTGTCTGATTTTAAACCAGATTTCTTTAATTAACACATTGATGACCAATTTATGAAATTTAGTCAAGGAAACTCTAATTAAAAAAAATAAGCCTACTAACAATTTTCTTGTCAAACAAAGGTTACATTCACTGAATCTAAATAATTTCTTACTTAGATTTACATTTTTAATAATTTAAAAAAAAATATTATGTCAGTTTCTTTAAAGGAAAGAAAAAAAACCAAACCCATATATCTGTATCACACACACACACACACACATATATGCAGACCATCAAAGAGAAAACTGATTATCCAGATTATATGAACACAAATATCCCTCCTAATTTCTTATAATTTCAAGCATAAAATCAATTATAATTTCTGATAATCATAAACATAAATATTTGCCACAATCTCCTAAAACTCCAAACTTATTCTCTAGAAAGAAACTGTTAACTAAAGCTACTGACAATCAATTCAACCTTACTTCTCATCAACTCTTTAGTAATAGACATTCCATACAAACACAAACTGTCTCTATGTATGTTACTTGTGAGCTATATAGCCATTACTTTCTAAAATAAAACTTAATTCTTCTTATAGCAAAAAAAAATATTTTTTTTTTCCAATTACTTCATTTTATTATATTTGGTTTATAGATGGAATAAACCAAAGGAATTTCACTATATATATATATATATATATATATATATATATATATATATATATATATATATATATATATATATATATATATATATATATATATATATATATAGTAATGGAATGGAGGTATCAAAGTGAAAGGAATCAAGGGGTGAACCTGGGGAGATGGCAAAACATCACCATCAACCCCGAGTCAATTTATAATGAAATATCAATAGTTTACACATTTATATATGAGTAATATTTAAAGATATATGAGTATGAGATTAAGATATCTCTGAAAGATCATTGAGAGATCAGAAGCTACTAAAAACATAATTATCCATATATCAACCAGCATTATCAATAAGTCAAAATAAGTATAAGTAAATATTAAGAGAACCATCCATCATCATCATTGATGGGTATAAACAAATCAGTACAATAAATCAATACAATAAATCAACAGTCAACCATGTGATTGGATTGGAATTGGGTCTTCTGTAGACCAGGCTAACTATTGAGCCTTTGCCACCTTGGGCAATTATTTAAGCATAACTTGGATGCACCAGCTTAGTGCTCATCCATTAAAATATAAAATATTCAGAAATCAAAATAATGCTGGGATACAAAAACATGCTGATCCACATTGATGCTCAGACTACTAGAAGTGGCCAACTATAAATGTAACTTTTAAATAAGACAAATAAAATATAGTGCATGGTCTTCAAAGAGTATCCTTTTTGTGCCAACCAGGATGATGATTGATCATCACTGGATGTCCCAAAAGCACTAAGTACACATCCCATTTATATATTCATCCCTTGCACAAATCTACCTCAGAGAACATATGATATAATACTGTATGTGACCAAGAGATGATGAAAACAATTTTTAACAATTAAATAAGTTTATTAATAAGAATAAAAAAAAAGTTATTTAAGGTCTTATAGGTTAAGGGTTCTGATTTTGAATGATACACAATAATAAAGTCATCTCTCTGTAACTTATAAGATTACTACAAAATTCTAATTATTACATCAACTACATTATTTCTTAATGGGTATCTTATGTGATGAAGACATTTTAATTAAACATAAAATAAATATTACATTTGTGATTTACATAATTACTATTCAACATTTAAATTGTTACATTGATTTACATATTTGTGCACATAAACGTGTGATGTATGATATACAATTATATTAATAAATGAATAAACATTTAATCAAAAAAAATATTAAAATTTTACATATATGAGTGTGCATTTATATACGCATACTGACTTTTATCTATTTCAACTTGTTACAATAATATTATATTTTTTCATAATTAATTCATTTGGAAAACACATAAATTTCACACATATACATGTATATAAACAAAAAAATATAATTTAAAATTTAATTTCAGTTTATAAGCTTTTTTTTATCAAACTAAATAAAGTCAACTTTTGTTTGACGGGTACTTACTAATTAATTATCAGCATTCTTAGACCATTTTAAAAGATTTTCTTTTACGATTTTAATTCAAATAAAAATATGCTTGCATTTGTATATTCTTCTTTTAATGTCATTTTTCCTAAGGAATTACCAAAACAACTTCATCAAAAATATATATATCAAATCATCTTTCTTTTAGACATTTGACTCAAGCAAATTATTTACATGTTCTGTTTTAAGATATTAATGCATATTTTATAAGTTGTTTTAAGGAATATTAAAATAAAATAACTCACTGTATATACATACAATGTATTTATCTTGATTCCTTGTGCATACAGATAAACAGTAGCATAAGTATAATTACTTCTTTTTCAGCTGGAATTCCTCTTGGGCAATTGGGGTTTTTGTCAATCTGGGTAAATTTCATCATCAGGCAAAAGTATATAATTCAGGTATGGTTGTTTTTCCCCCTTCTGTAGTCAGTTTCCTTTAAACTTGGATTTTGTAAGCTTCAGGTCAGCAAGCTGATTCCAGAACACATTTAAGGCTATGAATTACAAACAATCTTGACCCTTTTCATCCATGTAAATTCAAATTCCACCAGTGAACTGTAGGGCAGCCACTTTCTTGCATTCTTAAATCCCACTGGCAGTTCTCTTTATAATTATTCTAGCCATCTTTGCAGTTAGCTTTATTATGGCCATTTTCTGCTACAGTTACCAATTCTTCACAAAAAAATTTTAGCCAACTTTACAGCTAGCTCTTCTGCTAACTCTTACAAAATTGCAAGTCATACTAACTAATATTTTTTATCAGTATTTTATAACACTGGGTACGTCAGGTGACAAAAACACAGTGGCTGTTTTCAATTAACTTTATTCCATTTGAAAACAAGCTGGAAATTTCTTTCAAAGTGTGATTTTCATGTTTTTGCTTTAATCTTTGGAATTTGACCAAAGGTATGATAATCCTTTAGAAATTTTAATCTACAAAGATTTTTAACTGCATAGTAGAAATGCAAACAAGGATTAATTAAAAAAGATATTTCATACAAGTATTAATTAAAAGAATTTAAAAAATAAATTATGCTTGCTTTTTCTTTTGTTAATTTCAAAATCAGAATTACAAATATTATTTATCAGACCTTTTTAAAATACTTATTTCACAATGAAATTTTACTTTAAACCCAGAGTTATTTAACCCTTTACTTATTATTTTATTTTAGGAAATATATAAAAAATATCTAACAAAATTTATTCTATGTTTATTTCTACTTTTCCTTTATTTTATGCACACACACACACACTATACCATGTAACCCAACTGGTTACAATATATATATATATATATATATATATATATATATATATATATATATATATATATATATATATATATATATATATATATATATATATATATATATATATATATAAGATCACAATTATCAGTATCTCTATAAAACTTCATCCACTGTTCCAGTGTTTCTACCCACATTTACATACTGATGAATCAAATTAATTAATTTATCTAACCACTAACTTTTATTAAAAATATTAAAACACAAGAAACACAATTATTCTATGTTTGCTGTCAATTCATTTTCTAGTGATTTTTTTTAGTTTGCTTCTGTAGTTTTAGAAACTTTGATTATCTAACACAATTTGTTTGTTGATCACTTCTTATCTCAAAAATATGGCTAACATCAGTCTCAGTTGGGACAACATTTATTAACTAATCTTGTATGGGAAATTTTATTTTGTATTTACTGTGATTACAATATATTGTAACCGGACCCCCTACACACAACCCTTTTATTGCTTCAGTTGTATTTATTTCCTGATGAGCATGTTGCAGGAAGGAACTATCAATTGGAATTACTCAATGCAGATGTTAATCCCGCCCCCCACAACAATATATCCTGCTCATCAGAGGATGTAGCACTGTAGAGGCTGGAAGCATCTAGATATTTATATGTTTGGTTTTCCAAACAGTGCCACTAGAGCTCCATTTTACTACAACTGTACTTACATAGGTCTAGTTATGCCAGACATAGCTCAGGAGGATGAGATTCTTGTGAATCAGTGCAATATATAACGAGTGATGTAACAAAAACAAAATAGAATTGAACAACTGGAACCAAAATGAATTTTAAGTAACAATTTTATTTAATAACAATTAATATGTAAGCCCCTCTAATATATTTCCTATAATGAGAAGAAGAGTAAAAGAATATATTTCAAGTAGATTATCCAAGCAAGACTCATTTTTCAGTTCAGGTGATGAGAAGATTACAGATGCATTTCCAATAAATTGTGCAAGCAAAACTCACTTTCAGTTCAAGTGATGAGAAGATTATAGATGCCTTTCCAATAGATTGTCCAAGCAAAACTCATTTTTCAGTTCAAGTGATGAGAAGATTATAGATGCATTTCCAATAGATTGTCTAAGCAAAACTCACTTTTCAGTTCAAGTGATGAGACGATTATAGATGCATTTCCAATAGATTGTCTAAGCAAAACTCATTTTCAGTTCCAGTGATGAGAAGATTATAGATGCCTTTCTAATAGATTGTCCAAGCAAAAGTTCTTGAACATTTATTTCAGGGTTTTTGGAAGTATTTTAATCAATACGCATATATAATTTATACGCACATACTTATTGACTAGTAATTTTAAGTCCATAGAATCATTGAAAATTGATATACGTATGATATTACTAAGCAAATGTTTTAGCTATTTATTCCAGGGTTTTTGAAAGTATCTTAAGCAGTACACATATATAATCTATACACACATATTTAATGACTAATAATTTTAAGTCCATAGAATCATTGAAAATTGATATACATTCGATATTACTAAGCAAATACTTTAACTATTTATTCCAAAGTTTTTGGAAGTATCTTAAGTAGTACGCATATATAATTTATAAAATAATTAGCATTTAACTAATGAAATATACGTGAGCATTTTAATTAAGTAACATGTTTTTCGTTTCTTGTGTCTTTTCAATTAAGAGAAAGCAAAAAAAAAAAAAAATATTGTCAACTTTTGACTAAGTTAATATCTTTTGCAAATAATTTTTTTTTCTTTTCTTATAGATACATATACGTATCGAATATTTATGAAATTATTACCTTATCCTATCCATTTCTTTATTCACTTCAAATAGCTAGTTAATGCCTTCACAAAACAAAAAAAAAAAGGTGTTGTATTTAAGCTGAACGGCGTTGGCATTTTTCATGATGTTGAAACAGGCAAAAATGGAGGTTAACGGTGCAGAGGAAGGGAGAAAGCAAATGGATTATTTTTTCATGGTTATGATTTCCATACTAATTCTTTCCTTTTTCATCAATAATGGTGAGTGTAAATATTATCTTCTAAGGTTATGACACTCAGCTGTTAGTTAAATAGTGACATAACCGATAAAAAACTGAATTTATTTTCTTACAACGAATGACTGAATTAAAAAAACACGAACGTTCTTAACTCCCACTTTCCTATTTTGCACTCATCTCTGTATTGATTAGACAGCTCAGCCGCCTATATTTTATTTGTTGCAGCTTTCGTTTAAACCCATGACACTTTCTTTGACATCATTCCAAAATTTAAAAATATATTTTTAACAAAATGCCATTAGATCATAATTTGAAACGAAGGAAGATTTAACCTTTTCTTTTCTTTTTTTAATTCTAGAAAATAGTGATTTTCTTGTACAGCCATAAATAAAACTTTGCTGTATTTTTCTAAAAAATATACAATCGACTTTTTTTTATATACATTCGCTGTTTTTAAGGTGGGAGGGTAAAGTAGTTCCTTTTTAATATGCATGCACATGTAAAACAAGCATGCTTGTTTCAATATATATATATAAGTATTTTAAAACAATAGTATTGGATTGCACTAGAAACATCACCAGATCAAGAGAGAAATCTGGAAGTTCTTATAATTCTTCAGAAAATATCTGTGGATCTAAATAAGACATGAAGAGAAAACACAATTTTATATAACCGTTACTAAACTTATTAAGTACTTACATTTTATTTTGACTATTTTAATTTCCAACATCCAACACATACAATTATAAATGTGTCATGGTTTAACTAAGAGTACGATTTCTTTAGCATATAGCATAATCATTGACTAATCAAGGATCAGTAATGCTGGCTGTATACATATACTTAAATCTATAGTAACCTAACAAAATTAAAACATCACAAGTGATGTCATATGATTAAAAAACTAAATTAAGAATATTTTATTCTATTTTTTTATCAATATCATTATTGCTTTTGTTAAAACACAAGTCCTAACTAACTAGTATTGATTATGTCATTCCAATACTAAAAACGTGGATAACTTTTTTAGATATCAACACATATATTTTATAATTGATTTAATATTTAAGGCTATCAAGCTATAATAATATATTTATATTTATGAAGCAAATTTAACTTTAAATTGAAGCTGTTTCTAAACTAGAATGTTTCATTAAAATTAGTTTAAATTTAATCTATATTTAAAATGTTCATTAAATATAAATATTTATTTAATTACACTCCTTTTTTAAATAGGTATATAAATGACTTCTATCATTCTCTCCTTTTTCTTCTTGGAAATATAAGCCAACTCCTGCTCCTTTTTTTAAATAAATGTATAAATTTCTTCTCTCTCTCTCATTCTCTCCTTTCTTTATTTTGGAAACACAAGACAACTGCTGCTCCTAATTCTGCTCCAGATCCTGCTGCTGCTGCTGACAAAACCACTGCCACCTTCACCACCTCCACTACCACCACTACCACTACTACTACTACTACTACTACTACTACTACTACTACTACTACTACTGTGACTACTACTCCTCCTCCTCCTCCTACTACTACTACTACTACTACTACTACTACTACTACTACTACTACTACTACTACTACTACTACTACTACTACTACTACTACTACTACTACTACTACTACTACTACTACTACTACTACTACTACTACTACTACTACTACTACTACTACTCATACTACTACTACTACTTTGACTACTACTCCTCCTCCTCCTCCTACTACTACTACTACTACTACTACTACTACTACTACTACTACTACTACTACTACTACTACTACTACTACTACTACTACTACTACTACTACTACTACTACTACTGATCATGATTTCTCTCACTAGCACATAAATGAGACAACAAAAAATTGAATTTTTAATTAATTGGAATTCTGGATAAACAAATTTCCTCTGCAGCTTTACATTAATTAGTTGCATGAGATAAAAAGATCTGCAAGTTTCTAATTTTTTGTTCTGATAAAAAATTTGGACCCTCGCTGCTTCATACAATATCCTTAGATAACAATTAATTGCATTGCTATTCTTACAACAGTTTACTACTTTTTAATTAAATTAAAACCATTTTGTTTACTTAATTAAAGCTTATAAAAATATAATCTGAAAGTTCTTATCAAATTATAGGCTTTAGCTTATTATATGATTACGTTTTTAGACATATTATTTGTTAAACATAATATTTATTTTCACTCATTAAAATATTATTTGAGTGAATTGGTATATTTAATATGTGAATCTGTATACATATACACACAAATATTCTTAAAAAATCCATTTATTTTTGTTTAATAAATAATGCTCATTCACTAACAGCTCTATATAATTCTTTAAATCTTACACTACTGATTATGCTAAAAAAAGGATTATCATCTGCCTTTAATACTATTCTGATCTTACTCAACATTTTTCTCTATATAATTTTCAATTTTGCTCTTTCTCTATGCATGTAAACAAGTAATATGAAACATTCTATTTAAATATGCATGTAGTATTTTATTATATTTATTATAGAAAAGCAAACTGAAGCATATTGCAAATGCATGAGTAAAGGAAATAAAAAAACTAGAATTCCTTGTTTGAAAAAACTTTTTAAACATAATTTTAACAGTATTAATCTCTTTCTACTATTGGGAACAATAAAAACAGATGAACCGACAGTTTCATTAAAAACTGCAACAAGTAAGTTAATGAGTATATATATAAACATAATATTTTTAACATATATCCATGTAAAAATTATATATATATATATATATATATATATATATATATATATATATATATATATATATATATATATATATATATATATATATATATATATATATATATATATATATATATATAAACATTACAAGCATAAATCTAAACTAGTCAATATAAAATCAAAACTACACCAAATCCAAAATTAAACCAGACCAGCAAAAAATAATATTAAAACACAACCAAAGGTTTCATTGCTACAAGCAGACTTCTCAAGTGTAAATAACTACAAGAGCTGCACAATATATATAATATTAAAAACTACCCACAAATCCATTCACTTTCCACCTAACCTTAATATTAAAAGAACTCTTAAATAAGTTAATTGCTTCAGAATAATAAATTTTCAATAATAAAGATTCTTTAATTCTTCTTTTGATTTCATTTCTTTCAAATAAGACAACCTTAGCTTAATCAAAATCAATAGTGTGGCCTGTATCTTTTTTCATGGACATACAAAGCAGAACTCAGATATCTATTTTTAACTCTACTTTTAAGGACCATTATTCTTTCATTTAAACTCTAACTACTCTGTCCTATGTAAACCTTCTTACTAAATAAACAAGGGATAAAATATACTACACCAGGAAAAGTCTATCAAAAATTTCTTTTGAATTATTTAATAAATTATTCAATGTAACACCCCTTTTTCCAAGCAATTTTCTTATTTCAAAACAATTTACTATTTCTACACACAATTTTATAAGAAGACAATTTAAATGGCAAAGAAATACAATCATATTTTTCTTTAACCTTTACATCCTTACAAAAATTACTATTAAATAAAATACTTTTAATGAATTTATTACAGTTACCATCACTCAAGTAATCTCTATAAAATTGATATTTCTGAAACAAAGCTATCCCACTAGAATTATTTAATTTAAAATTCCTATGACAATAATTACTTAAAGCATCTACTTTATGAGATACAGACTGATAGCTATCATGTTTAATTATAAATCTTAATTCTTTACTTTTAAGTCAATGACTGCACAATAAACAATTCGTTTCTACATTTCTAATTACCCAAAGATCTAAAAATTTTAACTTAACAAAATCTAATCCTCCTTTTAACACAAATTTTATAGAAGGATCAAAACAATTAAACTCATTTACATAGATCAAAGTAGTTTGAGTTTCAATGAATTAATAAAGGTTCATAAAAGTAGAGTTAAAAATAGATATCTTAGTTCTGCTTTGTATGTCCATGAAAAAGATACAGGCCATACTATTGATTTTGATGAAGCTAAGGTTGTCATCTTTGAGAGAAAAGAAATCAAAAAAAGAATTAAAAAATCTTCATTATTGAAAATTTATTATTCTGATGCAATTAACTTATTTAAGAGTTCTTTTAATATTAAGGGTGGAAGGGAAGTGAATGGATTTCTGGGTAGTTTTTAATATTATATATATTGTATAGTTTTGTAGTTTTTTACACTTGAGAAGTCTGCTTGTAGCAGTGCAACCTTTGGTTGTGTTTTAATATTATTTTTTTGCTGCTCTGGTTTAATTTTGGATTTGGGGTAGTTTTGATTATATATATATATACTATTATAAATTGATGTCTGTATTTTTTCAAAATAATATACGCAAATTTATAAATAAATATTTAAAAATACAGTATTTAAAAGCTTATAATAATATATGTATAACTGTCACTTAGGAGTGCTTTCAACCAACTTGTGGCTTTGTCAACTATCACGTGATAGTTGACAAAGCCACAAGTTGGTTGAAAGCGCTCTTAAGTGACAATTATACATATATTTTATAAGCTTTTAAATACGGTATTTTTAAATATATATATATATATTGTACCAATTCAATGAATTGCCACATAATAATTTTGTTTAGAAAAAAATTATTGAAACAAAAATCATTTGGTAAAAAGAATAGGTAAAAGTTTAAGATTTTATTGCAGTTTGTTTTCATAAAAATTAGATTTAAAAGTCAGAGTTTGAAATAAAATTTATAATTAATTAATTAAAAATGTCAAACTAAAAGTTTTGAGTCTAAAGAGTTTGTCATATTATTATTATTATTATTATTATTATTATTATTATTATTATTATTATTATTATTATTATTATTATTATTATTATTATTATTATTATTATTATTATTATTATTATTATTATTATTATTATTATTATTATTATTATTATTATTATTATTATTATTATTATTATTATTATTATTATTATTATTACTACTACTACTACTATTATTATTATTATTATTTGAAAAATAATTCAAAATGCTAAAAATATAAATCTCTTTATTTAAATTTAAAAAAAAGTAATCTTAAAACTAGTTCTGATATTAGAATAAAATGTGCGTGTGAATGTAAGTATACAATAATGTGTATTAAATGTTAAAAGTAAATGTTAAAATGAAATAAATGAAAATTATATTTAAAAAAACACAGTGATGGCTACTAATTAAAAACAACATGTTTGTGATGGCTGCTAATTAAAATACCCAACAACAAGATTAAAAGGATTAGCTACTAAAGGAATTTTGACAACACATACTGCTTCCAGACATGAAACCAAAAACACACATCATGTATAAACAGCTAAAGTTTTTATCAGACATTTAGTAGGGATATCAATCAAGTCAGTTGCATAGAGTTAAGTTCAGTTCATTCAGTTAGAAAAGCAGTGTTATTTGCCATCGGAAACATGCAGCTATCTCTATCCGATGTCCAGATCTGTCCATGAAAATATCTTTGTAACAGATTGAAGAATCTCCATCAATATTTAATTGTCTCCAGGAATAATACCAAATAATAATGATCAAATCTTGACAGGAAAACTTTGAATCTAACAAGTTAAAGATATCTCATTATAAGCAGCAAATAGCAAGTTCAAAATCCTAGGTAAATAACATTTTTTTCTTATATTCTTTCCTAAGTAGCCATCACATCCGTGAATCCTCCAAGAGCCAATTTATATGAGCTCTATTGCACATAAAATGAACTATTAATTTGTGTGTTCTAAATATTAAATATTATTTAATGCTTTATTATATATGTCACTGTGTGCATGATTAAAATACTAATATTGAATTAGTTAAAGAATTATAAAGTATTTATATTTACTATAATTAATGTTAATAAATTGTCTTCAAACTCAAACTTTATTTGTCGGTCAATTCTTTTCCCAATTCTTTTTCCCAATACTTTTTACCAATATTTTTACCAATCTTTTGTCAATTCTTTCACCACTAATTAAATAATATTTTGTTATTGAATTAAAAACAGACTGAGCTAGTTTAGGGATTGTTTCGAGCACTGGATTATGAGCCTACTGTCCAAATACATTAGTCTTAGACTAGCTAGCACCCAGAGTTTACTCTGAAACAAATAAAGTGTTTAGATAATAGGGGTTTGAATCTAGCAGCCGAGGTGGGCCACAATCTGATCATGGGTATTGTTGATAGTTAAAGCTATCAATAATATTGCCCTCTTTGCTCGAACTTGCCGCTTCATTCATATAACATTTATAACAAGATTATAAATGTATTATAAAGAAGTTTGTAACCAGTCAAAACATTTGCAGTGTAAGTAAGATCTTCTGCGGATCGAACCCAGTACAATATATTTATATATATATATATTGTGTGTGTGTATAAGTACAAAAGCCTTTATAAAAATATTATAAAAACATATAAATAATTCACAGTAAATGCAATATTATAGTTTAAATTCTTTGGAAGAGCTTTCGATTAGGTTGTAACCCTCATCAAGGTTAACTGAATTTCAAATTTTTTTAAACTTAATGCTATGTAAATTTCCATAAGATGTGTATGGTTATATTTGCAACTTGCCTATTAATAACATCATCTTTATTTTTAACATTCAAAATTGCCTCTTTAATTTTCTCTTTTTATGATTACTTTCTTCCTTTAAAATATTTATTTCATTAGTATTAAATGTAAACATAAAAATTACAAGTTCTTTATGGTCAAAGAATACTGAAGCTGTATTAAATTGACTATTTAAAATTATTTTTAATTCGATTATATATTACTTGATGCTTTTTCAATCTTTTTTCCACAGAACATCTTGAATCACCGATATATAATATTTGACATTCACATGAAATCTGATAAATTATATTACTTCATTGTAATCTAGGAATTATACTTTTAGAATTAGTAATCAATCAATTAACATTTGGAGGAACCCAAAATGAAATATTACATTTTTCTTTAAATACATTCTTAATTAATTTAGATTGCATGTTATTTATAAAGGGCATAGACATATATTTTTTATTATCTAAGATAACATTGCAAACCCTCTTATTATTATTAAATGAATTTACTGTATGCAAGATTTGTTTTTTTATCATAACCAACCTTTAAAATTTCATTAACATAAAGTTCAATATTTAAAATTTTATACCTCTTATATTGCATAATTTAGTATTGTGATGCAAAAATGATTAAGACTTGCCATTTTATGTATATTGGAACACATGATTTAAAATGAATATATCCTGTTTCTGCAATAGATTTAAAAAATAATTTATAATTTAATTCAGTAGTATCTCTAAATATTTGCAAATCTAAAAATTTTATTTTTTTCCTTTTAAAAATTAACTATGATAAAACACAGTTGCTGAATCTTTAAACATAAAATTATAACAATAAAACTGAGCACTTTTAGGGAACTTAAGCCTCTATAATCATAACTCAATTATGGAGGCTTAAGTCCCCCCAAAAGTGCTCAGCTTTATTGTTATAATTTTACATTTAAAGCTTCAGCAACACAGTTAATTTTTAATTTATTGATTTTTGTTGAAGTATATACATACATTTTTTTTCATTTTGTTCATTCTTAAAAGTCCATTTTAAATTGTATAAATTATTCAGATTATATAACAGAACATTGATAATGTCTTTAGGAATACAAACAAGAACATCATCAACATATTTAGTGTAAATTTTAATATTTTCAAATTTACAATAATTACATAAAATATCATCATATTTTGACAATGTAAAATTACAAATTTAATTTTTTACATTTACTTTTATGCATTGACCATGAAAAAACTTGTAATTATAGGTTTACATTAAATAGTAATAAAATAAAAATATTAATGGAAAAAAGGAATCATAAAAAAAGGAAAATTAAAGAATCAATTTTTATTGATAAATATAAGGATGATGTTATTCATAGGCAAGTTGCAAATACGGCCATACACAGCTTATAGAAATATATACAATGTTAAGTTTAAAAAAAATGAAATTTAGTTAATGCTGATGAGGATTACTATGTTATCGAAAGCGCTTCGAAAGAATTTAAACTATAATATTGCATATCCTGTTAATTATATATATATATAATTTATACTATTAAGTTTGGGAACTTCTCTTTAAAAAATATAATCAATAAATAGCTGATGATTCAAAATCATAAGATTTTGTGACATGGGAATTGTTATTTTTTCCCTGGTTATTTTCTTATCATTTTCAACTAATATAATTAGAGAATGATAAGAAAATAACAAGGTATAAAAATAATAACATTTTTCTGATTTGAGACAAAAGAAGCTGGAGGATACTCCTTGTTATTATACTGAAATGGCAGCTATTTAGCCATTATATTATTTCTACATAGAAGCTCATGGAAATAATACTGTGAATTATTATTTATCATGGTAATATATATATATATATATTCAAAACAATACAATAATTAATACAGTAAAATATTTTAAAAACAAATATCTACCACAATTTAATAGAAGTACATTCAACTATCTATGTAGTCGTTATCAATTAGATTTAAATTTTATTACAAATTACCGTAGATATTTGTTTTTAAAATGTTTTTACTGTATTAATTATTGTATTGTTTTGAATAATTATATATATATTTTATTATAATTGAAATACAGAAATTGATTAATAATATATATATATATATATATATATATATATATATATATATATATATATATATATTACAACATTGCCGTCCTGTAGCCTATTATTTATAAAAATATAAAAAGAAAAATTTATAAACTTTTTTTTTTTTCAATTATAAAACAAAGCATTAGAAACACAATATATAATAATAGTTCCAGCATGTGTTCTCAATAAAGATCATTGACACACTATAGAAATATTAATACTGTATTTTAGCAGCAACGTAGTATCACTTATATTTTAGCAACCATAAAAATATAATTTTGATGTAGAACTGAAACAATTGACCATATTTATTATATTCATATAATCATTAAAAAATAAGTCACTGATAGTGGGTCTATTGAGACATCTGAGTAGTAAACCATAATATAAAATGTTATTTTATCATTATCCCTGTGCATTATTTATTATGAGTTTGTGATATTTCAAAATATATGTCAATCTCTAAGAAAACTATGTTTTTAAGTAAAGATACAAAAATTGTAAATTATTTATTCCAGATTTTTTCATAAATACATAAATTATTTGAGTAGTTTTAGTTACCTATATGAAAATTATTTTAGCAAAAAAAATAAATAAATAAACAGTATGTTGCAAATTATAAACACGATAATATAATATCCAATGTTGATCAAACAAATAAGAAAGTCATTCTAGGTATACATTGTAGAATACAATTTTAGCATAAATATCTATATATTTATATGAAATAAAATCACTGCATATTGCTAGCTGTAAATTCAAATATAAAGTGTCTAACACAACTCACTGATACATTTTATTCATCATCACTACCTTGTAAAAAAATAGAATCTAAATTGTCAGTACACTTACTTGGGCCATTAAATTCAGAGACTATCTGTGTTTACAAGTTAATACCACAGAAAAATATGTAATTGTAAAGTGTAATAGACATTTTTACGAATAGATCAATGTTTTACATTTAAACATGATAAAAAAGTATTGTGCAGTTTCATAGATAGAAAAATATTGTTGACAATGTTCTTTAGAAGGTTAATGTTTTATAATATAAAGGTAGAATGGATAAAATGATAATGATTTTCCACTTTATTAATTTGATAATGATCAAACTGAAGCTTATTAAAAATAAATTAAAGAGCCATAAATTGTATCATTCAATATTGAAGCAACAGTTTTTTTCCTGATCATCATCGATATTAAGAATTTATTAATTACTTCTACAGTTTATTACAAAATCCAGTTTGTTTAGAATAGCTTTTATTATTTCTGATTTATTTCGTATGTAGACACTGTAACGGTCAAGTTGTACATTTCCTCAATGGACTGAGAGTCTGGATGGAAGAGAATCAGGCTGATCAACTTGGGAGGGTGACATCCCATGTCTGATCATACCTCAATTCTCTCACCATGATTCCACATTTCACACTAGCAAATGATCTGCCTGAGTCTACACTCGATATTTATTTGACCAAATTCTGGTACTAGCAAAATGGTAGAACATGAGACTTATTCATCCTAACTAATACTAAATGACTTAACTAGTGATTCATAAAGACTATGATCAAGGATTGAGACTGAGAGGTGATATATTAAAAAAATTAACATATAAAGTCAAAATTAATAAAACCAAATGTACAGGAATCAGTCACATGCAGGTGAAGTTACATAGTAATACCAGATTAATAATTTAGCTTTACATGAAGGGAAATCCTATAAATTTGAGATCCAGAGTAACAAACAATAAGACCAAGGTATCTAAATGATTCACATGCAGATGAATGTTATTTTGCATGGGATTAATATTTTAGCTTTACATATGATAAAACAAAACAAAATGTTACAGTGGAGAATTATCCTTTATCAGGGCCATATACAAAGTTATGCAGTGATTTATGCCAATATATATGCCAGGAACTTAGCAAAAACTAGTGCAGTCAAACTAGCTGTGACATCTATTACTTATCAATAAATTTATATCTAATAGGTGATACAGATTAATCAAGTTAATTCAAATTCTGGCTCAGATCAAAGCTCAGGTTATTTAATAAGTTGGGGGGAACTGATGAAGCAGTGCCACTTCATATTCTATGGCATATCAAATAAACTAGTAGAAGAAGTGCATCTCAAATGTGTGCTCGTAAAGATTTATTACCAAGTAATCGGTTCTTCATAACTACACTGCTTGCTATATTAATAAAGTAGACTTATTTAGTCCAGAGGTACAAACAGCTACTTGAAGGACGAGACTCATTGGTCTTTTTCAAATATCAAATACAAAACAGCTCTGCTTCCAAACTAACTGGCATTGTTTAACATTAAATCATCCCCAATGCAGACACATATATATGTAAAGAATATAACAAGAAGTTTAAGCATTATTTTGCTAATGAGCATTACATTCGCTCTGGGAAACTACTGCCATTAATAAGTCTCAAAATAGTACATAATAATTCTACTATGGGAAATACTTAGAATATGGCTTAAGAGTTATCTGTACTGCTTAAGAAATATAATTACAGGTTTACAGTATATTTTAGGAGTTATTAAGGATCTAAATATTAAATGTCAATATACTGTAGAAAATTGCTCTTGCCTAATGAAAATAAACTCTCTTTTATAATTATTTATTACACCATATTATAGATTGCTGTATTATCACTGGTGGGAGAATGTTAAAGACAGATGTGAGTTTGTTTGTTTTTTATAGCAAATGAGCATAATGAGAGCATATAAGTGTCTCTCTGAGAATTAATAATTTGCCAAACTCTGTTGTGATTAGTTTAGCACAAATCGAACATAATTATAATAAAGAATGGCTTAAAATAACATCTAAACAATAAATAACCATGTATCGGAGATATCACTAAAGTTGTAAAGTTCAAACATTAAATATTAAATTAAATATATGTGTATGTGTGTGATTATGATCAAGCAAGATTTGATAAACTGATTACTTTAAATTAAAGATGCAAAGCAGATTTACACTTACATAACAGTGTTATACAGGAGATAGAATGAGCATTAGCTTCATGGTTTTTTTTAAAAAAGGAAATGTTTTGTTTAGCATGGTTTACAGTATTTGTCGAGAGGAATTCTAGTAATAGTCCATTTATGGGTCACTTCTCAGAGTGTCATTCCTATTCTCCATTGATGGCCACAAATTGAGCTTTTTCTCTCTGATGTAGTTTAGCAGATATCTCTTCACTATTTTAATGTGGCTTATTAAATTATGTTTGCTTATGTCTGGGGTGGCTTACTGGATAGAGCTGAATATTACTGATGGGGCTTCTAGATACGGCTTCATTATTATCAAGGTGGCTGGGTTATAATTATAGGGTGACGGTTGGTGGTTCTTTGGTGTAAGATGGTTGATGTTATTGCCAATTGTAGAAAAGCTCTAGTGGAAAACAAACAGCAACTCTGTCTTCCACTAGCTGATGGTTTTCATCATAGAAAATTTAAGTGTTTCTGTATAATAGTCAAACTCCATTTCTCCAATGAAGTTCACAGCCAAAATAGAGTTATATGTGTTGGTTCTATATTTTCTTTATAGTATTTTTTATAATAATAAAACTGTAAGTTTTTATATCTATATTCTGCACACACCTTTATTTCTTTTTTATGCTAACTACATCATTTGTTTACTGCTTCGAATTTTGTGCTTTTAATTATCTTTTACCACACATAAAACTAAAATTAAAAACTCTCCCTGGTGACCTCCAAATGGTCAAATCAGGATTTATGACTGATTGATTTTAAAATTGACTTTTCAGCTATAAGTCTAATTAAGTTAAAATGCTATTTTGGCCAAATGCTAAAACTCATAAACAACTTCAAGTCTGCAGTTTGATAGTTTTAACAAATGCTAATCTAGTCAATCTTTAACTAAAATATAGTTTTGAACAAATATTTTAACTCGTAAACAACTTTACCATCTGTCATTTGAACAAAGAATAAACTTGAAACAATTTTAAAAGAATATTGAGACTAACTTTTAAATAAGTGATTTTTACTAAAGTTTAAATATAATTCTCTATATACTGTTAGGTTTACAGTTTTAATAAATGGAGGGCCATATGTGCATATATTCCCATTACTTGAATAGATATTGCAATAAAATTAGGCACTTATACAGGCACACACTCCAATAAGATCACAATTTCTGCATTCTGAATTAAAAATGCAATTTGGAGTGAAATAATGTACAAATAACTATACTTCTGTGACTATAGTGGGTGAAACAGGTGAATCTTTAGATCTAACAATTTCATAGCAATCAACTCCTGGACAAAAAAAAGAAAAAAAATGTTTTCCCCTTTATTTCTTCCCTTTTTCTACTCATGAGTCTACTTACCACAATTTACCCCTTGTTTTTTTTCTCTCCTTATATATTTTTCCATTTTTTCCAAGCCAAATGTCTCCCATAACCATTACTCTGCTATCTTCTTTGGTACAGCTCTGTTACTATGCCCATAAATATGACAACTAACAATACTTCTATTCACTACTTTTGAAACAAAACCAACATACAGGAAGCATATATATACTATTTTTAAAAAAGCCTTTAATCTTGTAAGTCTAACATCCTAATTTCATTCAACTTACAATTGATTATCTGATAGTAAATATAGTTAAATAAGGTACTATTCTTATGATTAATTGTTACACAAGCCAAAATATACTTTCCCTTCTCCCTAAATTTATGGCATTATGATCTGCACACTTGACTATCAGTCTGATACTTCACATAGTCTAATTTTCTATATTTATCTGGCAGTTTTTTGGATATAGGTGTATAATCAATGGTGGTTAGGAATGCAGCCATCTCCTCCATTGTATGCAACCTGCATGCAGCCATCATCTGCTGTACATACCCTGGCATGTCCTATTGGATTATCAAAATTATTTCTGTCACAGTAAATGGAAATAAATCCAAAAATCTAAGGTGAGTCACTAGACACATGAAAATTTGTGTGTGCATTTCCTTTGTGACTAATGTCTAGTGATGCCTGAGTATGGCATGGTAAATCCTGTCCTGCCATTCTTCACTCCATGCCTTTATCAAGGCTGCAGTATACTACTAAAAGATATGTGGCATTTTTATAGCCCTCCCACAAGGATTTTGAATATCTCTGTAGGTAATGTATGGCCAGCATCACTCAGTTCTGTCATTCTATTGTTGGAACAGGAACAACTCAGCTAACCCTCATAAATGTGTCTGGAAACTCTCACCTATTTCCCATTTGATGGTTTTGATTTGTATAAATTTTGATAAATACAATTGCTGCCTAACCCTATCATTGCTTATCATGCTTTTTTCACATTCCCTATGTTCTCTCTATGAGGGTCAACATCACCATCATTTATCTTATAACCCTGATCTTTCTGACTTCCTACTTAGATTGTTGGTTTATTATTTACATATCCTTCTGCTTCTGCCTCTATATACCCTACACATTCTACCCTAGTTTCTTCTTTATGCATGGTATTATATTTTACATCCTCTGTTTCTTTTGTTTTCACTGGATGACTCTACTATTTTCAGAGGTAACACTTTACTATCTACATGTGTTACTTTCTGTTCATTCACTATCCTAATCACTCTTAACTGCATCCCTTGTATCTCCTGAAACATGTTTACTTTTTCCTATGGTTCTTTTACTCACTAGCTCCAAACTCCCTTTGGAAGCCTTCTGCTTTATTCTCAGTTTCTTATTCTACCTTTAGTATCTCATTGTGAAAACCCTCTTCCTGCCATTCTAGCTTGCTCTGTACAGTGAGATTTCTTTTTTACTATCCTCAAATTAGTCTCTATATTTTTGAACTTCTATGAGCCCCTTGCACTCTTTCTGTTTCCTTATTCTGCTTCTGGCAGTACTTCATTGACCTGCTCATTGCTTCTTCTAGAGCTTCCAACCTCTATTCTATCTTTTCTTCTTTGTGCTCTAACATTTCCCAGATGTCTCTAAATATATCCTCCATGTCCTGTCTCCTTTCCTATTTATCTCTCTTTTTTTTCTTCTCTTTTTTTCTTTTCTTTTTTTCCTTTTAGTCTTTTTATTTTTCCCTTTATTCTCCATCATTTTTCTTCTTCTTCCAAGCCTTGTTCTTTCCCTTTCTTCTCTATTTCTTTTTTCTTTTTCCTTTCAGCCTTTTCATTTTTTCCGTCAACCATTTCATCAACACCATTATGTTTCTATCTGCTTTTCTTGTTCTTGCTTTCCTTCCTCCTTTCTTTCTCCTTCCATTTTATATTCTTTGTATTTCTTATTTCTAATTCATTTACTTTCTTTCATTTTGGATAACTGACTTGCCATTATCTCCCACAGACCTTTCTACCTGTAACTATATCTATTGTCATTTCTGTATGCTCCCTTTTTTTGCCACCTAACACACTTTAACAAAAGAAACCTTTAAATATGTAATAAACACACTAAAAAATAAATTTTAACTCACCCACCTTCTTTCTTGCTGCTTGACATTTTTCCCTCTATAAAAAATTCTTCCTTCTTCCTTCTTTTCTCCCCAGTTTGCATGTATAACTTTTTATTCTTGCTTGATCATTTCTTGTATATTTCCTTTTGAATCATACTTTATTTTTGACTTTAAATGCTTTAAACTCCATTAATTACTACCAGTTACAAGTTTTTTTTGAATGGGAAATATGTAATAATAAAACAGGTTGTGTAACTAACTCAAGCCACATGGTTCACCAACTCTACAAAACTTATATATATATATATATATATATATATATATATATATATATATATATATATATATATATATATATATATATATATATATATATATATATATATATATATATATCAAAATCACTACTGTCTAAACACAATATTAAGTATTATTCAAAGAAATAAAATTATATGTGCTATGTCATCTCAGGTACACAGGGTGTAAAAATATTTAATAATTTCATGACTGATCATCCAAACCTGGGAAAATTATACACATATATATATAAATAAACACAATCTTTTATTAAGAGTATGTTTCATTTATTGTTCGCCCATGTTGTGGCGACAAACTCAAAAAAAAAGATACATATACTAAAATTATTGCAACAATATATTAACAGTTCAGGACCATGGAAAAATAGTTTCCTGCTTGGGCAACCATATTCAATATATATATATATATATATATATATATATATATATATATATATATATATATATATATATATATATATATATATATATATATATATATATTTCATTCAGTTCCTTTAAAAGTATTTATCCAACCTGGGTAAAACCTAACATATATATTGTAACAATACGGAGAATGTGACTTAATGTAATCTGCACTACAGAGCGCCATCTAGGCATTTGAACCTAGAAAAATTTATAGAGTAGGCAGATATGTAAGTAAAAAAAAAAAAATTTTTTTCTTTTTTTTGCATCCGTTCGTTAGCCCATGTCACTAGCTCAGTGGAATAGCAGAGATTTAAAAAATAATATAAGAATATATATATATATATAAGAGGAATAAAATAAGCCACTGCCAGTAATTAACATACAAAAATTTATTTACGCATATATATATATATATATATATAAGATTTAAAATTGTTTTAGTATCAGTTTTACATTTCAAAATTTAACATTATTTTTAACTTTACCTTAGATTTTAATTTACATTTTAATTTCTATTATATTATCAGTTTACATTTTAATTAAGTTTGCACAGATGGGATTATAAAAGCTTGTTTTAATATGTTGCTATAGATCGGTTACATAGATTACACGGTTAAACACATTTCAAAGTAAACATAAACGATCAAAATACAAAATTATTGATTACTGACAATTGCGGAGGGAAATTTATACGTAACCCAATAGTATTCACCATAAGATACTTGCATTGTCACCAATAACTTAAAAGACATCCGAATAAATACATTTTTGATACTCACCGTAAGGTATCATTATTTATCGAATGTCTATATATTTTGATCAAATATGGAAACGCAAAACATAGTTAACCAATAAACAATCCATGCAAGCATCTATAAACAACTTAAATTTAATGCATTTCTATTTAGGGTCGAGTATGAAAATTTGCTTTTGAAAATAAACATTCTATCCCTATTTAACCTTAGGTTAAAATTCGTAGTCAAACTGGCATCAATTGATCTGATATATCGATGTATTCAATGTAATAAAATACGGCAGCACAAAAAGTTAAGAGAAGAAATTGCTTCTCATGAGATAGGAATATTACATCTATCTGCAAAGAAGAGCAATAAAACAAAAAAACTCCATAGAAAGGAACTGGGTATCCGACTTATAATTCCTTCCATAGGCAAACGGAAGTGTGCGGCGTATGAAGCGATTCTGCCCGTAGCGAATCCATATTACATCTACTAATCACACCGATATATCCAATCCATTGACCCAATTTAACCACAAAACAAATAACCTAAGATTACCCTCCCCTAATATAACTTTACAAATCTATACAGCCATTCATGCCCGACTTAAGTTTAACATTGATATATTTTAATTTATTGGAAAACAGAAATCATAAATAAACTTAAAGAACAAAATTAAATAAATGGAAATGATATTACACAAATAAATAAAAAATACATCAAATAACATTTTAACTACTTTAGTCAGATAGGAAACTAATGCAATTATTTTAAATACAAAAAGTTTTTAATTTAATGTTCATTAATTGTAAAGTTCTTACGGTTTTAAACAGTTCATCTTTATCTGTCGTTTGTAAGTTTGAACGGGAATTCTCACGCCGTCCTGAAGATATTGGTATACATTTAGCCGATGTTTTATTTATTCATTTGGAGGTTTTTTAATTTAGTTGGTCCTCAATGTAGAAAATGAGTTCATTTCTCTTTCTTTCTTTGGCAAAACTGAAGTGATTGAATCGTGCGTCTCTTCAATCGCTTCTCCTGCACCTCCGCACTGACACCTATCTGTCACATCGTAATAATCATAATCCAGTCACTAATTAATAATTTCCAAATTTTCCTTTTATACGTATTCGAAGGATTGACTTGGCATTATGTCATCGATGTGATGATCCTTTCGCTGAGGTCCGATTTCCCGATGGATTTCTTTCATTGGCTATTTGTTTCTATTGTTTTCCTATCTGACCGATGTTTTTACATTTAAATGCCCAAGGCTGGTTTACATTTGACTAATTAAATTTATCATTTCCATTTCTGATTAATGAACCTGTTTTCCAAATCAAAGATCTATTTAAAGATATAATTTTATCTCCAAATCTCTTTAAAATTTAGTTTTAAAATACTTTTTCTTTAATAACGTTTTATTTTAATAATTTTTGATTATCTGTGCGATTTAATATATACGAGTTTAAGATGATATTTAATTTCAATTTTTAATTCTTAAAGAAAATTTTTAAATGCGAACTTTTTAATTTACTTTCATGTTTAATAAATATATATATAAAAAAAAAAACAATGTAATGAACGTCTGTGCTCGTTACAATATGTTGAGGAAAAAATATTTTTAACACACAGATATAAACCAATCAAAGAGAGTGTGAGTATGCTATTCAAAGCCACTAATTTGTGGTGCAATAATCTGGGGAAAAATTATCTATGGAATAATCATGTTGCACATTTCTTAACAGATTGAAAGTCTAGACAAAAGAGAAACAGGCTGATCATGTCACGATGGTGTCACTCTACATCTGATCATACCTCAAGTCTCTCACCCATGTTTCCAAATCCCATAGAAGTGAATGACTTGCCTGAGACTAAACTTGATATTTCTTTGATCATGTTTTGGTACTAGCAAAATGATATAACATGAGACTTATCCCCTTCATTAATACTAAATGACTTAACTAGTGATTCATAAAGACTATGAGCAAATATTGAGACTGAGAGGTGATATATTTTGATTATAATTAATAAAACCAAATGTACAGGAATCAGTCACATGGAGGTGAAGATACATATTAATAACAGATTAATAATTTAGCTTTACATGGAGGGAAATACCTATAAATTTGGGATATGGAGTAACAAAAATAAAACAAAGGTATAGAAATGATTTACATGCAGGTGAATGTTATTTTATATAGGATTACTATTTTAGCTTTACATATAATAATAGAAAATGTTACAGTAGTGAATTATCATTTACATTGGCCAGTCTTTCTTTAATTAAGTAACGATGAATAATATTATATAAAGTTATGCAGTGACTTTTGACAAAGATATACACCAGAAACTTAGCAAAAATGAGTGCAGTCAAAGTAACTGGGACATGTGTTATTTATCAATAAATTTTCATCTAATGTGTGATGGAAAGTAATCAAATTAATTCAGATTCTGGCTTGGATCAAAGCCAGGGTTATTTAATAAGGCAGAGGGTAACTGATGGAGCAGTGCCACTTCAGATTTGAATGCATGTCAAATATACTAGAAGAAAGAGTGCATCACAAATGTGTGCTTATAAAGATTTATTAACAAGTAATTGGTTCATCATAATTCTCGAGAAAGATTTTAGTAGAAGTTCATGTATTGGTGGCTTCTCTGAATGTTATTCCTATTCTACACTGACAGATAGGAATAGGGCTTCTTTCTTTCTGACACAGTTTAGGAGATAAAGATTGATCATTTTAATGTGGCTTGTAAGATGCATTTTTTTATGTTTGGGGTGGCTTACAGGGTATAGCTTCATTATTACTGATGTGGCTTCTAGATATGGATCAATTAGTATCAAGTTAGCTGGATTATACTTATAGGGTGACTGTTGGTGTTTTTTTGTGTAAGATGGTCGATGATATTGCCATTTGTAGAAAAGTGACACTCTATCTTCCACTAGCCGATGGTTCACATTTTAGCAACTTCAAGTGTTTCTATATAATACTCAAACTCCATCTCCCCATGATGTTCATAGAGAAAATAGCAGACATCCCTATTTCTATCCTACACTAACTACATTATTTTTACTACTTCAAATCTCATGCTCTTAATTACCTTTTACTACACTTAAAGCTACAAGTAAAAAACTTTCTGGGCCCCTACAAATGGCCAAGTAATGATTTATGATGGAATGAATTTTAAATTGAATTTTTAGCTATATGGCAAATTAAGTTAATATGCTATTTTGGTCAAATGTGAAAACTCATAAACAACTTCACAGTCTGCAGTTTTGAACGTAATTGTAAACCTAAAATAATTTTAAAAAATGCTAATCTAGTCAATCTTCAACTAAAATATAATTTGAGCAAGTATTAATATGAAAACAACTTTACCCCCAGCACTTCTAACAAAGAATAAACTGGAAATAATTTTATGTAATGTGAATCTGGTCAATCTTTGACTAAAATATAATTTTGAACAAATATTAACTTGTAAACAACTTTACCATCTGTGCTTCAAACAAAGAATAAATATGAAATAATTTTAAAAGAATATTAAGACTAAATTTTAAATAAGTGATTTTTTACTAAAGTTTAACTATAATTCTATATGTAAATTCTAGCTGCACATAAATGGAAGGCTATGTGTGCATATAGACTACCATTATTTCTGTATATATTGCAATAAAATAGGCATTTATACGGGCATATATTGCAATAAAATAGGCATTTATACGGGCACATACTCTATAATTATTAAGAGCACAAGTTCAGAGTTCTGAATTAAAGAATTACATGCAATTTGGAGTGAAATAATGTGCAAATAAGCATACTACTACAACTATAGTTGTTGAAACAGTTGGATCTTTAGATATATCAGATAATATTGGAAACTATTTTCTTTATGGGTAATCAATTACTTATTGAAACCAATGACAACTCATAGCACACAATATCATCTTCAAGAAATATAATAACTATTCTTTCTTATTGCATTGTCAAATGTATGTCACAAATAATATTAAATTGTCCATGCACTTTATAACTGTTTCACAATGTTTTATTTACTATCGTTTTTACGTTTACAGTTTTCATTGCACAGCAATATGCTTCAGGGCAGTTGAGCTAAGATATATAAAATTCTGAACATGATTGCAGGGATCATAAAAACTGTAAACTGTAAAAACGGTGGTAAATTAAGTATTGTGTAACAATAGAAAAGTGCATGGACAATTTAATATTATATGGTAGTACATAATATATTTACTTGACAACACATAAATTATAAATAATCATTAAAACTAGTCAACCTGTGGAAAATCCCAATATCAATAACAATCAAAAATCTCTATTAGTTGTCACATTCCATTTTAATATAAAAATTGTAATCCCATTTTTATATATGGCATACTGTATTTAAATGGACCCTGAAGATTGCAGCCTGACAACACTGATTTATGTGGTGATGTGAAGAAGCTTAAATGAATATTTTTAACAGGTAAATATAACATATTCTGAATGTAAACTAATAAATAATCAATTATAATGTTGCAAATTTCAATAATAAATTACAAATTACAACCAAATTGTAATAATGCTCAAGGCGAAATGGGTTTATACGTAATCATTAAAACCAATCCGCAGTTAGACAATCTCAATATCAATAACAACTAACATTCTTAATCTGTTGTCAAGTCAACATTTTTTAGCAATAAAGTTTCTCCTTTATTAATGATATAATATAATTATATAGCCATTAAATAAAAAAAATATGACATTTAGCCTAAACTTTACTATGTAAGAAAATAAAGAGTTACGCCATCACAAATTAATAGGTATTCAAACAATTTATCAGAATTCTCTTAATAACTTATATATAAAATCACAAAAAGTAAATATAGATAAAGCAATTGATATTATAATACAGAGGGAGTAATATATATTAAATGAATTTATGTGATAAATATTTGTATCTTTTTTTAAGAAAATGTCTATTCTAAGTAGAATAACTATCCAATAGAATCAAGTTAAAAAGTTATTGCACTTGTATAAATGTTTAAATATTAAAGTTGTTTATATAAAACATAAACATAAGATAATGAATGTACATTTTTTTTCATTCAAAGTTATTCATTAATCATATCACGCACACACACACACACATGAGCCATAAGAGCTTCAGTTGGTTTTGAGAAGAGAGTGTTCTGGATGGAGATTTTCAATGTTTTCTCATACCATACTTATTAATTAAGAGTTTGTTTGAGCAATTGGTACCTTCCCTGTAAGCATTTTTGTAACTACAAGCTTATAAAAAGTAATGTCATGTTATATATGACTTGTTTATATATATATATATATATATATATATATATATATATATATATATATATATATATATATATATATATATATGTGTGTGTGTGTGTGTGTGTGTGTTAAAACGAAGATTTGCACTGCATGGGTTAAATATATAAAATACATATTTTGTGGGTTCATCCGTGTTAAAAACTTTTAATATTAATATACTGATGTTTCGACTTGGTCACACAAGCCATCTACAGAGTGATAAAAGATAGAAAGATGGTTGCAGAGGCGCTACAATCACTGATTTGAATAAAACATCAAAACTCCACCAATAGAAAAATGTTAAATTTAGGAATGTTTTTTAAAAAAATCTTTCCAAATAGAAGGAAGTTTGCATGTATCATCTCGCTTATTGATACAATCTGGCCTTTTAAGTATCTCAATGGCTTCTCTAATTTTACACTGGTAGAGATTATCACATCTGGATATGATCCTGGTACTAGAAAAATCAATTTTATGACTTGAATCTATGGTATGGAGTGAGAGTGCTGATGATGATGAGTGTTGTTTAACTGCATTAGCATGCTCATCTCTCCTAACACTGATGCGACGATTACTCATACCTATGTAAGAAGCTTTACAATTTTTACATGAGATTTGATAGACACCATGAGATTCAAGAGGGATTGCATCCTTAGACTTGGTTATTATATTGCTGATCTTTTGATGAGCAGAAAATGCTGTATCTATATTTTAACGTTTTAATATACATCCGATACTGTCTGTAGTTCCTTTTACATATGGAACACAAATCCTAATAGCTGATTTATCATCTTTTTGTTTCCTATTTTGGGCTTGAAATAAGGCTTTTTTTTTATAAATTTGTAATTATAACTATTTGTTAATAAAACACTATTAATATGATTTATTTCTTCCTTCAGATGTGTCTCATCTGAAAGATTAATTTCTCTATTTAAAAGAGTTTTGGCTACAGAAACTATCTGAGTTGGATGATGATGAGAATGTAAATGTAAATATCTGTCTGTGTGTGTATCCTTTCTGTAAATAGAAAAAGATAAACTATTTGGTGTTCTGGTGACTAGAACATCAAGAAAAGGGAGTTTTCCATCAGACTCTGTCTCCATTGTAAATTTAATATGAGGATGTATATTAATTAAATGTAAGAAAAAATCATCTAATTTATTTTTTCCATGTTGCCATATGACAAAAGTGTCATCTATGTATCTGAGCCAAATGAGAGGTTTTAAAGATAATGATTCTAAAGCACGAGTTTCTATATATTCCATGAATAAATCAGCTATTACTCCTGAGATAGGTGAGCCCATAGGAGTACCAAAAACTTGTCTGTAATGCTGTCCATTGTATATAAAATATGTATTTAAGAGACAATGTTTAATTAAAGCAATAATATGGTCTGGTAAATTGCAACGTTGTGAGATTATATTTAAAGCTTCATCAATTGGAATGTTTGTAAACAAAGACACGGCATCAAAACTGACCAGAATGCCATTAGCATTAATTTTTAAACTTTTTAAAACAGAAATAAAATGAAGAGTTTTTAATATATGATTTAATAGATGGGATTGTAGGTTTAATGAAATCCAATAAGTATCTAGCTAAAATATGAGTTGGAGATCCTATTGCACTTACTATTGGATGAAGGGAGGTATCTGGTTTGTGAATTTTTGGAAGTCCATAAAATTTTGGACAGACACAAGATTTTTCATGAGGGATTATTTTATTTTTTATCTCTGTTCCAATAGATGATTTATTAATAATAGCTTTTGTTGTTTTTTCCAAATACATAGTATGATCTCTTTTTGATAGTTTATAAGTTTTATCATTAAGCAGATCTAAAATTTTATTATGGTAAATGTCATGATCCATTAGAACTGTGGCATTACCTTTATCAACTGGAAGTACAACAATTGATTTGTCTGATTTTATATTATTTAATGCTTGTCTTTCTTTCTTTGAAATATTATTTTTAGGAAGCTTAGCCTTTTTTAAAATATTACAGATCTCAGCTCTAGCCAAATCAGCCGATGGAGAATCAATTTTATCGAGAGCTGATTCAACATTACAAACAATTTTCTCAAAAGGTATCCGGGAAGGTGTTAAAGCAAAATTGAAACCTTTTTCTAAAACCGAAATTTCATCTGTAGAAAGTACAATAGTAAGTGCAATAGGATCTCCAACTCATATTTTAGCTAGATACTTATCGGATTTCATTAAGCCTACAATCCCATCTATTAAATCATATATTAAAAACTCTCTTCATTTTATTTCTGTTTTAAAAAGTTTAAAAATTAATGCTAATGACATTCTGGTCAGTTTTAATGTTGTATCTTTGTTTACAAACATAACAACACTCATCATCATCAGCACTCTCACTCCATACTATAGATTCAGGATATAAAATTGATTTTTCTAGTACCAGAATCATATCCAGATGTGATAATCTCTACCAGTGTAAAATTAGAGAAGCCATTGAGATACTTAAAAGCCAGATTGTATCAATAAGTAAGATGACACATGCAAACTTCCTCCAATTTGGAAAGATTTTTTTAAAAAACATTCCTAAATTTAACATTTTTTCTATTGGTGAAGTTTTGACATTTTATTCAAATCAGTGATTGTAGCGCCTCTACAACAGTTTTTCTACCTTTTATAACTCTGTGGATGGCTTGTGTGACCAAGTTGAAACATCAGTATATTAATATTAAAAGTTTTTAACATGGATGAACCTGCAAAATATGTATTATATATATATATATCAAAATACAGTACAATTTACATAAATTATATTATTTTAGAAGTACTTTCGACTATACACTTTGTAGTCTTTATCAACTATATAACATTGAATAATCAAAACGAGACAACCTTTAACAATACCCATAGTTCAATTCAGATTTCCCAAACATTTGACGATTTTTTGAAATGAACATAGCCTCTTTTATTTTACATTTATTATGACAACGTTCAATTTGAATAATTTTCATATTTTATCATCAAATTTAAATCCATATTGACAGGATTTATTATGATCAAATATAATAGATGATGAAGGTTTATTTGCATTTATTCCAGATTGATTCTCTTTTTGAATTCTATTCTATAAAAGCATATGCTCTTTTATTTTCTTCTCAAATGTACACTTAGATTCCTAATAAACTTTTACCTGCTCATCTGATATAAATGGCATTGAAATCCATTTCATTTTGATATTTTTATTTTTAATTTTATTATAGTGTTGATTTTTTTAAAATCCTTTAATAATATTAGCAATAGCATTTTTATAATAACGAATTTTCAACAAGTCATTAACAAATACATGTACATTTTTAATTTTATCACTAGAATATTTGCATAATTTTTCATTTTGAAATAATTATGTTAAATAATTATTACGTTAAAATGTAGATTAAACTTTTTAAATGCCTGTAGTGATTTAGAAGTTTTCCCGAATTGCTGTTTAGTAAAAATAAACAAATCTTGCATATTATCAGATAAAATTACTAACGATATAAAGGAAATTATTTTAAATAATGTAATGAAGCAATGCAAATGTTTGCTATTTCGTCAGCGGAAATATTTAACAGCTTTTAATCATTTTATTTTGACGAAAAATTGTGATGATTGGTTTAACTATAAGTGTTTTTGTCAAAAAAAATTTGATAAATTTTATTTAAAAAATGTTGATAAATTTAACAAGAAAATTGAACATTTGTTTCATAAAAACTTTCTGGATAAAATGAATGATCAAAATTATGTGAACTTATCTGGTATAAATTTGGATTTCAGTCAAAAATATATTTTAAATTTCGGATCGAAATATGTTGTTGGTAGATGGAAAGATTGTAATCTTGAATTGAATTCTGCAATAGAACATTCATTTAGTGTGATTAAGTGTGATGCTAATATTTGTAATAACATTGTTAAAGAAGTTAAAAAAAAATTTAAATATAATAGGAATGATAAATGGTTAAGTCAAATTAATAAATTTAAAACTTTCCTATTAAATAATGACTTAGTATCTTTAAAAGAGGACAAGGGCCTTCGTATGTGTTTGTTTACAAGAGCGAAATCTAATGAAAAGTTATGGATCAAATGAAAAAGCTTAAATTTCAAAATAGTGAAATAATAAATAAAGATACATCTCACATGAAATTTATGAATGAAATTTTAAAAAAAGCTAAGAATAAAGCTCTTATATATCCATCATCTGCTATTTTCCCTAGGATATTTTTGAATATAAAGCAACATAAAGCAAATTATCCATTGAGATTGATGGTTGATTATGGTGGTGCATATTATTATCAAACATGTAGATATATTGAATTATTACTTCAAGATATTTTAGGTTTTGGAAAAAATACTGTTTCATCATCGTTTGATTTTGTAGATAAAATTAAGAATATAAATATAGATTTACATGACACAATTTGTACTTTTGATATAAATGAAATGTATGGATCAATAGATAGAATAGAGTCAATTAATATTATTTATAATGTTCTTGTTTCAAAAAATGTAAAGTCTGATATTATAAATTTTATTATAAAAGTATTGCAGTTTATTGATAAAAATATATATGTTAATTTTAATAATGAATATTATAAAATGAATTTTAGTTGGCCAATGGGTCTTCCTGCTGTTGCTCAAATTTGTAATTTTGTTATATCAACAAATGGAAGTAAAATTTTAAAACAATTGAAATATCAAGAAAGTAATGTATATCATAGATATGTGGATGATGTTTTTATTTGTGGAAAACAAGAATTAATAATCAATTTATTTCATGAATTAAATGAGATTAAGGATATAAAATGGATTATAACTAAAGAGAAATGCAATTCCATAAAATTCTTGGATATTCAAGTTACACTTAATGATTATGGTTTGGATTATCTTATGTTAATTAAACCAATTGAAACTAGAGGTTTTATTCCATATGAAGCACATGTACCTATGTGTCATAAGCTGTCTGGATTGAAATCATTCTTTTTTTGAAATGAAAAATTATGCAAATATTCTAGTGATAAAATTAAAAATGTACATTTATTTGTTAATGACTTGTTGAAAATTGGTTATTATAAAAATGCCATTGCTAATATTATTAAAGGATTTAAAAGAAATCAACACTATAATAAAATTAAAAATAAAAATATCAAAATGAAATGGATTTCAATTCCATTTATATAAGATGAGCAAGTCGTGTTTATTAGGAAAATTTATAATGGTTTGTGTCATATTGCTTTTTCTCTACAACTAACATAAATAGATTACCTAATAATTCTAAAATTCAAAATTCAAAGTTTAATCAAAATTCTATTATATATAAATTGATATGTGGATGTGGTGTACAATACATTGGTGAATCTAAGTGTACATTTGAGAAGAGAATAACAGAGCATATGCTTTTATATAATAGAATTCAAAAAGAGAATCAGTCTGGGATAGATGTAAATAAACCATCATGTGTTATATTTAATCATAATAAATCTTGTCAATATGGATTTAAATTTGATGATAAAATATGAAAATTATTCAAATTAAACGTTGTCATAATAAACAAAATAAAAGAGGCTATGTTGATTTCAAGAAATCGTCAAATGCTAATGAATCGCCAGTCATCAAATGCTAAGATAACAGAATCATGGGAAATCTGAATTGAACTATGGGTATTGTTAAAGGTTGTCTCGTTTTGATTATTCAATGTTATATAGTTGATAAAGAATACAAAGTGTATAGTCTAAAGTACTTCTAAAAGAATATAATTTATGTAAATTTTATTGTATTTTGATATATATATATTGATTTGTATATTGCATATATTGTGAAATGAATACAGATATCAAACTTTATTTATTACACACACACACACACACATATATATATATATATATATATTGAAATAATATTTTTAACGGTTTATAAACAATTACAAACAATCTTAAAATCCGCAGAAGTACTTTCGGTTACTTTCTAAACTGCCTCAACTGCCATTAAATTCAAAAACAAAAAGCAGAAGTACTTCTGCAGATTTTAAGATTGTTTGTAATTGTTTATAAACCGTTAAAAATATTATTTCAATTATAATTATAATATTGTTTTTAATTAACGGATATTTTATTTATTATATATACTTACTTTGTTCATTTTGTATGTGATTTAAAGTTAAAGGTGTCTTATTACATTGAAACTATTTTTTTTCATGTTGCATTTTTAATATTTGGCCAGTCATTCGAAATACTCATTTTGAACTGGTTCCTTAATCTTTTTCATTGATTCCCAGAAAACATAAAGGTAAGAAAAAAAAACTTACTGCAATGTATTTTTAATTTTCAAGTAAAACTTATTACTGAAATATCTGACTTTCAACACAATCAAATATACTCTCAGTGATATATTTTATTTTTTTCACTAATTTTTTGAGATGGTAAAATATATAATAGTACTTTTGCATAAGAAAAAACAATGATTTTTCTAATTGTTTTGATTCTTTTACAGCAGTACTAACTTTAAATATGTTCTAATATTTTTAAAGAATTTTAGTATTATGTTTAGATAACATAGTATTACATAAAATATTGCACATTAATTTGGGTGGAATAATAATGCATCAAGTTTGTTTTTTTCAACATGAACTGCAAATAAAATATTACTAAATATGATGATGCATAGTCTCAAAAAATAAACAGCTCATGGCATAATATTGAATTTGTTAACAAATATCATTTCATTTTTAAATGTGATTTCATCTGTGATTTAAATATGGAAAAATGACTACTAGAGTGTAAAATTTATTAAATTGCAGCAGTTTTACATGTTTCTTTTTATTGTTTATTTATATTTTTGATTATATTCATTTCGTTTTGATAGAATACAATTTACTGGAAATTGTTTGTGTTTGAAAATTACTTTTAAAACATTAAACTATCAGAGTTCTCAGAGTTTTCACCATTTTGGCAAAAATAAAAAAAACACTCTTATATAAAATAACATGGCAGTTATTAGTATAAAATTCAATGCAGTTTATATATATATATATATATATATATATATATATATATATATATATATATATATATATATATATATATATATATATATATATATATATATATTATATAACTGTAGACCCTCAATATGCAAGATGGTAGTAGAACAGAAAACTGGATGGAATTAAATAAAACCATATGAAAATGAAGAGCTTGAGATATTAGCAGTAGTGGAAACACATCTAAGAGAAGAAGAGGAACGTATTTTGGAACAGTTGATATGGTAGGGTACAAATAGAAAAGAAAAAAGAGAGGTGATGGTATAGATGTTATATCGAAAAAAAATATTTTAATATTATTAAATGTCAAGAACATTTGTGGTTCGAAATAAGGTTGAGAAGACAAGAATGGATGGTGGCTATAGTTTATATAGTCACTGGAGATAGTCAAATTATAATGGAGTGGAACATTAACATCTTTGAATGTCTACTTAAGGATATACAAAGTTTTAAAGAAAAGGAGAAGAGAATAATGATTATAGGGAATATGAATGGACATATTGAAAAATTGATGATGTATATAATAAAAATAAACAGCTTTTGATGAAATTTTGTCAGAAAGTAAAATTGAGTATTGGAAATTTATTAAATATTTATGTGGGACTATACACATTGTCTAGTAATCATATATTTCCCACAATAGATTATGTATTGGTCGAGAAAGAATGAATGAATAAAATATTGAAAATTAAGGGGTTTGACGATGAAGAAAAAGTATGCACTAATTATCATAACTTTGGTATAATTAAAATGTTTTGTAATGTGATGCAAAATATAAATAAAAGTAGAATTAATAGTGAAAGATGTGGATGGAGAGTGAATGATAAGAATAAGCAGGAAGAGAATAAAATTCAAGTAGAAGAATTTATGGAAGATTTGCTTGAGGATGAGTATAAGGACTGGTGTAAAAAAGTAGAAAAAGTGGCAAATACGGTTTTAGGTGAGAATATTCAGAAGAATAAAAATAATAAAAATGAAAGAAAATAAAAATGTAAAAGAGAGAAAAATGCATGCAGAGAATATAAGTGTGCTATTAAGAACAAGGAAAATGAAAGAAATATTATTGCTAAATAAGAAAAGTACTTAGAAAAGAAGAAGTTGGCTAAAATAAATAATTATAGAGAGAGAATGAAATTGAATTGTAAATTATTACTGGATAGTAATAAAAGTTGAAGAGATGGAAATAAAAAATTTTGGAATTACATTAAAAAAAGAAATGTAGGGGAGACAGATAGTATTACTAGATGATGAAAAAATAGAGTGTAGCTCTAGAGAAGATTTAGAGAAATTCTTAAATAGATATTAATGAATATAGAAAAGATGTTAGATGTGAAGAGTAGAGTGATAGAAAACATGATAGCATATAGTAACGGCAATATTAGGTTTTCAGAAAATGAACTGAATGAGGTATAGAAGAAATTGAAAAGTGGAAAGGCAGAAGGTTTAGATGAGTGGGCAGCAGAGATTGTACAGAATTTAGGATATATGGCAAAAATAAAGTTATTATTCTGTTTTAATAAGATGGCAAAGAATAGAGTTTTTCCAAGTAGTTGGAGTAATACAAAAGTAAGATTATTATTTAAAAAAAATACTAAGGATTATAAAAAATTAAATAATTATAGACCGATAGTGGTACCATCAGTTTTATATAAAGTTTAATCATTTATGGTGGCTAGAAGAGTTGTAAACTAGATGGAAGGGAATAATGTAGTGTGAAAAATGCAAGGAGGTTTTATATTAGATAAGCGTATCACAACTTATGGATATGAGTAGAAATTAAGGTAAACAGTTATATATGAGTTTTATATATGTAAAGAAGGCATATGATAGAGTACATAGAAATAGATTATGGATAAGTTTAGCAGAATTAGGAATGGATGAAGCTTTAGTAGATATTATTAAGAAATTATATGAAAATAATTATATATATATAATCAGGTAAAGTTAGAAAATGGGGTCTAAAAATGGGATTAAGGCAAGGATGTCGTCTATTTTGTTTATTTTGTATTTGAGTAAAAATAGAAAGAGCAATAGAAAGATTAGGAAGAGTTATAGAGATACTGTTAATAGGTAGTAAGGGAGTACATCTTTTGTCAGTTTTTTTTTTTGCAGAAGATATATTTTTGTGTGCAGGAGGAAGAGAAGATATGGATATTATGCTGAAGACATTTGCAAGGGTGGATAAAGAGATGGGGATTAAATTTAGTAAAGAAAAATCAAATATAATGATGGTTAATACTGTGAAAGAGAAGAGTAGAATTTTTATTGGAAGATATTAGTTAAGTGTTATGAATAGATATAGTTATTTGGGAATTATTTTAAGTAATCAGAAAAATTATTTGCATGAATGGGAGAAAAATTTGGTAAATGAAGTAAAGAAAAGAAAAGGATTGAATAAGAAATTAACAGTGTTTTCATATAACAATTATATGTAACAAGAATTATATGAAATGAAGTTGCTGTCTCAGGGTTAACATACAGTAATGATGCATTATGTGTTAGTAATGGGTATTAAATTACTTAAAAAAAGTTCACAGGAAAGTAAGAATACATGCATTGGATGCAGATGTATGGACAGCAAGGAAAGCATTTCAAGAATAACTGTGAGGGTCAAGTTTTCATATGAGAGATGCAAAAAGTAAAATGAAAAAAAAATGGTAGATTGCAGTTTATGGATAATAAAAGAATAGCCAAAACAGTATCTAATTGGGTTATGAGTAAAGGGAAGGCAGCAAGATCTATGAGAAAAGTAATGAGGAATACAAAGTTTTTAAAGATTTTTAGCCTATAGATTTAGTTTTGTTATCTGATACGTAACTGCAATATTTTCGCTAAATTTCTGTAAGTATCCATTTTGCTTTCTGACGAATACCAGTCTGCTGGTTGAAATATAAAAGCTTTTTTAAAGAAGTAATTATGTGTTATATTATATATATATATATATATATATATATATATATAATATATATATATATATATATATATATATATTGGAGCAGATTATCCTCCATGGTCTCCGAACATGGGAGCAGCCAGATAGGACTCTTACAGGTCATACTGTTCTAAATTATTATTTATGTATGCCTTCAGATCTTATTATATTAAATTATCAAAAGATTAACTATTAGTAGTGATTTATACTCTTGGGAAATGTACTCTTAGATTAGCTAGACATACACATGGAAATATGTAAATTATTTTTTCAATTAACTGATCTAATGTATTTTTTTAATAAAAAAATTAAACTTTAGAATACTTTTTTATACTTTTGTATAATATCGTAAACATTTTAAAACAATGCTTAATCTACAAAATGTTGTTTTATACTTTTGGTGATAATCTAAAATTAAATATTGTCCTGCTAAATTATATAATTCGATCAATTACTTTTGGAATGCAAAAATTTATTAATTAAAATCTGGCCTATCTTATGTATTTTAATGTGAATCAACAAAGATATTAAAAAATATTGGAAAACAATTAACAGTGTGTCTTGCTACGTTTTCTATATATTACCAAAAGTGCCACTCTCTGATCCACATCCTACAAAAGAAATTTCCCCAGATTGTAGCGGAACAACCAGTCATTCCATCTGACAGACCTCCACCTTCAAAGATAAGCTGGCTAAATCAGATATTTGACTACCTTTTCGCTCACAATGGCCACTCTTCCCTAGTATTCAGACAAAAAATCTCCATTTGGGATGCTCATGGCCTGCTATTTCTCACACAAAACTCTACCATTCCTTACCTCGGTGGTAACAATCACGTGGTCACCAGGTTTTTCAAGCATCTCAAGCTGGAGCCAAGGTTCCTGGACTTTCTCGTAAAAATCAACCTGAATTCACTCCAGACAAACTGGTTCCTGCACTACAGGAGATTCCTCAAGAATATAGTTCCTATGTGTCACAACTGCCATAGAACCTGTGAAACCTTTGATCATATGATAAATGATTGCCCAGCATATGACAAAATCAGAACTTTCATTACTTACCACTGCCACATTTCCCTGAACAAAATCTTAAATATTAAATGCTGCTTCCTGTCCAGGGATTATGTCACCACAAGACTCTCAACCTTTTCTGACTTATGCCATCTGGTTGGCCAGATGTCGCAACAAGTTTACCTTTCCTCATCCCAAGCCTGAAGACACATTCATTTCCAAGCTAAAGGAATTTCGCCATAAGGACAGAATAATCTCTTCCAGATTTTTATTTGACAACACGTGGAGCCTGATTAAGCTGGATTAACAACACCAGTAACCACATCAGAACATTTGGTTGCCTGACTAACATGGATAACTATTATTTTTGATTTACAATTGTATCATTATTACATATGGTTTTTTCAATAAAATTATTTATAAATAAAAGCCCTCACAAACTATCATGTACTATTTAAGATTCCATCTAAGGCAGTGAGCCATTTCATTCTGCTCTACAAGCTGCACTTAACTCTTAAAATATAATTCACCACCAATAGTTCATTACATGTGGCTGCAAGTTATAAAAATAAACATACAAGTCATTTCTATATGGGTTATCTGAAATATGAGTTGTTAAGCATTTTATCAAATCGAACTTCATTCCTAGTATAATTTCATTCCATGCTGATTTAAACTGTGCTATTTACTATTTTAAAATCTAAGAACTGTGCAAAATAACTGTTGGTATAAGCATGTGATAAATTACATGAAATAATCCACATGGGGTGGCAGTTCTCAGAATTTAAACTGGTGAATAACACAAACTATACTGGTACCTATAAAAGCTTATAATTTCAAAATATTAAAAGCTTACAATTTCTAAAATATGAATTTTGTTACAATACATGCCTATAACAACATGAAGAAGAAAAGTAAAGTAGATCAAAACAAACTTATGATTTTGAAATACTAAAAGCTCATAATTTCTAAAATACAGTACTGAAAGTGAAATTGGCTGAAATAAAGCATATTAATTTTACAATTAATCAAATTTTTTCTTATGAAAAGCCATTTTATGTTTTACTTGTTATATGTAGATAAAAAATAATGTGAATAAGAAAAAATGGCATTGTTCACATATTATTCACATTTGATCTTCTGATGTGGATATTAAATCTTCACTCAATCACACAAGGTTCTTAGAGGCATTTGAAATTGATACATGTGAATTTTAATTTTTTCTCATCTTCTAAATAATGACATAAAAATGAATGTCCCAACAGTTCTTCTTTCCTAAGAAAAAAACTGATTTATTATTTTTTTGTTAATTGTATAATTAATATTCTTTACTTCAGACAATTATTCTATCAACTTATTTTAAGATATTATGCAACCTATTATTAACTGTGTAGAATTAAAATGATTTGGCAGTTGTTTCTGCTTTTGTTCAAGGCTTACATTATTTCATAATATGGTTATGGGCCTATATTGTAATAAAATTCATATTTTAGATCAAAAGCTTCTAATATTTTGAATGTATAAGCTTGGTTTGAACAATTTATGTTTATTCAACAAGTGGTTATGGGTATATATTTTAATAAAATTTGGTTGCTAACAGCATTCACACTGACACATACAGGTAGGGGAATGTGATTGTTTTTACCAATATGAAATAACAACCAAAAATTGCAGAAGTTACACATACATGGTTTATTTACTTTTTAATGACTTTTTTAATTAATATATATATCCATTATATTTTCATTCATTTTTCTCTTTAAGTATTTTAAATTTGTATTTTAGAAATGATAAGCTTTTATTAATTCAAAATTTATTAATTACCCATATTTTTTATATTTTGTATATTTTACTCATGTGATTTTGTCAGTCATATTTATAGGAAATTTGTGCTTTAATCTTTTAATCACTCATGTAAATTGCACTTTTGTAATGAATGATTATATCTTGACCATGTGTGGATTATTCAATATCATTTATCATTTGGATGTGCAACAGTGATTTTTGGTGGTCTTTGGAAGTTAAAATGGTGGAAAATACCCTCTAAATGTATACCCTTCATTTTCTTGACACATGTCTTAAATTTATAGAAATCTGACCTTTTTAAAATATAAACATCTACTGCAGTCTGTATCAACTAACATGTAATGTAAACAAAACAAGATTAGTGGACACAAAAGTAATATCTCCTTCAAATAACTTGAAAAGCAAAAGCTTATGATGCTAATGAATCTAATAATATGAATTTTATTATAACTTTCATATGACAGGTTTGCTTATATATATATATATATATATATATATATATATATATATATATATATATATATATATATATATATATATATATATATATATATATATATATATATATATATATATATATACTTTAATTACATACATGTACATTTTAGTATTAGCAATATTAGATTAAACATATGTATTATTTAATTTAATCACAAACCCAATAGAGAAAATTAAAAAAAAATAATAGAACATATTAGTACTAGGCTGATAATGACTTTTTTTCTTTTTTTATGTGTCATAGCATCAGCCAGAAGCAAATCCGCTAACATGGACAACCCTTTGTAAGGCAACTGTGCTGACCACTCAACCACCAACACTTGCCTTTCAGTATGAGAAAAAATAATAAAAGGTCAGTCAGCCCAGCAATCGAATATAAATAGTGACATTTTCAATACAAGAAAGAGTATGTTAATACCAATTAATTATTGAATTAAGTAAGAAAGCACAAAGTTAAATAAGGTAGATAATGAGGCAGAGCAGGTAAAAAAGTGGTTGAGGAAAATCATCAGACAAAAAAAAATAGCAGAACAGAATAAGAAGATGCAGAATTTGAAACAGCAAGTTAACGATTTGCAACAGGAAGTTAAACTTCAACTAGAGGTAGCATTAATAATAAAGAAGTGACTCAAGCATGGGCTGACATAGGTCGCCTGGAACAGAGATTAGAAGCAATCAAAGTTTAAGATGACTACCCTGAAGGTGAAAAAAAGGGTTAAGGATTTTTTATACTTGTATTATGAGAGGGAATTTCAAGCTGATCTAAAAAAATAATGTACTGTTGCATCTAAAATGAAAATTGATAATGTATAAAGAGCAGAGTAGTGATTTCACCAGTGATTTTCATAATTTTTATATTATTACTGGCACATACATACTTAAAAACGAATATTAATTTCAAAACATTATTTTTGTGGAACACTAAGCAAATCTAAAAAAATGTGAGATGAGCAAAGTAAAAAATTTACAAAGTATATTTCCACATTGTTGTCTATGATGGCAACAATAAAAAAATTAAAACTGTTGAATAGGATTAATGATATTACAAATATTTTTAAAGTAGAACTTAAAGCCTGACTTTGTCTAGTTAAAATACTTAAGTTATACTAATGTTATCAGAGCATTCTTGAATAAATCCGATAACTTAGTAAAATGACAAAGCCTAGCTAAGCTAGAAATATATAAAAAGGGAGACCAAATCAGTAGCTTGATAGCAGGATTAGTAGGCTTGTGATTAAGAATGACTAAAAACAAAAAAAAAAAACAATCTTCTGATAGAAGTCAACTTGTATAAAGCCCAGACTTACAGTAAATAGAATAGTTAATAGTTGAGAATAAAACTAAGTGGTCAGAAAACAGTGCAAATGTTCAGCAAAAACTTTTTTTATAATTAAAATTTTAAATATTAAAAAAATAACAAAAAAAAATGAATTTCATTTTTTTCTCTCATGCCATAAAAAATTTTGAGATGATTTTAATCTCTCAAATTTATAGCTGCAAATTGGTTGGTTCATCTAAAATTTAATTTTCAATTAGTTTCTAAATATTTTTTTATTAAACTTGTTAAATATAGAAGATTTGAACTCAGATATTCACATGACCCTCAACAATTCATACTATATCATATTTCTGATAAAATTAATCACACTCTTCTCATAAAAATAAGCCATCACCAATATATGTATTTTGTGCTAAACCAGCACCCGTCAGTTGGTCCAGATTATCATTTCCACACATATATACAATTAATGCTAAGCTTTCTATTAAGATAGCCAATTTTCATACGTTGATGGAGAGGTTTTCATTTCATTTAAAATATGATGATGGAATATGCAAAGCCACCTTTCTGACAACCTTCTCATCCAACCTATGTTGACCATAAGTCATTCTGACACTTCATGTACGAGTCATAATCTATTTACCTACATATGGTCAACATGGATAGAATGGGAAGGTTGACACAAAGGTAGGCTTAGTGTGCTCCATCATCATATTTTCAACAAAATAGTTGGTTGAAGAGTTGTGGGGTGCAGTGGTATGATGATTGGTTATCTTAATATAAAGCTGACCATTAATTGTATATACGTATGGAGATGATAATCTGGATGAACTGATGATTGCTGGTTTAGCACAAAATATGTATATTAATGTTTGTTTATCTTTTCAACATGCACATGATCAAGTTTATCAGCAGTATGAGATAGACAACCAAACATCACATGATCATCATTTTTTATGCTTGCACATAACTGTTATTAAAACAATCAAAACTTTCCATACAGTAATGCCACTCAGTGCAACCAGAGTAATCAATGGATGTTGGAAGACTTATGCATAAAATCCCTATCTAGCTTGCATTAAGTGGCACTACATTATCGAGAGGTTTGTCTGTTTTAATGACAGTATGAAATATCAAGGATAGTTTAGGGTCATGTGAAAGTCCGAGTTCAACCCCCTATATATTCAATATAGAATTTCATATATGAAAAAGCTTGTACGGTAGAAAAATTCATATTATTAATCTTGTTAGAGTGAGTGTGATATGAAAAATATATAATACACATGCAAATATTAAAATTATTTCTTTTATTAGCTGATCTAATGTATTTTTTTAAATAAGAAAAATGAACTTTAGAGTAATTCCTTTTATCTTTTGTATAATGTTGTTTTAATTATTATAAAATAATGGTTAATCTACAAAATGTCATGTTATACTTTTGGTGAAAATCTAAAATTAAGAATTGTATGGATAAATCATGTAATTACATCAATTGTTTTAGAATGTAAGAATTTATTAATTAAAAATTGACTTATCTGAAATATTTTAATGTAAATTGACAAATCTCTAAAAAATTCCAACAAAAGAACAATGAACAGTGAGCCTTATAAAATCTCTCACAAACTATTGTAGATTCTATTTGTTATTACAATACTACTCAAGATACTATCCAAGAAGCTGGGACTTTTCAATGTGTTCTACAACCTGCCATCATGACCATTTAACTCTTAGAAATTAAGATAGTTTGTGAATTTTGCTTGCTGTTATAAAAATGAACATTCAAATACATTCGTAATTGCATTCTCTAAAGATATGAGTGGCCAGGCATTTTACCAAGATAAACTTCACTCCTAGAGTCTAACTTTATTTTCCCACATGTCTTAAATTTATAGAAATGTGAATTTCTTAAAAGGCCAGCCTCAATTGAAGCCCCTTTCAACTACCCGGTAATCCTAAACAAAACCACAAAATGGACACAAAGGTAGCCATTCCTTCAAATAACTCACTAAACGCAAAAGCTTATGATACTAACAGAATTAATGTGTCTTTAATTACATAACTATATATTTAGTATTAATAATGTTATACTGAATGTAACTTTTATTTAATTTTATCTACACACGATTTAGATTGGCATTATTAATTTATTTTATGGATATTTTATTTTTATTACATTTGGTTTTATGAGTACTTGCGGAATTACGATTTATTACTTATCTATTGAATGAATTCTCTTTTCTTTCATAAAACCTTTCGACAGTCCATAAAAAAAAAGAAATCATGTTAAAATTAGTTTTTCTTCCCCTTCCTGCAAATATTAAAAGTCTACATCTTTTTTTTTTTAACAAAAGTATGTCTGAAGTTTAAAATCAAATATTAACATTATTTATACGAATGGTTTTTATTTAATGCTTAAAATTTATCTTTTACTTAGCTTTAAAAGGTGTATAAACTGTAGATTTGCTAAATAATTTGACAATTGTGCATAATATGTTACTATAATGTAAAAAATAAAAGTGTTTATCTGCATGTCGGTGGGCATGAAATTAATCTTTATAAAGTCTATTGTTATCTAGTTATTGGCAGGGTTTATTTTATTTTGCCCAGTTAACCACATTTCTACCAGGCTGTAATTTAAAAACAATTTGAAGATGTCAGTATATAGGAACGTTCTAGGCAATGACTATAGCAAAATGCTATTAAGAAAGTGGTCTTAAATAGCAGCGAAATGAGAATTTTTCATTACCTGAAAATTTTATCTTGAAGCTAAGCAAAAAAAAAACATAAATTTCATTCCTTTTTTTAATAAATGTATTAAGTAATCACCTACTATAACACTCTCTTTTGCAAACATTTGAATAAAGATATAATAAAACCCAAACGACACAAAATAAATTTCATATAGAACCACCACTCATCAATTGCTATTGATCACCATAACGTATCCATGTTATCCTGTAGACAGTATTATAATTTTTTTACAATTTTAAAGCTTTTTAATAAATTATTTCTGTTAAAAAATTATTTTAAACCAAAAGTATAAATCACTGAAAGTGATTTTATTTGAAAACATTAATTTCTAAAATTAAAAATCTTTTTACAGACAAAAATGCAGTTTCTACTTCCTAAACTTGAATTGCCTTTGCCAAAATAACAAAGAATTTATTATTTTTTAATTTTAATAGCTATAAATAATATTTTAAAGTTAATATTTGTTTTCATTTTTTGATGATACCTAATTCAAAATTTATCTTTATTTTAATAATACCAATTCAAATATCTAATATTTCATTCCCGCTATATAGAATTAATTTTTTTATAAAACCAACAAAATATCACATGAACACCATTTCACACGCTTACACGTCATTAATAAGATTTGCCAACCTATCCATATAGCAGTGCCACCAAGTGGAAGCTTTGGTAAATAATGTATGCAGGAAGGTTTATGCATAAAATCCCTATCCAGTGCCCACTCATTCAATATACCCAAACTAGTTTTTAGCTTGTGGGTTTCTTCCATGAAGATTTTTGGATTGAAAGCATTGTACATAGGAGCTGATGCATCCCTCCAACAGGCCTTTTGACATCTATTGATTGCAAAGGCTTGCACTTGGTGGTACTACTGTATAAAGAGTTTGGTAACATCAAATATTAACTTTTATTATGTCTTTCACTTGAAATCTTGCATTATAAATAAATAATGTTAAGATTATAATTATATAGAAAAAGGATTTAATTGACAAATAAAGGATTCAAACATTGAAGTGTATGTATAAAAGCATCTGTAGAGTTCAATGAAAATATAAATGTGTTTTCAGCTAAGCAGGTTAAATATTCATATGTAAAAACCTCTCATTTGTTAAAGATATTTGATAAGTTTTATCATAATATACATATTAGAAAATTTATACTAACCTATAAAAATATAATGTTACTTTTAAATTATGTTCAAATATCAATAAGCTTGATATTTATTTTTCAGTTTTTGCTGTTATAACATCAGCCTTTTGTGATGTGTGCAGAATTAAAAATTGTGACTATATAGATGTAAAAGCAGCTTCTGAAACTTGTTTAACTCCAATATCATTGCCTTCTTGCAAACTTAAAGGAACGTAAGTAAAGTGCATTACTAGGGATATTGTGTTTCATGAATTGGAATAGCACTACGCCTTTAAACTATTTAACATTATGTATAGTAACATAGTAATTGTTTTCATTACATATTTATTGGTTAAAGGATCATAATGAAGTTATTAAAAACAATAATAAATTTATTTACTTAGTTGTATAAAAATCAACCGATTAATAAATAATTCAATATAAATAATTAGATTGGATTATTTTCACACCTTCTTGATTATTTATGATAATCCTATTAATATAGAAAAGATAACCAGATTGAAGGTTGCTATCATCTTCTTATTACCATATCAAATGAGTAGATGTCTCATTAATTAGAAGATCATTGGAGTTTTGATTATACATTTGACATTATATATTGTCAATCATTGATTGCTTTCATTACATATTTATCATTTAAAGATTTATTACAAAGGTTTATAAAATAAAAATAAATTTATTTGTGTTGCTATACAAATATATATATATATATATATATATATATATATATATGGTGTATATATGGAAGGTCACTATATATATATATATATAGTGACCTTCCAGATTGGCACCATAAAGAAATGTGGGAAGTTCACATTATGTCAATGATGATCACGGGTACCTAATAGAAAAAGATGAATTGTGATATAACTTAATGTATAATTCAGTTGAAAAGTTTTTAGGATGTTAGTTGGAGTGTACCAGTCATTAAAATGTTTTATGTATATCTAATAGCGGGAGAGGGGAATTAATTATATCAGGAGTTGGTGGTATGAAAACTAAACTAGTAGGAATGAGTATTGTTTGTCTGTAAGGCAATGATGAGTGATTATTCATTAATTTTCTAATCTATTATTTATTGCCATTCAAAGATCTAACTAGTATATGTGGGTGCATGTCCATTTACATCATTTCACACTTCAATCATTCATATTTATAATTATCACTCAGAATATCCATCTTGCAATAATATTATTTATTTTTATATAGATATTGCTAATAGCTGCCATTAATAAACCTCTGTATTAATGGACAGAGAGATGCACACACCATCAGCTAGTATGATTTTTTTTATTATTATTAATATTTATTGCACAAAATCTTTCATTTGAGAATGAAAAAGTTATATATATATATATATATATATATATATTTATATATAAATATATATATATTACAATACTCTATTTTTAACTTTTTTACAAGTAATAAGTTTTTTCATATTGTTGGCCTTATTATAACTAAAAAAAGGGTGCAGCTAAGGAGAGGAAAAAAAGTACAGAAAGAAATAGTTTTAGGAAAGATAAAATACTTTTCTGAAGAAAAGGCAGTAAAAATAAAATAGAGATAATTTATATAATAAAACAAGTGAACCTAATATTTTCATTAAAATTCTCTACTATTTCCTTTACTCAATAAACTTGTCTCATACTACTAAAGTGTAAATGTCAACATGTATTTGTGAAGGACACAGAATAGGATTGTTCAATGTGGAAGGATAACATTTTAAAGATACATCGACTCCAGCTTTTATTGACTAACAGCTTGAATTTACATTTACTCATAATGCATGGATATTATATTAAAAATTGCTAATACAATTTCGCTATAACTTACTTATAATGAATAGTGTGATACTGGAATTACATAAATTAACAATACTGATAATAATTGAAAAAGTTATGCTGAACTATTTAATAAAATATCTTATTGACTCTTATTTAATAAGTTTTCTATTTTTATTGTGTAAAATAAAACTGAATTAGAGAAATTATTTATTTTAATACTTTACATTATTAGAATAGGTATGTATACCAAATTACCTTACCATTCACACCTATAAATGAGTGACAGAATGTGTGACCTAAGGATATTTGATAATTATCAGAAATGTGTATAAGCATGGATGACCAAATAAGCCTGATCTTAATTATCATTAAAGTTTATTAAATGTTGGAAATGTAGATGTAATAGTATTGAAAATAGTGTGAATCATATTGGATAAGAAAAATATAGTAATGGTGAGAGAAGTAAAAGAGATAAAAAATAAATATAAAAAAGAAATTATATTTATAAAGTCAGATAAAGGGAATAAATTAGTAATGATGAGTAAGAGAGATTATATAGAGAAGATGGATATTATATTAAAAGATAACATATTTGAAAACATAATTAAAGATGATACTTAGTTATTAAATGAAAACGTTTATGAGTTGATAAGAGAATTGTATAAAGAAAAAAAATAATTGATTATACTACATATGATTTTTTTAGGATTAAAAGATTGTAATGTGATTAAAATTTATGGGGCACCTAAAATATTAAAAGAAGGTATACCACTAAGGCCAGTTATAAATGGAAAAGGGTCATATTTTAATATGGTTTCTAAATAGATGGCAAATAAAGTATTGAAAAAATATATAGATAAATGGAGCAATTCATTTATAAAAAATAATAAAATTTTAATAAATGATATAAGAAAGGTTGTAGATAAATATAACAGTTATAGGTTAGCTTTTGTTAAGATGGATGTAATATCAATGTATACGAACATTAATGTAAAAAAAAAAGAATAAGAAATATTAACTAGTAGATATGAAAGAGATAATAATAAAAGTGTGGAAATACCAATAGAAAAATTAAAACAAAGTATAAAAATATGTTGTAAGGAAATAACATTTAATTATAAAGAAGGTTCTTATAAGAAAAAGCAAGGTTTGCTAATAGGGGTAGCATTAAGTGGGTATGTAAGTACAATTTATATGGAAGAATTAGAAAAGATAATGTTAGGAAGTGGTAATGCACCAATAGTTATTAGGAGATATGTGAACGATTACTTATTAATATTTAACAAGTCACAGAGGCAGGTAGATTTATTTATTGAAGAAGTCAATAAAATAGATGAAGGAATTAAATTTACTGTGGAAAATATAAAAAAAATAATAGAATAGTATATTTAGATATAGAATTAAGGAAATATTATAAGGATGAAAAATATAAGATGCAAACATCAATATATAAGAAGAAGAATATATATAATATTGTTAATTGGTTTTCAAATATAGATACAAAATATAAGAGAAGTACAATATATTCTAGAATTTATAGGGCAATAAATTATTGTTCAGATGAGGATGAATATAATAAACAAAAAAGTTAATTAAAGAAGAATTAATGAGTTATGAATATCAAGAAAAGTTTGTGAATAATAATATTAAAAAGATAGAAAAGAAAGTGAAGGATAAGTATAAAGAAAGAGATAGAGATAAAGGGATAACTAAAAAAGAAACAGCTTATGTCGGTTTAAAACCAGAAAATAATTATATACTTAAGATTTTAAATAGAATTATAAACAAAATTAATAAAAAGTTTACTGAAGTATTGAAAGGAAAAATAGTCAATAAAAAAGAAAGAATATATGAATATTAAAAAATAAATATGAATGTTTAAATACAACACAATGTAATAGATTTAATGGAGTTTATGAAATTAATTTGAAGATTGTAAAGTCAAAAATAAAGAGGTAATGAATTATGTGGGAAAAACTAAGAATTCAATATATAAGAGATTGATACAGCATAAATATGATAGAAATTCACCAATATATATATATATATATATATATTGTAACGATATATAAATATGTTACATTAATTTAAAATAAAAACTTAAAAGTTTGCAAATAAAAGTAAAAAACTAAATGCTAAAATGAAAATGTTTGTTAAACGTATATACATTCGCACAGATGCAAAACTTTAAAAATATTTTTTTTTTTTAAAATAACAAATAAATAAGTATTTGAACGTACTTTTTTATAAAAAAGTACAAGATTTAAAAATAAAAACAGGTATTAATTAATTCCTGTAATCTGTAAATGGAAATGATTGTTTATGAATTATCGAAAACCAAACTGGCCCTTGTGCTCTTGTATAATTAAAATGATCTGATGAAAGATAGATAAGAAAATAAAGAGAAATTAGCTTGACCAATGGAAGCACTAAGCCTTGGCTCAGACCCTAATGAAAGTGATGGATTAGTGACATTTTGCTGGTTGAGTCTGTGTGGATAATATAAAAAGAGAAATACATTTTTTTCTGACAGTGCCAGCTTTTTGTGTTTGAGAGATGTGATAGGACACACATATCACCCTCTCTATTTAAAAAAAGTGAAAAGACTGTGATACCTTGAACCAGCTATTGCCATCTCCAGAACATTATCTTCCAATGGAGGTGTCATGGGAATTAAAAACAGGAACCTGGACGCTTCTACCATGAGCTATGAATTTTACAAATTAACAACAACAAAAACGTAATTAAGAACTTTTGTCATTGATTTTTTTTAAAGATTCAGCTAATCTAAATTTTAAAAAGAACTCTTATTTGATTTTCAAATTAATAATTGTTTGTTTAAATTTATATAGTTAAGTTTGCTAAAATCATTTCCATTTTATTATTTTTATTTGTATTAATATTTATTGTAGAAATTATTAAATGCATTACATTTAAGTTGGGTATAGACGTTGCATAGATTCGATAGCAGTTGATTATGTTGTGGTTTTCACATTCCATTAGAATATAAGAGTCAACGATGTCTCTGAGGCATTTTACGGTGAATGCTAGTGGGTTTTGTGTATGCCCTATGCAATTGACATTATCGATGATTTTGTATTTTGATCATTTGCGTTTATTTTGAAATGTTTTTAACCATGGAATCTGTGCAGCTGATCTATACTTGACATTATAAAACAAATTATATAAAATTCATCTGTGCGAATGCATTTAAATGTTAAATTTAAGTCGAGCATGAATGGCTATATAGTTTTGAAAAGTTAAATTAAGGGAGGGTAATCTTAGGTTATTCGTTTTGTAGTTGAATTAGCTCAATGGATTGGATATATTTGTGTAATTGTAGATGTAGTATGAGATCCACTACTGGCAGGATTGTGGATATATGCCACACACCTTCTGTTTGCCTATGGATGGGTTTGTAAGATGGCAAAGGACCACAATCCATTCCTATGGAGTGTTATGTTTATTGTTCTACTCACCAACAGATGTAGCATTCCTGTTGGTGGAAAGACAATGTCTTCTCTAATTCTACATACTTTTCAGATGTACATTCCTGACAGTATAGTATTTTGTGTTGTCGTATTTTCATGCTACACTGAATACATAAATGTATCAGAAGGGTTGATGCCGATTTGATTGCGATTTTTTTGCCTAAGGTTAAATCAGGGAAGAATATTTTCTTTTCAAATGCAGAGTTATGTAGTCTATTCATACTCGACCCACTAAATAAATATTAAACCCATTATTGCAATTTATTTAAATGTAAAATTAAAAGTTACAATAAAAGTCTAAAAATGTTAAATTTATTCCTCAAATTTAAAATGATTTTATATGTGTGTAAATAAATATTTTTATGTGTTAATTTCTGGCAGTGGCTTTTATTTTTTTATATTTAAGATATAAAGTTATATTTTATCATCTCTGCTACTTCCTGAGCTAGTGACATGGGCTAACGATCTGAATATTTAAATAAAGTGGAATCTTAACAGCGTGTATCTGCCTACATTATAAAATTTTTTTTAGGCTCAAATGCCTAGATGGCACCATGGTAGTTGCAGATATGACAGACTGCTGTCTCCACCTACATTTGGGTAGTTATAACTGGCTACCCAACTTGAGCCGATCTTTAATAAACACGAATGCACTAAGAATTTTAAAAGTGAATCATGCCTGGAATATTTTTTCTGAAATTAGTATAAATATATTTGTTGTATTGACGTGGAGTTACAGTTTGAAGTTTTGTTTAAAATAGTGCTGCCAGTAAGAAAATTGTGCATACGTAAAAATAAATGTGAGGAATAAAACGTAATAATAAGTATAAATCTTTTTTTTTTAAAAAAAAAAGTCTTGTTAAATTAAAATCTAATCATTCAACTTGCCTAAGTAATAGTTAAAGGTAGGAGAAATGAAACTTGTAAGGGAGGGGGAAGAAATTTAGCTGGTAATAGGGAATCATCAATCAAAATTTTTTTAATCATTATATTGGTGTGTAATTACTGTTTTGTCTTTTAAAAAAAAGTTTTGTCCTTTTGAAATTTTTATATATAATCAATTTGTGTAATGTAATTACTAACACTAAGTAAATTTTTTTTTTTATAATGTTTTTGTTTATTGAAGAAGTTTACTAATATGTACTGATATATAAATATGTCGTTACATTAATTTAAAATAAAAACTTAAAAGTTCACAATAAAAGTAAAAAACTAAACACTAAAATTAAAATGTTTGTTAAACATATATACATCTGCACAGATGCAAAACTTTAAAAATATTTTTTTAAAAAAAAAAATAAATAAATAAATATTTGAATGTATTTTTTTATAAAATAATACAAGATTTAAAAATAAAAACAGGTATTAATTAATTCCTGTAATCTGTAAATGGAAATGATTGTTTGTGAATTATCGAAAACCAAACTGGCCCTTGGGCTCTTGTATAATTAAAATGATCTGATGAAAAATAGATAAGAAAATAAAGAGAAATTAGCTTGACCAATGAAGCACCAAGCCTTGGCTCGGACCCTAACAAAAGTGGTTTTAGTGACGTTTTGTTGGTTGAATCTGTGTGAATAATATAAAAAGAGAAATACAGTTTTTTCTGACAGTTCCAGCTTTTTGTGTTTGAGAGATGTGATAGGACGCACATATCACACTCTCTATTTAAAAAAATGAAAAGACTGTGATACCTTGAATCAGCTATTGCCATCTCCAGAACATTATCTTCCAATGGAGGCATCATGGGAATTAAAAACAGGAACCTGGACTCTTCTACCATGAGCTAAGAACTTTACAAATTAACAACAAAAAAAGTAATTAAGAACTATCGTCATTGTTTTTTTTAAAGATTCAGCTAATCTAAATTTTAAAATGAACTCTTATTTGATTTTCAAATTAATAATTGATTGTTTAAATTTATATAGTTAAGTTTGCTAAAATAATTTCATTTTATTATTTTTATTTGTATTAACATTTATTGTAGAAATTATTAAATGCATTACATTTAAGTTGGGTATAGATGTTGCATAGATTCCTTAGTGGTTGATTATGTTGTGGTTTTCACATTCAATTGGAATATAAGAGTCAACGATGTCTATGTGGCATCTTATGGAGAATGCTAGTGGGTTTTGTGTATTCCCTATGCAATTGACATTATTGATGATTTTGTATTTTGACCATTTGTGTTTATTTTGAAATGTTTTTAAATGTGGAATCTGTGCAGCCAATTTATACTTGACACTATAAAACAAATTATATAAAATTCATCTGTGCAAATGTATTTAAATGTTAAATTTAAGTCGGGCATGAATGGCTATATAGTTTTGTAAAGTTATGTTAAGGGAGGGTAATCTTAGGTTATTCATTTCATAGTTGAAATAGCTCAATGGATTGGATATATTTGTGTAATTGTAGATGTAGTATGAGATCCACTAGTGGCAGGATTGTGTATATATGCCACACACCTTCTGTTTGCATATGGATGGGTTTGTAAGACAGCAAAAGACCGCAATCCATTCCTATGGAGTTTTATGTTTATTGTTCTACTCACCAACAGATGTAGCATTCCTGTTGGTGGATAGACAATGTCTTCTCTAATTCTACTTACTGTTCAGATGTACATTCCTGACAGTATAGTATTTTGTGTTGTCGTATTTTCATACTACATTGAATACATAAATGTATCAGATGGATTGACGCCGATTTGATTGCAAATTTTTTTGCCTAAGGTTAAATCAGGGAAGAATATTTTCTTTTCAAATGCAGATCTATGTAGTCTATTCATACTCGATCCATGAAATAAATATTAAACCTATTATTGCAATTTATTTAAATGTAAAATTAAAAGTTACTATAAAAGTCTAAAAATGTTAAATTTATTCCTCAAATTTAAAATGATTTTATATGTGCATAAATAAATATTTTTATGTGTTAATTTCTGGCAGTGGCTTTTATTTCTTTATATTTAAAATATAAAGTTATATTTTATCATCTCTGCTACTCCGTGAGCTAGTGATTTGGGCTAACGATCTGAATATTTAAATACAGTGGAATCTTAACAGCGCATATCTGCCTACCTTATATATTTTTCTAGACTCAAATGCCTAGATGGCACCCTGGTAGTTGCAGATATGATTGACTGCTGTCTCCACCTACATTTAGATTGTTATAATATATATATATATATGCACCAATTGGAGAAAGGGCATGGGTTTAATAAAGAGTGTCTTAGAATGTTACATTTTACAGAAAGTAGGAGGAAAAGAAAGATTAAAGGAGCTATTTATATAAATAGCATTAAACCAAAAATGAATAAAGATTTCGGATTGAGGAAAATTTTAGTATAAAAGTTATTATAATAAAAGTATAAGAATAAAATTAAAGTTAAAGTAAACAAAATAATTAGTAAAAAAAGCAATAGAGAGAGCTTAAGTATGGAAAATATAGATTTAAATGTAAAATAAATTGAAAAAAATGGTTTAAGTAAAAAAGAAAATGGAAGGAGGAAGATAACGAAGTTTAAAAAGGTAAAATGAAGAATTAAGTGTTAGAGTTAGTCAAGGTTATTGATATAACAATGCAATAAAGAAAGTAAATAGGAATTAAACAAGGTTTTGTGTTTTTATAATAGTTTTATGGTAGTTTTATATAATATTTTTTAAACGTAGATTATGATGTAAAGTTTAAAGGTTGAGTTTTATGTATAAGAAATGTATAGGAGATATATAAAGTAAAAATTAAAGGTTTTAAGTGGGTATGAAATAGAAAATAAAATAAACAATAGAAGTAAAAAGGAATGAAATAGGTACATAAATATGATAAAGTTAACATTATAAATATGGTATTTAATTATAAATTATGGGGATAGCACATAAAGTTATTAAGATGAATTAAAAAGAAGAAATAGAATAAAGAATAAGGGTAAAAAAGAAAATAATTGGAATAAGTATAATTTTTGAAGAATATAAAGTAGTAGCATGAGAATACAATAATATATATATATATATATATATATATATATATATATATATATATATATATATATATATATATATATATATATATATATATATATATATATATATGGGGAATAATAATAATAATGAATAAAAAATAAATGGATGTATATATTAAATAAATAAAAAAATTTAAAGAATTTTGATATAAAAAAAAAAGGAAAATATTACAATTAAAAGGTTAGAGGTTTTTTTTTATTAGTATTCATGTATTTGAAGGGATATACAAATATAGGTATGTTGTGTATTTTATGAATATATATATATATATATATGCGTGTGTGTATGGTTTTTTATATAATTTGTATGTTTATATAATTTGTATATTTATGTATATGTGTATATATTTCATAGTTCTGAAGAACATTGCAGGGGTAATCAAAACTGTTGATGTTGATGGGTGTTATATAAGCATTGTACAAAAAATAAAGATTTTTATAAAAAATGGTGTAATATATATATATATATATATATATATATATATATATATATATATATATATATATATATATATATACTATATATATATATATATATATATATATATATATATATATATATATCAGTATCAATCCACTGCAGGATGAAGGTCTCTCCAAGTTCAATCCATCTTTTCCTATCTTTAGCTTCTCTTCTCCGCATCACCCCTGCACACTTTCTTATTTCATCCATCCATCTCACATGTGGCCTCTTTCTGGGTCTTTTAAAATCTCTTGGAATCCAGTTTAAAATTTCAATTGCCCATCTGTTATCATCTCTTCTAACAATATGTCCAGCCCAACTCCACTTCAGTCTTTTAATTTTTTCAATGAGGTCAGTAACACCTGTTTGTTCTCTTACCCATACATTATGTTTTCGATCCCTTCTTTGTTACTCCCAACATGCATCTCTCCATACTTCTCTGAGTGGTCTGAAGTCTCTGTATTGCTATTCTATTAAGTGTCCAAGTCTCAGATCCATAAGCAAAAACAAGCAAAACAAATTTATTAAAAACCTTCCTTTTCAAACACATAGGCATATTTCCGTTTAGTATCAAGTTATTTCTACCAAAAGCACTTCAACCAAGTTTAATTCTGTGATTAATTTCATCCATTATATTTCTATCTGTATTAATAATCTGACCAAGGTATTTGTAACTGTTAACTTCTTCTAACTCATCATAATCAATCTTTATTTTCATTGTTTGAGAAAATCTATTAAGTCTTTTTAACATTTATCTTTAGTCCTACTTTCCTACTTTCATCTGATAACTCCTGCAACATTTCCTGTAACTCTAAAGAATTATTTTCAAAAACAACTACATCATCTGCAAAATCTAAATGACTTAAATAATCTCCATTTATTTTCACTCCTTTAGTTTCTCATTTTAAACCACAAAATACTTCTTGCAGCACTGCTGTAAAAAGTTTTGGAGATATAGAGTCACCCTGTCTTACACCCTTTTCAATGTTGATTTTCCTAATCTCATTATGTAATCTAATAGTTGCTGTTCCATTTTTATAAATATTCTTTAAAATATGACAATATCCTGGATCTACACCTTGATGATCCAATGCTTTAATCACTGAATAAATGTTTATAGAATCAAATGCCTTTTCATAGTCTACAAATCCTAAGCATAATGGCAACTCATATTCATTTGTCCTTTCTATAAGTTCTCTCAATACCTGGATATGATCTACTGTACTAAAACCACTTTTAAATCCAGCTTGTTCTCTTGGTTGGCAGAAATCCAATGTTTTCTGTAGACGAGTTGTAATCATCTTAGTAAAAAATTTGTATAAAACTGATAAAAGACTGATAGGTCTGTAACTTCTAATATCTTCTTTATCACCTTTTTTTAAATATTAATATTAATACTGCATTCTTCCAATAATCTGGTACATATTTATCATTTAGACATTTGGTTTATAACTTTGCTAAATTTTTTTCTATTTCTTCACCTGCTTCTTTTAATATATCAATTACAATTCCATCATTACCTGGAGCCTTCCCTTTCTTCATAAATTTAATTGCATGTCTCACTTCCTCATTCAAAATTCTGGGAAATTCAGAAGATATAATATGTATAGAAGGCACTTGTTCTTTATTACTATATAATTCTTGATAGAAGACTTCTACACATTTTATGATGTCATCTCTCTTTTTAGTAATAATGCCATCTTTTTTTTTTATTGCAGATATAAATTTCCTACCAATACCAAAATGTTGTTTGACACTCTTTAGACTTTTATTCTCTTCTACCGCTTTCCTTGCTAATTCACAATTATATTTTCTTATATCATTTTCAACTCTTTTCCGCACCATTTTACAAAATTCGAGATATTCAATCTTTTTTAATGCATCATTGTTGTATATTCTCATATTCCTTCTTTTCTTCATAAATTCTCTACTCTCAGTAGAAATTTTACTAGTCAATTGCTGCTTTTTTCTACCAGCTATCTTTGTTGCAGTTTTTAAAAGTGTAGCGCTTATTTTCCTATTAATGTCATTCAAATCTGAATCATGTTCAAAATCTACTAATACTTGAAACCGATTTGTAAGTTCTAATTCAAATTTATTAAAATGTTTCTAAAGATTAGGAATATCAACTGTAAATATTATTTTTCTTAATAATTTTTGTCTCTCTACTTTTGCATTAACATGTATCTTACATCTTACTATTCGGTGATCACTTCCTGTGTTAAATTTATTAAGAACATTACAATCTTGAAATATGTATTTTCGGTTAGTCAAAATATAATCCAATTCTGCTGTACCTTCATTTGGATGCTTCCATGTCCATTTCCATTTAACATTTTTCTCAAAAAAAGAATTCATATTATAAAGTTTTTCTTTTTCTGCAAACTCCACAAGTCTATGTCCTCTCTCATTTCTATTACCATAACCAAAATTACCTACAGCATTTTCATCTTTCATTTGTTTACCAATTCTAGCATTAAAATCTCCCATAACAATTTTAAAATGCTGTTTACTCTGGTCAAAAGCCTTTTGCACATCCATAAAATAATCTTCTATAACTTCATCACTATGATAACTTGTTGGGGCATAAACCTGAATTATCTGCATTTGGTATCTGCTATTAAGTTGTAAAACTAATTTTGCCACTCTGTCTGATACACCATCAATCTCCACAATGTTATTCTTCCATTTTTTATTTATAATGAATTTTACTCTACTTGTATTTCCAATATTTGTGCCTTTATAGTAGAGTATATGCCCACTTTTTAAATCAATTGTTTCTTCACCTTTTCTTCTAACTTTACAAAGTCCAATAATGTCCCATTTAATATAAGACAGATCTTCTTCTAATTCTTGCAATCTTCCTTCACTTGAAAGTGATCTGCAGTTGTAAGTACCTAAATAAAAAGTCGATATCAAATGGTAGCCTGTATCCGCAATCAGGGGATTCTTAGCACCCTCCGCCTTCGACCACCAACCGCTGCCTTGGTTGGTGACTTTACAGCCTCCTGGGAATAAGGGCCATGATTTATTTTTGTCTGTCATGATTGTATATATTGAAAAAATTTTTTTAAACTTGGAGGTAAACAGCCAATAAACTCACCATGCTGGCTAATGCATGTTGGTGAGCAGCCCATGCCCTGCTCGGTTCCTTTAAGGCCTCCAAGAGGAATCAAAGGGTCTCCTTTCAGTTAATAGCAAACTCCTTTCTGCAGCCTATATATATATATATATATATATATATATATATATATAAAAAGCTCTGCTATATATATATATATATATATATATATATATATATTAGCAGAGCTTTTTTATATATAAAAGCACAAACAAATCTTGTAAATAATTTTGTATTCTTTTTAACTATATGTTATTTATTTTATGGGTATTTTTCTTCATGTAACTACGTAAAAATTCAAGTTGTGATATAAAAATTCAAGTTGGAAGATGCAATCACTGACTGTCCAAGAATAATTAAAGTGGTGAGAAGATTACTTTGTTTTATGATTAAAAAAGGAATGTTTAAATTAAAGTAAAATTTAAAACAACGCTAATTAATTTTAGTTAGCTGTTAACATTTTTATCAAATATATTTCCAATCTGGAAATTGATTGGAATTTATTTTTGGACAGTTATCTAACAATTGCGTATCCACTAACAATAGAAACATATTTTTGCAAATTAAAGATTGATTAAGAGTTAAAAAGTTTAATTAAAAATACACTTTGAATACTTCAAAGTTTGTATAAATAGGACCAAAATCTATTGTGTCAGACTTGGGTCAATAGTCAATAGAGGACTCCACATCTGTTTAATTTTTGAGGGGCCTCAGCCACCTTCCCCTGCATCTTCAGCTCCACTCTTCTCTGCACAAAGTTGTAGCTTCTACTGCTCAAGTGTGTCTGTGCCATCAAAGAATGGTAGCTGCCACAGAAGATTCATTAGTAATTCATAAAATCCTGAGTTAACCAGCCCAAAGACATTATAATCATATTACCTAAACACTAACTTGTTCATCTATAAAATTAATGTTTTCTATATATTTTCAATTTCATTTAACTTTCTAATCGGTGAGTATGTTAAATTAATAGTTATTTTTTTATATTGATTCTCTTCTATCAAATTAATACTACTATGAAATATTTCATCCAACTCACACTTCTTAATAGTGTGGTTATAGTTTATTTTAAATGATATTTTTATATTTTCCATTTAATATTATTTGTAAATGCTAATCAAACCCAGTCTTACAAACTTCTATATCCCTGCTGTGGGATAGAAGGAGTGGATTAATGAGTTCCTATTTATTTTATTTCTAAATAGTGCATAAGACTGACTTTTTCTTGAAAATTTAATATATGTGTTTTTGTTAAATATATTTTACCTTAAAAAAATACAAAATGTATAAATACTTTGCAATCTGGTTTGGATATTGGTATCCAATAATTTTGTTAATTTCTTTATTAATCATCATAACCAAAAGGCTGGTCACTTAAATCTATTTTGTTATTTGCACTTTGAAATGATTGGATTTTAGAAGGGGGAGCAATGCACATTTCATTAATTATAGCGTTAACTTTTGATAAATGACTTTTTCTTACATGGGTCATTATTTTAACATATCATTACATATTTGTTAAACCATTTAAGGCTTTATTTAGTACTTAAATCCAATGTTTTTATAGTCTTATAATAGTGTTGCTGGTATATGTCAGAAATTATTAATAAGCCACACATGGCGCTGATCTGTGCTGCCTGTCCCTCATTCCAGGGATTCACGATCATCTTCATTTATCATTCATCTTTGTAAAGTATATGTTTATATACTGCTTTGATTTATTTATACCTCACTCCATGGATTTGAAGCCTTTTGTGTTCTTTATGTTCTAATTCATAATATATTGGTGTAGTTGAAGCTCTGCATGGCTTTGCTGTGATCCAGACCCATAGTACCTTCCTGACTTTATTTTAGGTACCATTCAAGCCTGAAGCTGGCATGCCACCTTAAAATAGAATGACATTTTGGCCTAATTTGCCATTTATCTTTAGAATGAAATGTGATAATTAGCTATGAGGAAAGAAATCATTAAGTGTATATATTATATTGTCATGAATTGAGAGAACTCTCTCTCTCTCTTAGTTTATTTAAATACTTATCATGAGTGACATATATTCCCTAGATTAAGCATTTGTGCAATATGATGATTATATAATATGATGTGAATTAGTGTATTTCTCTTGTTTTCAATGATTAAGTTCATATGAATATTGAACTTCTGAGTAAGGTTAAGGAGTCACTATATTTTGTCATTTATATTAGTAAAATTATGAAGGTCTTTTTGTCCTTCAGGTGTCCATTTGGAATTAGTTTTTATCATATAGTCATACCTATGTGTAATATAGCTTGTCAATTAAAATAAATGGTAGGATTAGTTTTTTATGGAACATCTAAAGCAGAAGTAGTGCTAAAGTCATTGGTTGGTTTATGGTATTACCCACATTATATTTTATCCTTTAATTTCATGAGCAAACCATTGGTATGTATCTATGTTAATTATATTATAACAGGCAGCATAATACAGAAGCCCATATGAAATACTATTGATTCTGCAGAAATGAAAGAAATTTATCACTGGATTTAGAAGTGTTGGGTATATATTTCAAATCATATCATACTAATTCATCTTACATTTTAAATAATCAAATCTGCAAAATTATTCACCCTCATCTTGAATGAGTAAACAAACAAAAAAAAGGAAAAAAAAGAAAGTGTAGCTAGTTAGTAGAATTGTTCAAGTGACTCATAAAAAACAGTGTGACCTCTCTAATTTATATGTTTAGATCCATATTGCATTGTTTATTTACCCCAGTATTGGTTTGGTTTACAAAGAATATTAGAATAGGCTGATAGCATGTATACTTTGTTCTATCAGTTTGTATTACTGGAGTGTGTAATAAAATAAAGTTATGAGTTCTGGAATATAAATAAAAAAAGAAAAATATAAATATACGATATCAATTCCTGCAAAATATAGTTGTAATTTTGATAAATCTAGTCAATAGACTCTGAAACTCTGATCCTAATATAAATTTATTGCATTTATTTTGGTTACATAATGCAATAAATATTTCATTTATTTTAACTTTTGTTGGGGACTTGTTCTTTTACATGCATTTGTATATTTAGTTTCCACACGTACATATCCAATATGATATAATTGCACTATTTCATGAATTCGTAATGAACATGTTCAAATCTGATGATATTATTTTTTGGTCCAAACATTATATGAAATGCTTAATGATTTGATGAACCTCAGGGGAAATTTATGTACTTAGTTATTCTTAAGATAATGATTTGAAACAAAAAGGTACCCTTTTTCCTTCATTGTCTAACTGCTATCTCATTATAACAATACCCAATTTTATATCATTACCTTTTATTATGGTAACTGGTAGCTATTATATAGTATGAATTTTTAAATAAGATATATAATAAAACTATGAGATATTTCCTTATGTTTCAAAGTAAATATAAATTTAGTCATTTGATTTAAATTTATCATATAGCAAAAGTTAATTAGTGTTACATATTATTTTACTTAATTTAAATGTATTATACAGTAAAAGTTGACTAGTGCTACATCTTTGTCTCACTTAATTTCAACTTATCACACTGTAAAACTTTATTAGTGCCATGTCTTTATTTCAACCTATTAATGTACTACGTAGTTAGTCAGAAGTGTATTTAGAAGATGGGGGGGGAGCTAAACTTGAACTGGAACTTATTAGTTTGAATGGATGAAACTTTATCAGTTTTATCTACTTATTTATTGCAAAACCAAGAAGATATTTTACCCTTATTGATTCATAATATTTCCACCAATATTTTATCTACATTTTACATACTATGGAACTCTATGCCCACTTCCACTGAGCTCAGTTATATTTGAACATTATTCTAAGATTCTCTATAGTGATTCAAAGTAGAGCCAGATTAGTAGTTTTTTTCTATTATCAATACAATTGGTGTTGTGGGTATTTCTCCATAGGAGATCATTTCACAGTTTTGTAATTCAACAATAAGACTTGCAAATTTTAAAAGGGGCATTAGTTTTCCACCAATTAACATTGACTATAATTACATTTATCACAGAAATCATAATACTTATCAAAGGTTATACATTAGGCAAATAATTAATTAATTTATGATATTCACTTAAGTATACATAATTATTTAAATGACAATATATTTTTAATGATATGTTAGATTTAAACGAGTGGAACAGTAAGAAAAAGTACATGTGGTATTCATGCTCTTCCACTCACATTAAGTTATAAGCACATTTAAAAGAGAACAGCTATATATTAGTTCTATATAAGCCATACATCCAATACCTTAATTCTATAAGATATAAATGGTTAGATATAATTCTCGTCCAATAATAATTTATGGTTTATATAGACACACACATACTTCCATTTGAGATTTACTTTTCTATAGCCAGAAGAACTTTTTTAATCTAGAGATTATGAGATGTTTTGTTAATAAGTTCAGCATAATTTTTCCCATAAAATAGCAAAATACATACAATTCCATTTTTTTATTAATACTAAAGGTCAAGATTAGATAAGTTAAACTTGAGTTATAGATGCATGTATGCATTTTAAATTATGGTATTAAATATAAAGTTAGTTAATTAAAACATAGAGTGACATATCTCATTTGAAGTTGATTACATTATCATCCTTTGCTTTATATTTCACATATTTTTTTAAAACTAGTTTCATATAAAAAATAATACTTAAAAAGTTATACTTTTGAATAATAATTGAATATTAACTGCTTGATTTTAAAAGAAGAATCACATAGAGTGAGAGAGAGAAAGGACTGTAATAAAACAGATTGCTTTCTTGTATATATCTATTTCTGGTTACTGATTATTGCTTATATATTAAATTCTTCCACCAATCAAGAGGTTTCTCTCCCCATAGGTCAACTTCAAAAAGGTCAATCCTATCTTTTGCTCTAAGATAATTAGCTATAAATATTCAATATTTTTTTCTCTCTTGGAAAGAAAAAAAATGTTGACCTTCAAACAATATTAAATCAAATTGAATAAATTATTATTCACACTTCTAAAATGAAATAATAATAAAAAATAATCACCTAGTAAATAAAGTAATTGATATTGTATTTGGTCTGTCTAAAAATATACCAATTCATCTACACATTAATCACTTAAAGTGTGTTTAAATTGGTTATCCAACATATTTATAATAAATTTAAATATTTTATTGTAAAACATAAAATTCTGTACCATAACTAAATTGATGACTGAAGATGAAATTGTAAGATGGCACAAACTTACATGCACACCCATAAACAATCTGATCAAAATAAAAGCTTATATGGCAATGAGTCAAATATAATATACTAATTATACTATGGTTCAGAGTATCAATGAGCAAATAAACCAGAAACTCACTAAACAAATATCAACCATGGTCTTACAGACAAATAAGACAAATCCGTATCTGTGAATATATATATATATATATATATATATATATATATATATATATATATATATATATATATATTCACAGATAAATGAGGATTTCATATTATTATTATTACTACTTTTGGGGTATTCCATGTGGTAAAATAGCTAATAAACTGACGTTTTGGTACAATAACAAGTACCTTTTTCAAAATATTATCTTTCTCAAATCATAGGAATGTGTGTGAGATTTAACTCTTTAATAGCTCGAACTGCATTATAGTGGTTGTCACCTTTAGATCACTCTAACTCAGCCGATTTTCAAGTTACGGTGAAAAAAATACCCGTATGAAAGCTTAGAGCAAGGCCTATAAGATGCTGCCCTCCTCTTTATTATTTTACAAGTAAAAATCAATACTAGGAGGATTTTAAGTTGAACAAAAGAAGAAGGCCAGTTTTGATTGGTTGGATAATATATTCACAATCTATTCTCAATTCTTATTGGCTGATGATTCCGTTTAAATATTTTTTCATCGCTAAAATGAAAATATATGTTTTAGAGTGTTTTTTTATTATGTTTCATACATATTATAAATAATTTTCATAAAATCTGCTAAAAATATAGTTATTTTACAAAAGTAGTAAGGTTTTATTAAAAAATTGTATACTTTAAACGATTGTAAATTGAAAAAGAAACCAGCCATTGCAGCCATAGCAACAATTTTGACATCTTGTCAAGAGTTTAGGTTGCTCCAAGCTACTTATTTGATTTTTAAATGTTTTAGAATATTTTTCTGGAATTTATTTAAATATTATAATGTATTTTTGGTGTATTTTTTTAATAATATGCTGAAAATATAATTATTTTGAGAAAAACATTAAGATTTTTCCTAAAAAATTCTTAAAAAATTTGTAGCGGCAAATCTGGGAGGAATATCGCTCCTAATGTTTTCTTTGATTTTTCCGCTTTTGACTTTTCTATAAAATACAAATAAGAGTTTGTGAGTTGACGAATTAAAAAAGTTCAGAGTCTTACTCACTCAACCAATAAATAAAAGGTACTATGGAAAGGTTAAAATTGCTTTTATCTCTTTGTTTCCCTCATACTTAAATTCTATTGGTTGAGAAGTTTTAAATTTTATTTTTTCTTCCAATAGCTTCTTCCAAATGTTGTTAATCTTATATATATATATATATTGTCAAGGCCAAATTGACACATGTATATAAAATAATTTTGTCGTAAAAAAATTATTAAAACAAAAAAAAACTTCCGTAAAAGAGTTGAAATAAAAGTTGAAAAATAGTTGATCAAAAGTGGGAAGAGGGTTTTATTAAAGTTAAAATAAATGTTTTATAAAAAGGAAGTAAAGAGTTTATTATTATTAGTTGAAATACGATTTAAAAGGTTTTAAAAAAATATACAAATCTCTTCATTTAAATTAAAGAAGAAAAATAATCTGAAAACTATGTTTGATTTTAGAATAGTAAAATATATATGTGCATGTGAATGTAAATAAATGTAAGCCGTTAATAAGAGATATAATAAATGCATGTTAAAATTGTATTAAAAAACACATGAAAATAAATATTAACAGAAATTATATTTGGAAAACACAGCGATGGCTAGTAAGTTAAATAAAGAGTTAAAAAAACCAAAACAGCAGTGAGCTACTAATTAAAGAGATAAAAACAATATGTTTATGAAAGCTACTACTAATTAACCAATCTTCAAAAACACGTTGTCATAGGATTAATTACTAAAGAAATTTCGACAACACCTATTTCACATTTGCCGGAGGATATTAAAACAAAAACAATTTGCATATATAAATAGTGAGATTTTTATTAGAGTGAGGTTCAGTCTAGTTTCCAGTAACAGTGTTGTATCAGTTCAGATATCAGTACAGTTTCTATTATGTCTCCAGAAACAAAAATGCATTGTTGAGCAGCTTTTGGAAATATGTGCTATTGCTTCAGGTCCAACAAGATCATCAAAACCTGCCTGTGAAATAATGTCTGCATAACAACTCAGAAATCCTTCATCAAATGTTCAACTGTCTCCAAGAATAAAACCAATGGATTAGCATAAAATCTCTTCAGTAAATGTCAAAATCTAACCGGTTAGATATACTCCATCAGAAGCAGCCAACAACAAGAAATATCCACATTTCAAAAATCCTAGGTAAACATTTTATTATTATCATTTATACATAGTAGCCACCTCTGTAATTCGTCAATCCTACTGAGAAAATTAATTTGAACTCTTAAGCATGCATAAAATGAACTATTGATGTGCGTGTGTGATTGTGATACAATTTAACAATCTCACATATTATTTATGCTTTTCACCAGATATATGTTATAATGTGTTACTTTAAAAATGTGCGTGTGTTAAATTAGATTTATAAAGATGTTTAAATGATCGGTAATAAATTATCTTTAAGCTTAATTAATGTTCATTAAAATAAAATGTCTTTAAACTTAAACTTTATTTGTCGGTCAATTCTTTTTACCAACCTTTTATTAATTCTTTTCACCATCAATTTTGTATAATTTTGTGATTGAATTAAAATTAGACTGAGCTAGGTTTAGGTAATGTTTTGAGTGCTGGAATATGAGCCTACTGTCCGAATACATTAGTCCTTTGGACTAACTGGTGCCCTGTGGTTTACTCCAAAACAAATAAAGTATTTGGATAGAAGGGGTTTGAATCTAGCAGCCAAGGTAGGCCATTGTTGATAGATAAAGCTATCAATAAGATCTCCCATTTTGCTTGAATGTGCTGGTTCATTCACGTAACATTTATAAGATTATAAATGTATATGAAAGAGTTTGAAACCAGCCAAAACTTATATACATGTCAGTAAGTGGTTTCTGTGGTTCGACCCGGTACATAAATGGCTTTCCCAACGTTTGGGACTGGACCTAAGAAACAATAGTAAATAAATGTTTTGTTTCTTGTTTAAAAATTTTTTTCTTTACAAAAGCTAAATTATGTATGTTAAAGTGTTTTTTTTTTTTTTTTTTTTAAAAAAAGAATTGACCAAAAACTTTCTTTTCTTTAAATGAAAAGAGATTTGTGCTATTTACGTTATCTAAAATAAATCATTATGTTAAATCAGTGACAGTTGGATGTTTGGGTGGAGTTAAAGCATTAAGATAAGGTAGAGAAAAATGGACAAAGGAGGGTGGAGCCAGCATGTATTTCCAGTTTAGAAAGAAATAAATAAAATTGAAATTAGTAAACTTATGAGCGTGAATAAAATATAATATTAAAGAAAAATAATATAAAAAAGTAAAGTTTAAAATTATAAATATGACAAGAAATAAACCTAAAATGGAGACTCAAGGTAAAAAAAAAACAGACCCTGTTCCCAGCGAGGAACAAAATAAAAATGAAACTAGTGAAATAGAAAAGGTCCCCAGTGAAAAAAAAATGAAAACTCAAGTGAAAGAAGTAGAGAATGCTTCTAGTGAGGAACAAAAAGATAAAAACAAAAAAAAGGTTGAGCAAAAAGAATAGAATAGGGAAGTCATAGCTTTATTAACTTGCATGTTTGAAAAACAAAAAGAAACAGCCGAAGAATATAAAAAAAAAATAGCTGATGAGCTTAAAAACCAAAATAATGAAATGAAGAGTAAATTGGAAGGGCAAGCTGAAATGCTTGAAAAGTTAAAGGACCAGATCGAAATGGGCCGGAATAAAATAAAAGAAGAAATTAGGGAAGAAATAGAAGAGATTAAAACACAAGTAGAAAATCAAATAGAGACTGCTTACCAAGTAATTGAAAAAAATAAGATAGAAGATAGAAAAGTAATTAAAGAGATAAAAGTCGGAATGATGGATTTAGTTTGGAAAGTAAATCAAAAGAATAGTAAAAATAGTTTGCAAACAGAAATAAAACAGTGTGACCACTTGAGTGCAAACACGCACATTATAAACAATCTGGCAATCATGAACCAGTTTTTGAAAATACAATATTTTCTGGCCATCAAGGTGAAGCTCCTATGGAGCATTTAAATAGGTTGGAGTGCTATTTCACTCTAAATCAATTAAGTGAGGAGGCTATGATCGCAATAGCATGTAGCCATTTACAAGGGGTCTCAATTTTGGTGGTAGTCTTTATATAAAAAACCCGTCACTTTTGCCGAATATAATATTGCTGTTTTAGCTAGTTATTGGAATGAAGATTATCAGGAAAATCTTTGTCACCAGATCTCACAAGATAAATGGTGACCTGGTGAACCAATCGTTTCTTTTTTTAGAAGGCAAGTGGTGAAATTACGCTCTTTAACAGCAGACCCACTATCTGAACAACAAATTGTCAGGATAGTCCGCCATAGTTTTCCTCATAATGTTGATAAAATGCTCATAGTAACTTAAAGGAAAACAGTGGAACAAATGGTGGAATTGTTGAGCACTTTCGACAGAGCTAGACCAACTTTTGAAACCCCAACTTAGAGAACCGGCTGTAAACACCATAAGATATGGACATAGGTCGAATTCGGGGAGTCCCTGGAGGAGACATTATTCTAATAGTCCCGAGTAACCAAAAACCTTTCGAAGAACCAACAGCAATCCTGACATCTCTCGTACTAGATTTAAGGAAAGGCCCAGGGGTGATTCCCAATGCCCCAGCATGAGTGGCTATAGGCAGAAAAAATATAATAATGAACCACCAGACAAAAACTAAAAATATGTAATCTGACAAATTCGCCAGATTGACCTAGTATACAACAACCATGGACTCGAAATAATGGAAAATGTTTAACAAAGTTTAATAAAATAAATGTAAAAACAAGTATCAATTTAGTTTGAATAATTAAAAATGATTAAAGTTAGTCTTAGTAAAATAAAATAACAATCTTAGAGGTTTTTAAAATGTCAAAGCAACGATAAAACAATTTATGTCAAAAAACCCTCGATTATGTCTTATCGATTATGTTAAATCCCAGCTCATAAGTCTAGAACATAGTGGAACATGACACAAACAAAATAAATGTGTAAAACCAAATTAGACAAGCAAAATGATTATGTCAAAAACCCTCGATTATGTCTTATCGATTATATTGATATACCAGCTCATAAGTCTAGAACATAGCGGAGCATGACGCAAACAGAATAAATGTGTAAAATGAAAATAGACAAGCAAAATGAAAATGTATTTTAAAAAAAAAAAAAAAAAATTAAAAGTGATCAATGCACATATTAATTAAGAAAAATGTTCGTAATTAAATAAGTAGTCAAATTGTTAAAATAAAATCGATAAAATCAAGTTAAATAAATAAGTGTAAATATATCTGTAGTAAATAATAATAAAAAGTGACCTGTGATAAACTAATATATTTTTTTTTGGAATACAAGCACAGTAATTAAAGTAAGTAAATAAATGATTTAAAGTCAAGTCAAAAATATATATATTGTAACGGTATATAAATATGCCTTTACATTATTTTAAAACTAAAATAAAAAGATCGTGAAGAAAAATTGATTTATTAAAATGGAAAAAAACTTAACTTAAAAGCTGAAAATTAAAAGTTGTGTAACATATATATAGATCGCACAGATAGGAAACTTTGAAAACTTTTAAAAATAAAAGCATTTGAAAGTATTTTTTTGTAAAAAAAGTAAGGATAAAAAGATTTGATATCTTTGAAAATAAAAAAAATGTTGATTTATATAATGTTAGAAAATGAAAATGATTGTCTTATTAATTAAATGATTGTTCAAAAGCAAACTAACCCAAGACATTTAAAATAAATTAAATGGTCAGATAAGAGAATACAAAAAATTAAATGACCAATGCAAGCACAAAAATGACAGCACGGATCATAACAGAAACACAAGAGGATTAGTGACGTCTTGCTTTTTGAATCCAAAGATTGGATGATAAGAGACTAATACAAATATAAAAGCCAAATGATTATTATAATGGTTATCTGAGAGCTGATTATGAACATGTCATAACTAGTTATATTGCAGATTTTTACAATGTGGAAGTCTGCAATAAATTTAATTTTCCAGACAACCAGCTGAGACCTCCCTATGACAGTTAAAGACCAAAAAGGAATGACAAGTAGTGGCTTTGTTTTTAAAAAGGAAGAACAAACAATCTACATAAGTGATCATGAAGATGGACCTCAAAATCTGTAGAGTATTTATATTTTTGTTGATATATATTGGTGTATATCTGAGATAAAAAGTAATCTTGTGCTATTAGAAGTATTTTAATCCTGTTTTAAATATACAGCTATTGTAGAATTGGTTCCAAAATAGAATCAAGTTGGTAGCTTTTCTTATTCAATGATTTCTGATATCAATCTGGAAGATCAATAAAAATGTTTGATAAAATGGAATTAGGGGTAAATGGAGCATTCACTAAAGTTTGAAATAAGCAAATTAGAGTTTGAAATAAGCCAATACCTGAAAGATGTGTAATAGATATATGAATGTTAGATGTATAGATTTAAAAAAAAACAATTTTTTTAGGTGAAATAAATAAATACAGCCATGAGACAGCTTAGTTTTATTTATAAAGCTATAGAAATATCACAACTTGTAGTAAATTAATAAATGTTAAAGTTGATAACATATTTTTTTTAAATATATATCTTTTGCTTGTCAATCAAATATAGTACTGATGCTAGATAAACATAGAATTATTGGTAACATTAAATTATAAAGTGTTAATATTGTTCATATCTGGAACACTTCTGTTATAGAAAGTCCATAATTTTGAAGGTTAGATAGCATACTTGATTGTTGGAGTTTTGTTGGTTGTATTGCAGATTTTTGGTGATGGATGGAGAATTGTTGTTATTGTCTTGGGTATATGGTGTATTCATGTCACTGGTGATTGATTGTTCTCATTCACTCCTCCAACCCAAATTAGGATATCATTTGTTAGTTATCATGAAGCAGTTAACAGTAGTCCTGCCATGATTTTGCCTCTAAGACTCCAGAGAGAGCAAGGCATATTTATTTCTAATATATATGTAATATTTGTCTCTAATACTCACAAAGATGAGCAAGACAATATCTTATCAATAGCCACTAAGACTTGGATGTAAGCAGGGCATTGTGATAGTGTTTATAGTAGAATATTATGGGTTGTGGTAGCTTAGAGTGGTTAAAGTGAGATGATCATCAGAGTGTTCATGGAGCATTGTATGTTTTAAGAGAAGTGATGGAATTCTTCTATCCATTTCAAAGTTGTGAACTGCTAGCAATTCTTTTAAACTGTCGGTATCTGTTGGATCTTTAGAAGATGGGATGAATATATAACTTGAATATATAGCTCATTCCTAACAGATTATTTTCTATATTCTTATGCAAAAGTTGGGATTTTTCATACTTAATAAATAAATTGTATATCAGTTGTCATAGTAAATGCATGTCATCATTATTTTTATTTTGGTTATAAATTTTTTTAGGGGTTATAAATGCTGTTTATAATATTTGAATGCACTCAATACAGCATAAAAATAAATGAACATGTTTAAATCATTTGGTCTTTTATCAGTTATTTGAATTGGTGTAGTTTGTAATATAACTATAGTGGATCATATAAAATTTAATTAATAATTTCAGTAGTGTTTAGATTCATGTTATCTAGTGAAAACCTAATGTCTTCTTGCCTATGTGTGTGTGGAATGTCATTCAGGTAGAGATGGAGAGTTTGGATTGTTGGTTTGATGGAGGTTGGAGCTGGTAAACCTTATTTTCTTAAGTAATATTAATACATTTTTGAGAGATTATAAAATGGAAGAGTTTAGTTTATATGATAGTTTGGGTGGGTCTCAAGGAAGACCATCTCCAGACATCGTTGTGATGTCCCCTGATCTTGAATCAGGAAATGAAACTATGGGTATGTCTTATGGAGAGTCTAGTAGGATGAGAAATACTATCCCTCAAACTCTATATGGTGATATGTAAATGTTATTAAAAAATATATTAACAGAACTAAAAAATTAGAGTCTGGTCAAGTAGAATTAAAGTCTGGTCAAGTAAAATTAGAGTCTGGTCAAGTGAAATTGAAATCAGAATTAAGAGAAGAATTAAAGTCAGGAAAAACATAATTGAAATCAGAACTAAAAGAAATAAAGTTGAATCAAGATAAGTCAGAGGAATGGATGGCAGAAATAAAGTTGGAAGTTTCAGAAATAAAGTTAAAAATGGTAGAAATAAACACCGGTATAGTTAGGCAGATGCAAGTTGTGGAGAAGAAAGTAAAAAGTCAGGAATCAGAGATAGCAATAGAAACAAAATTGAGTCAAAAGAAATCAGAGGAAAGGATAGTTGAAATAAAGTCAGAAATGTCAAAGATAAAATTAGAAGTGAAACTAGAAACAAAACTAGAAGCAAGGTTAAGAATATCCAAAATGAAGCTGGAAATGAAAGAGAATATTAGTGAACAAGTTATGCAGATTAATAAGAATGTTAGTTTAGCCAGTGATGGAATAAATGTATCCAAAGAGATTAGAGAAATAGTTAATCAGAAATAAAAATTAGAAAAAATTGAAGATGTAGACATGCTTAAAGGTTTCAAGAAGAATCTTGATAAACAGAAAGATGTTGATAAATTAATGAAGAAAGAATAATTTCTGTAGACATGAAGTATTTAGAGATTTTGGGAAATGAGTTGTTTAATGTTACTGATATCACTAGTAATAAATTTAAAAATAAAAATGAAAACTATATTCCAAAGTGTGTTCTCGATTATTTAGAACATAAGGTGAAGGCGAATGTTTTTAAAAAAAATATTTTATGGAGATACTAAACATGTAATATGTAGTATGAAATATTTAATAGAAAGTGTTAGTCATGCTAGAGAAGTTGGTAAAGTGAAAATAAAATGTAAAATTAAGAATACAAAGATCTTTGATTTAAATTTTCTTAGAAAAGTTATTAATCCGGAAAGAGATTTAGTCAAAGCCAAATTAAAACTTAAATGTAAAAGTAAGATGAAAACTAAAGTAGATTTTGCGAGAGGTAATTAATCACAATAAACATATGAAAATAATTAAAGTAAAATTCAAAGAGATGAGTATAGAGAAGGTTAAGATAAGTTATCTTAATAAAGGTGTAGATTATATAAGAGATATTGGGAAAGCAAAAGTCAAATTTAAATTAATAAATGAAAAGATAGTTAATTTAAATCTTGGTAGAACGATTGTCAATGAAGAAAAAGAAGTTGGAAAGGCTAAAGTCAAACTGAAAAAAGTAAACAGAAAGTTGATCAATGTTATGGGTTCAAAGATATCCAGAAACAAAAGGTTAGAGCAAAGAAAGGTAAAAACTAGACTAAAGAAGATTGAGATAATGTCTCTTAGAGATAAACTTGTCAGAAGAAAGGAAATAAATAATAATCGAGCAAGGTTTAAAGTAACTCAAAATGCTCGCAGTTTGGTTCCATGTCCTGCAAGACATGATTAATAAAAGTCATACTTATTGTTCATTATAGAATTTAGTTATTTTTTTTCTTGCTTATTTAATGTTGTTAAAATATAATAGGAACAAGTGTTTGTAAAAGCATTAAATGTTTTTATTGTTGTATGTTTATTCGACAAACATAATTTTCTAATTGAGGAATGATCTTAATGTAAAATTTGATGTAATATTAATATTGATTGTTGATTATCCAATTCATTTTTCTTTCATAAGGGGAAAAAATTGTAATCTTCCAGGTTGGCACCAGGAAAAAATATGGGGAAGATGACATTTGTACTAACAAGGGTTAAAGGTAATTAGTTGAGAAAAATGAATTGTGATATAATTTAATATTTAAAATTGAGTTTTTAGGAAAACTAAACTTAAATTGTGATGTGATTTGCTAATTAAATTGGGATTTTAACAAAATTAAAATTTTAAATGGGTATATTTATTGGTGGAGTTTTGGACTATATGTTTAGTAGTAGATGTTTGTGTATAGTAGAGGATTTACATGTCATAATAGGCAGATGCATAAATGTATTTTTAATTAGAGTTTTCTTTTTTATATTTTATTTATAAATTATTGATTATATATTGTCTTAGAATCTTATGTTTTAAAAATCATAAAGATTATTTGTAATAGTAAATAACATTCTAAAAGTAATAATTAATGTTTAATATTTTTTATTACTGTGTTTATTATATTCAAATATTGAAGTGTTAAAATTTTTATAAATAATATTTCTGGCAAGCTTCCAAAGTTGATTGTCATAGAAACACAGATGGCGTGAGTGGAGAAAGACATAGAGTTTTAAAACTGAAAAGTAAAAAAAAAAAGCTCCAAGGAAGAAGTTAAAAAAACTTAAAAGAATCAATAACTATCTAAGAGTATTATATAAAAAACACTGCAAGGATTCTAATATCATTGCTATGGAGAATTTTTGTTATTGTACTAGTGGAATGATATAATGATGAGGAAATAAACACACACACACAGAAGAATACCAGCCTCCCAATTTCTGCCAAAGCAATGGTCCATTCTCACTTCCTTCAAAATGCCTGGATGATATTTAAACTAAATTATTATAATTTATTTTAAAGTATTACTAAAGCTGAATAATATTAAAATGGCAAAGTTGTGTAAAATAAAGCTAGCCCAAATTCTTTTATTAGATGCTAAAATTAAATGCTTGATTTTTAATTTAAAAAAATTGCTATCAATATTTTATAAAACAAAATTTAAAATGAAAAAGTTTATCTATTTAATCTGATATCAAGAAGATAATTTATATTGTATATATTCGCTATTCGCACGTGTATAACAAAATGATTTCAACGAATGCAAATGTTATTATAATGCCTATCATGGAATTCTATGATAAAAAAACACTATTGTCATTCTTAACAAATTATGCTTTAACAATGGATAGACATTTTTTATGTTATAATTTACTGTTATCTTTGAAATCAATATGTATTTTTTTTTAACTTTTAAATTTAAAAAAAAAACAAAAAACAATGTAACTTCATATCATCGTAATATGATAATTTATTATTTTATATGATCTAGAAATTATATTATAGGTGGTTATAGATGTTCAGATGTGTGCATGATGCTATAAATTATTTTAAAAATGTTGTAATTATTATGCTTCAGTTTTGTTAACAAAGTTTATTTTAAAAAATTAAGAATTAAAACATAGTCTGTTATAAGTTCGTTATATAGGAAGTATATTGAATATAAGTTGATGGTAGAAATGGTCAGGGATGATTAGATTATTTAGATGGAGTTTGGAGTTATTATTTAACCCTCACATATATAAGTATAAATATAAGTATAAATGTTTGGTTATTGTTTTTCCATGGCTCTCTTTAATTTTGTATAATCAATTTTAGATGGTATATATGCTAATTATAACAGATAAGTGTTGTATAAAATTTTATAATATGTATAAAAGATGATTGATTTATGGCATCATCCAAGTTTATAAATAATCTAATAAAATATATTTCAGGAATACATTATACTTACAATATAATCAATTGCACATATTCAAAAATATATGATTAACATATTAAATAGTATTCAATTTTGATTTTACTATAGAAGAGATGTAATTGGTTATTAAGGTGTACAAATAATATTTTTTTATTTATTGTTTATTTTTGATTTTATTTTTTTTAATAAATGTTATATTGAATAAATAGCCATATAAATTGCTTCATATATATATATATATATATATATATATATATATATATATATATATATATATATATATATATATATATATATATATATATATATATGTTTGACTCTCCATTTCCACACATACACACACACACATCTGGTTAACATAACATAGTTATAGAAGTATTAGAGAAAAAATATATAGTTAATAATAAATTTGGCTGAACGTTTTCGAGGAACTGTGCCTCATACTCATAGCCTTCGTGAAAATGTACTTAATATATGTAAATGAGAATATCCAAATTTATTATTAACTATATATTTTTTCTCTAATAATTTACAATTAAGTATTTTTATTATTACAAATAAGGAGAAATTAAAACCATAGTTATAGAAGATATAAGTTTGTCAATATAAGTCAAGTTTTATTTAATTTGTCTGGTGGTAATAAACTTCAGTATTACAATGCCAATAATACATTTACTTTGTTTAGAATAGATAGTGATATGGATATAAAGGTACCCGGTCCTAATCATTATCTATCCTATATTAAATATGATAATTGATGATTGTGCAACAGTTTTAGTATTGAATAGATGCTCTGAACATATTTAAATTAACCTTATAGTATTATTCTTTTTAGACATTTTTATCATCCTTGTTGGCCTCATATATAAAGACCATATCCTATAATCTCAACTGACCTAAGCCATAGAATAATTACAACATAAAACCTTTTAAATAAGTTTAAATATGATTTATAATTATAAATTTTATTCTATTTTCAATAGAATTGGTGCCTGGGCAATTATAAATATAATAAAGTAAATAAGTGAAGAAGATGGAGGTTATAATATATATATATTGTATGTATATGACTCATTTCAAACATACAGATATATTATTTAATTAAAAATTTTTTTCTTATATATATATATATAGATTTATGCGTATATTTATCATTATATATAATGATAAATATTTAATAAATAAGCAGCTGTAGAGAAAGAGGGTAATAATATTTAATATTGATTTATTACATTTTCTTATTAAATAATGTGTTAAATTATTTAACTTTCGTTTTGTTAAAATAAAGCAGATCAAAAAGAAAGTGTAAAATAAAGTGATCAAGATTGGTAGAATAGGATGTGAAAATGTACACGTGTGAGTATAAATGTTTAAACATCAAACATTTTTACACAAATCTTTTAATGACTAAGATTGCAAGCTTTGTTGTTTTTTTATTATCTAGATTGTAGATAAGCTTGGATGTAATAAAAGTAACAATTGATACTGAGTTTTTATTAATTGCAACAGACATCAAACTTGTGAAGCTTTGATTTTTTTTTCAAGATAAGGTTTCCAGGTGTCTTTTGCTTTGATTAAAGATTCGCAATATAAATGAATGAAGCTATTTAGAGACGGTCAGTTTTTCATTATTATTAAACAGAGATGTATCACTCAGTTTTTCATTATTATTAAACAGAGATGTAGCGGTCAGTCAGTTTTTTCAATATTATTTAGTGATCAGTCTGTTTTTTTTTTTAATGTTGGGAAAAGAGAGCGAGCGATCTGATTTTTTTTCACTTTTTAAACAAAAATTGAGGAAGAAGAAAATGACTCTTGTTTTAAAGTCAGTATAGATGAAGATGTGCATATATATAAGTAATTCCTAGCAAGATTGGGAAAAAGAAGGAAAAATGGAACAAAATTGAATTTATTGGAAGAAGTTATTAACAATTCTATGAAATGATATTAATATATTTTGCTGAGAGTAATACAATGAATTTGCATTGCTAAAACCATTTTTCTGCTTCCTGATTAATACAGAATGAGTTAAATCACTGGTCTACTGTGGACACATACCGGTCCATAGTAACAAAAAGAATGGACAAATTTAAAACCAGCCAAAAATGTCATCTCATTATCATCTTTGACAGGAGCCAAGAAGAAAGGAAAGATAAATAAAAGCCACATATAGCCAGGTTTGAAGCTATGAATCAAATTTTTGTTAAAGTTTTCCTCAGTCATCTAAAGTGTCTAAAGTGATTTTTTTTAAAAAAATGGGAGAGACAAGCAAATCCACCAATTCATACTTATGTAAAAGTATTTATAATAACTCTTTTTGAAATGGTAGAAGGAAGCCAATCAACGAATTCAGCGTTATCAAAAGTATCAACAATAAATAATTTTAAAATTAAAGAAATAAGCAAGTCAATTAATTCATGATTATCTTAAAAGTATCTGCAAAAACTTTCTTTCTTAAATGGAGCAAAGACAAGCAGTCGGAAAATTCAAACTTGGGACATTTATAAGAAGTGAAAGTGATCAGGTAACTATGAACTTTCCTTAACAGATTTTTTTATTCTTACTTATTAAAAGTAAACCTTAATTTATTGTTCAAAGTATTATTTTTTCTTTTGATACAGAAACATTAAAGGCTTGTTTATCTATAATTATTCTCTATATCACATACCATAACACAAACACAGTTTAAATCTTTAAACTTAAATTTTCATTATTTTTATTATTTTTTTATATTATATTTTGTAAAATTGAAATGTTTTTTTTTTAATTGTTCTTCAGTTGTTATGATAATGAGCAACATATAAATATATGCATTTATACTGTTTTTTATTTATCTTGTTGCATATTAAAATTGATATAATGCATTTTATTTTCTTTTTGCTAAAAGGTTGCAAGAATATTTTTGTATATGTAATTTATGTATTAATCTCTAATATAGGGGTATATATTTTAAACATATATGTTAACATTACCAAATGTGTGCATGTGTAACTGCTTATACAAACACGTCAAAAGAATAGGTTATACATAATTAGTTTAAATATGAGAAATTATAAAGCAATGCTTACATATGAATGGAAGTGAAATAAAACACAGGTTACATATGAAATTTATTTTTATGATATAATAAGTTTGGAAAGTCTTAAGCAAGCATTCCGTGAAATATATTTTTTTAATGTCGTTTTAAGCCAGCTTATTTTAAAATATCCAAAATGGCAAACTTGTATATTAAATTTATTTTGATATGTGTATATAAAATTTTGTATTGAATTAATGTAATAATAAGCCATTTTTCTAATTAGTAAATTTGATTTTAAAGAAGGAAAGAGTAATAGTATTAATAAAATATAATTATATATGTTAATTGGTTTTTGAGTTGTTATTAAAAATATTATGTTTTCTTGTCTTAATTTTAGTGTTTTAAATGATCATCATCATGATCATTCGCAGATATTAAAAAATCATCAGCATTCTAAATATTGAGCAATCACTTGCAAATATTAAGCGTTCACAATATGTTAAGTAAACTAGAATGTTGATTTACATTTAGCTATTTAAGGATTAGGCTTAATAATAACCAAATTTTAATAATTATAGTTCTATAATAGAAAAGCTAAAATTATGTTGTGTCCATGAGTTTTGATCATCCTCATGAAAGATGGATATCGTGTTATTGGTTAAAATGTTTCAAATAATACTATACAAGAGTTATGATCGCCATCGTCATCATTAAAAAATTATAATCATTAAATCTAATATTTAACATAATTAATATATGTAGTAAATAAGGATTTGTAGAAAGTTGAATATCATGCATAGAGATTCGTGATGATCGGTCATCATCACTAGTATTATTAAATCCTAGTTTTAACGATAAAAGTATTTTAGTAAATAAACATAAACTTATATAAATGCTAGTGAATGTAATAATTTAATCCCAGTTTGACATGGGATGATTTTTAAAAATGCCTATGAGTTTATAAAGATAAATTTATTGTTGTGAGTTTCTTAATAAGCTATGGCTGGTATGATCACTATTACTATTATTATCATTATTATTATGATATTATTATCATCATCATTATTATCATTTTTATATTATGATAAATAATTTAGTTAAATGGCCATCAATATAAATAATGGTCTTCACAATGCTTGTTTAGAAGCCATTAATAGGATTAAACTTGTCTGTTCATCAATATACTTAAAATGAGCTAGTTATATCTATAAGAGTCTTTGATCTATATACAAATTTTTGATAATATTGGGATCTTGAAATTTTATTGATATAGATAAAATATAAGAAGGTCATTTTTTTTATTCATTAGTCATCCAAGTCATGTGTAGTAAAAATGTACCGAATGAGTTTGAACTCAGTACACTCTAAACATATATTTATCTAGTTTTTAAACAATCTAGTGGCATTCATGGGAAAACACATATATTTAGCTAAACTGAATAAAGAGTGATATAATCCCTTTCCAATTTTATAATATTAACTTTATATAATATATTTTTATAAGTTGTCATGAATAGCACCAGTGTGTGTGTGTATGACCATGAATGGTCTTATATATTTGGAAAGAAGAATAGGAAGGATTCTTTGTTAAAAGAACCTAGTAATAGAGATAAGCAAAATGCAGTCCAAAGATTCACAGTAATTTTATTCAGTGGCTATATTTAATATTATTTTATTCGATGACAATGGCCAGTATGTTTTATTGTTCATATGACTTCCCCAATATCTAAATATCATTAAATCTTTAATGATGATAGTTTTAATTTTCATTTGGTTATTTTATATGGAAAAATTAGAATTTATTTTGTCACTCAGCCTTTATCATCATTACATTAGCATATTTTCTTATTGTTACAAATGAAAGATTATAAGTATATCTATTTAATAATTAATATTGCTATCTATATAATTAATCATTTTCTATTTTCTATTTATCTATTATTTATTTCTGTTACAAATGGTGCACCAACTAGGGCTCGAAATAAGCCAAATAAGGGCTTGAAATACACCACATACCTGACAGATGTGTAGTATATAATGATGACAGATGTATAGTTTAAAAAAATTTTTTTTTTTGTTTAATGTTTTTTTATTATTATTATATACAAATATTTTGGCTTTATGTTTAGATGATGATGATTACTGTTATTGCATTTTTGATGATGATAAGTGAATACAGCCATTAAACAGCTTAATTTCAATTTTAAAATTATAACAGATAAAAAGTGTTAAAGTTAATAGCACTGTTTTTTAAATATTTTGTTTATCAGGGAAATATAGTGTTGCTGCTAGATAAGCATAGAAATATTAATAGTCTTGAATTGTAGAATAATAATTTTGTTCATATTTGAAAAGTTTGTGTTATAGAAAATCTATGATTTTGGAGGTGGGATTGGATATTTGATTGTTGGAGTTTGGTTGGTTGTGTTACAATTTTGATGATGGATGGGGAATTTTTGTCATTGCCTTGAGGATGTGTTGTATTCATGTCACTGGTGATTGATTTATCTCATTCACTGCTCCAACCCAGATTATAATATCAGTTATTATTTATCATGAAGCAGTTAACAGTCGGTCTGCCATGATTTCGCTTCTAAGACTCCAGAGAGAGCAAGGTATAGTTTTTTCTGATACATAATTTCGCCTGTAAGACTCCAGAGAGAGCAAGGCAGTATATTTTTACTGATATATAATTATTGCCTCTAAGACTTTAAAGATAAGCAAGGCAATATTTTATGAATTAAAGCCCCTAAGACTTGGATGCAAGCAGGAAAATGCAACAGTGTTTGCCATAAACTATTATGGGTTGTAGTAGCTTAGAGTGATTGAATTGGGGTGTTCATCTGAGTGTTCATGGAGCATTGTGTGCTTTAAGTGCAGTGATTAAATTCTTTTGTCTATCTCATGATTGTGAATTGCTAATCATTCTTTTGGCTGTCAGTATCTGTCAGATCTCTGGAAGGGTAGATGAGTATATAAATAACTTTGGATGTGAACTCTATTATAAATATAGGCACATATGTTATATAAGTAATTTTTTTTGCTTAGTGTCTTAAAATAGGGCATGGAGAGAGTTAAGTTTTGGGAAAGCATTAGGAAAAAACTAGATAAATGATGGCATAAAAAGGGAAATAATATAGAGATAGCTTATTCTTAAATAAATGTTTTTTTTTTTAAAAAAAGGGACTATGACCTCATACTTTGTCAATTAAACATAAGTAAAAATGAGTGATGATGAAAGTTAAATTAAATAAAGGCACTTATGATATAGATAGATGGATGGGGAGAATTATGGCTGAGAAAGATAGGTTGGAAATTTTAAAGTTTATGGGTGGATAGATAAAGGTGTTTAACTCTGGATGTATAGGAACTCAGGGAGAATAACAGAATAGAGCAGAACAGAATAAAGTAGAACCGAATCAGTAATATAAATATTTTATAAGTTTATAAATAAGTATAAAAAATATTAAGATGGAACAAGAGAAAGAAGTAATTATTGAAGGAGTGGAGGAGGTAGAGAAGCAATGCCCTGCAGAATGGTTGCAAATTATTATGGCACAATTCAAAGAAATGAATCAGAAATTTGATCAACAATCTCAAAGTTTGGATACTAAAATAAGTCAACAAACTTAAAAAATAGATAACCTAGGAAGAAATATAAGTAATGCATGAACAGCCAGTCAAGAGAAATGGGATGTAAAGATATGTATGATAGAAGTCAAGAGTTGCGTGACTATAATCAAGCCATATGGAAATGATGAGGTAGCTGCTGTTCAAGAACAGACAAATCCCAAAGAGGATATATACAGTGAGACCCACACCTTAGAAGTAAAGGTAGTCACTGTACAGGAACAAATTGACCTCAGGAAAGATGTAATCAGTAAAGATACTTTCTTGGAATTAAAGATAGCTGCTAATGTATATGCCCCAGGAAGTGTAGTAAACATGTTCAATGCATTGGGAGATAGCGATAGAATGGCTGAAAGTTATTCTAGAAGGGAGGAAAGCCATGGCTATAAAATCTCCAGTATGAGAATGGGAAGGAACCTGTTAGGCCGACAATATCCCACAACACCTGGCAAACCAAACATAGGAATGCCTGGGAATATATATATGATAGCAGATGATGTGCACTCCCCAATGAAAATGGCAAACATGTTGGTTGTCCTGGGAGTTACAGAAAGAAAGGCTGAAGGTTATTCTAGGATGGAGGAGAGATATACTTATAAGATCTCCACCATTAGGATTATGAATAATCAGTTAGGCCAACATTATCCCACAACACCTAGAAAACCAAATATAAGTAGGCATCAGAAAAAATCCAATGAACTAAGTGAAAATTATAGACCCATGATCAATAAAAATAAAAATCCAATAGCAAGTTGTCCTGAAATCAATAAGACATGATGCATGTAGAACACATGTTTAATAGTTCATGAGGATAGTCATCAATAACAGACCGTAGTCAAATTTGTATTGAAAAAAAAACAAATATATATATATATTAAGAAGTTGGTTAGTTGTTTAAGAAAGATAGTGTCATGAGAGACTATCAACATTTTTTTTTGTTTGGGAGTGAGTCAAATGTATGTATATGACTCATTTCAAACATACAGATATATTATTTAATTAAAAAAAATATATATATATATAGATTTAAGTGTATTTTCTTATTAAATAATGTGTTATATTATTTAACTTTCATTTTGTTAAAATAAAGCAGATCAGAAAGAAAGTGTAAAATAAAGTGATCAAGATTGGTAGAATAGGATGTGAAAATGTATATGTATGAGTATAAATGTTTAAACATCAAACATTTTTACACAAATCTTTTAATGACTAAGATTGCAAGCTTTGTTGTTTTTTTATTATCTAGATTGTAGATAAGCTTGGATGTAATAAAAGTAACAATTGATCCTGAGTTTTTATTAATTGCAACAGACATCAAACTTGTGAAGCTTTGATTTTTTTTTTCAAGATAAGGTTTCCAGGTGTCTTTTGCTTTGATTAAAGATTCGCAATATAAATGAATGAAACTATTTAGAGACGGTCAGTTTTTCATTATTATTAAACAGAGATGTATCGCTCAGTTTTTCATTATTATTAAACAGATATGTAGCGGTCAGTCAGTTTTTTCAATATTATTTAGTGATCAGTCAGTTTTTTTTTTAATGTTGGGAAAAGAGAGCGAGCGATCTGATTTTTTTTCACTTTTTAAACAAAAATTGAGGAAGAAGAAAATGACTCTTGTTTTAAAGTCAGTATAGACAAAGATGTGCGTATATATAAGTAATTCCCAGCAAGATTGGGAAAAAGAAGGAAAAATGGAACAAAATTGAATTTATTGGAAGAAGTTATTAACAATTCTATGAAATGATATTAATATATTTTGCTGAGAGTAATACAATGAATTTGCAATGCTAAAACCATTTTCTGCTTCCTGATTAATACAGAATGAGTTAAATCACTGGTCTACTGTGGACACATACCGGTCCATAGTAACAAAAAGAATGGACAAATTTAAAAACAGCCAAAAATGTCATCTCATTATCATCTTTGACAGGAGCCAAGAAGAAAGGAAAGATAAATAAAAGCCACATAAAGCCAGGTTTGAAGCTATGAATCAAATTTTTGTTAAAGTTTTTCTCAGTCATCTAAAGTGTCTAAAATGATTTTTTTTAAAAAAAAAAAATGGGAGAGACAAGCAAATCCACCAATTCATACTTATCTAAAAGTATTTATAATAACTCTTTTTGAAATGGTAGAAGGAAGCCAATCAACGAATTCAGTGTTATCAAAAGTATCAACAATAAATAATTTTAAAATTGAAGAAATAAGCAAGTCAATTAATTCATGTTTATTCTTAAAATTATCTGCAAGAAATTTCTTTTTTAAATGGAGCAAAGACAAGCAGTCTGAAAATTCAAACTTGGGACATTTATAAGAAGTGAAAGTGATCGGGTAACTATGAACTTTCCTTAACAGATTTTTTATTCTTACTTATTAAAAGTAAACCTTAATTTATTGTTAAAAGCATTATTTTTTCTTTTGATACAGAAACATTAAAGGCTTGTTTATCTATAATTACTCTCAATATCACATAACATAACACAAACACAGTTTAAATCTTTAAACTTAAATTTTCATTATTTTTATTATTTTTTTATATTATATCTTGTAATATTGAAAGTTTTTTTTAATTGTTCTTCAGTTGTTATGATAATGGGCAACATATAAATATATGCATTTATACTGTTTTTTTATTTATTTATTTTGTTGCATATTAAAATTGATATAATGCATTTTATTTTCTTTTTGCTAAAAGGTTGCAAGAATATTTTTATATATGTAATTTATGTATTAATCTCTAATATAGGGGTATACATTTTAAACATATATGTTAACATTACTAAATGTGTGCATGTGTAACTGCTTATACAAACACGTCAAAAGAATAGGTTATACATAATTAGTTTAAATATGAGAAATTATAAAGCAAGGCTTACATATGAATGGAAGTGAAATAAAACACAGGTTACATATGAAATTTATTTTTATGATATAATAAGTTTGGAAAGTCTTAAGCAAGCATTCCATGAAATATATTTTTTAATGTCGTTTTAAGCCAGCTTATTTTAAAATATCCAAAATGGCAAACTTGTATATTAAATTTATTTTGATATGCGTATATAAAATTTTGTATTGAATTAATGTAATAATAAGCCATTTTTCTAATTAGTAAATTTGATTTTAAAGAAGGAAAGAGTAATAGTATTAATAAAATATAATTATATATCTTAATTGATTTTTGAGTTGTTATTAAAAATATTATGTTTTCTTGTCTTAATTTTAGTGTTTTAAATGATCATCATCATCATCGCTCGCAGATATTAAAAAATCATCAGCATTCTAAATATTGAGCAATCACTTGCAAATATTAAGCGTTCGCAATATGTTAAGTAAACTAGAATGTTGATTTACATCTAGCTATTTTACTTAATACCAATTTATTATTTCTATTCCGGTTTACATCCCAAAATATCTTTTCAAACCAATAATCGCCATCGTCATCATTAATAAATTATAATCATTAAATCTAATATTTAACATAATTAATATATGTAGTAAATAAGGTTTTGTAGAAAGTTGAATATCATTCATAGAGATTTGTGATGATCAGTCATCATCACTAGTATTATTAAATCCTAGTTTTAACGATAAAAGTATTTTAGTAAATAAACATAAACTTATATAAATGCTAGTGAATGTAATAATTTAATCCCAGTTTGACATGAGATGATTTTTAAAAATGCCTATGAGTTTATAAAGATAAATTTATTGTTGTGAGTTTCTTAATAAGCTATGGCTGGTATCATCACTATTACTATTATTATCATTATTATTATGATATTATTATCATCATTATTATTATCATCTTTATATTATGATAAATAATCCAGATAAATGGCCATCAATATCAATAATGGTCTTCACAATGCTTGTTTAGAAGCCATTAATAGGATTATACTTGTCTGTTCATCAATATACTTAAAATGAGTTAGTTATATCTATAAGAGTCTTTGATCTATATACAAAATTTTCCGTAATATTGGGATCTTGTAATTTTATTGATATAGATAAAATATAAGAAGGTCATTTTTTTTATTCATTCGTCATCCAAGTCATGTGTAGTAAAAATGTATCGAATGAGTTTGAACTCAGTACACTCTAAACAGATATTTATCTAGATTTAAAACAATCTAGTGTCACTCATGGGAAAACACATATACTTAGCTAAATTGAATAAAGAGTGACATAATCCCTTTCCAACTTCATAATATTAACTTTATATAATATATTTTTATAAGTTGTCATGAATAGCACCAGTGTGTGTGTATGACCATGAATAGTCTTATATATTTGGAAAGAAGAATAGGAAGGATTCTTTGTTAAAAGAACCTAGTAATAGAGATAAGCAAAATGCACTCCAAAGATTCACAGTAGTTTTATTCAGCGGCTATATTCAATATTATTTTATTCGATGACAATGGCCAGTATGTTTTATTGTTCATATGACATTCCCAATATCTAAATATCATTAAATCTTTAATGATGATAGTTTTAATTTTCATTTGGTTATTTTATATGGAAAAATGAGAATTTATTTTGTCACTCAGCCTTTATCATCATTACATTAGTATATTTTCTTATTGTTACAAATGAAAGGCTATAAGTATATTTATTTAATAATTAATATTGCTATCTATATAATTAATCATTTTCTATATCTATTTATAATATATATATATAATATATATATATATATATATATATATATATATATATATATATATATATATATATATATATATATATATATATATATATATTGTAACTGAAATAGTGGATATTTGTAACTGAATGAAGGACATTTGCGACAGAAATAATAATAAATTGATAGAAAATGATCCATTATTAACATATATGTTTATCCAATCTGTTATTTGTAACAGTAAGTAAACATTGTCACAGTATAGATAAATAGATGAGTGATGAAATGATAGTTGCCATAATTCAATAACTAAATATAACATTATAGCCCGTTTGCAACTATCCTAAACATTAATTCGGTCACATTAGTAATGAAATAAATAAGTTATCTCATTTCTCCATATAAAATAACAACAATGACAATTAAAACTATTATCATTAAAGATTTAATAATATCTAAATATTGGGGATGTCATTTGAACAATAAAACATACTGGCCATTGTCATCAAATAAAAGAATATTAAATATAGCAACTGAATAAAATTACCCACTTTGAGATTCCTGGAGTGCATTATGCTTATCTCCCATACTAGGTTCTTTTAACAAAAAATCCTTCCTATTCTTCTTTCCAACCATATAAGACCATTCATGGTCATATGCACACCCTGGTGCTATTCATGACAACTTATAAAAATATATATTCTATAAAGCTAATATTATGAAGTTGAAAAGGGATTATATCACTCTTTATTCAGTTTAGCTAAGTATATGTGTTTTCCCATGAGCGCCACTAGATTGTTTTAAATCTAGATAAATATCTGTTTAAAGTGTACTGAATTCAAACTCATTCGGTACATTTTTATCACACATGACTTGGATGACTAATGAAAAAATGACATTCTTACATTTTATCTATATCGATAAAATTACAAGATCCCAATATTACCAAAATTTATATTATAGATCAAAGTCTCTTATAGACATTACTAGCTCATTTACGTATATTGATGAACAGACATGTATAATCCTATTAATGGCTTCTAAACAAGCATGTGAAGACCATTATTGATATTGATGGTCATTTAACTAGATTATTTATCATAATATAAAGGTAATAATGATGATGATAATAATGATGAATGATAATAATAGTGATAATAATAGTGATTATGATACTAGCCATAGCTTATTAATAAACACACAACAATAAATTTATCTTTATAAACTCATAAGCATTTATTAAAAATTATCCTATTTCAAACTAAGATTTAAATATTACATTCACTAGCATTTATATAAGTTTATAGTTATTTACTAAAATACTTTTATAGTTAAGATTAGGATTTAATAATACTAGTGATGATGAATGATCATCACGAATCTCTTTGCATAATATTCAACTTTCTATAAATCTTTATTTACTACATATATTAATTATGCTAAACATTAGATTTAATGATTATAATTTATTAATGATGATGATGGCGATCATAACTCTTATATAGTATTATTTGAAACATTTTAACCAATAACACGATATCCATCTTTGATGAGGATGATTAAAATTCATGGACAGAACCCAACTTTAGCTTTTCTACTATTGAACTATAATTATTAAAATTTGGTTATTATCAAGCATAATCCTTAAATACCCAAAGATAAATTAACATTCTAGTTTACTTAACCTTTCGCGAGCGCTTAATATTTGCAAGTGATTGCTCAATATTTATGAATGATAATACTTAATACTGTGAGCAATGATGATGTATTAAAATGATAGAATCAAGACAAGAAAAACACAACAATATTTTTTAATAAGAACTAAGGAACACCAATTAAGATATATATAATTATATTTTATTAACCCTTTAACTGTCCAATTGTTCATTCGCTGCTGGTGGTATCACTCAAAGCTTTTAATTAGCCGATGCACAAAATAATGTATCAATTTTTCAAAAGTTATTGACCGTTTTTTTAAATATATTCACTTTAGTTTCGTTTTTAAAAAGTATATTAGTAATTTCTCACATTATAAAAATAAACGAAAGTTTGTTCAAAAATAAATTTTGATTTTTAATTTTAAAAATATTTGTTACGGTTGACATGAAAAGAAACGGCAATCATAATTTCACGTTATGATTTTTTTTTCCCGACTTTGCAATAAATAAATAATTCTTGCTAAAATCGTAACTATTTTTGTAAAATAATATTTATTTTTGACATATTATATGAAAATAATTTGTATTTTATTTGTATTTCATCAAAAAATATTTTTAAAATGCTCTAAAACATTCGTTTATCATTTTCAAAATAAAACAAAAGCGTTCGTAAATTTTTAATTTTTGGCAGCCATATAAAAATTTTAACAGCCAATAAGATTCAAGAAAAGATGATGAGAAGGCGGAGCTTTTCCATTTTCTTTTGTTTACAAAATTTCAACAGCCAATAAGATTCAAGAAAAGATGTGAAAAGGCAGTGCTTAGTTTTTGTTTGACATAAATCATCAATTAATTGATTTTTTACTTGTAAAATAATTCAATAGATGGCAGTATATTATAAAACTTTTTGCGTTCTAAAAAATGACGTTAAAACCGTAAACGTAGTCCAAAAACTAAGCAATTTACAGCGATGTCAAGTTTACTCGATTAAAACGAATATGTATCAAAAATTGCCTCGATTAAGAACGAGTCAAACAGTTAAAAGGTTAATACTATTACTCTTTCTTACTTTCTTTAAAATCAAATCAATAATTAAATAAATGGCTTATTATTACATTAATTCAATACAAAAATTAATATAAAAATTTATATAAGCACAAGCAAATAAACTTAATATATAGGTTTGTCATTTCTGGATATTTTAAAATAAGCTGGCTTAAAAAAATACATTTTATGGAATGCTTACTTAAGTCTTTCCTAACTTATTATATCATAAAATAAATTTCATATGTATCATGTGTGTTTTATTTCACTTCCATTCATATGTAAGCCTTGCTTTATAATTTCTCACACCTAAACTATTTATATATAACCTATTCCTTGACATGTTTGTATAAGCAGTTACACATGCACACATTCGGTAATGTTAACATATATGTTTAAAATGTATACCCACAAATTACATATATAAAAATATTTTTGCAACCTTTTAGCAAAAGAAAATAAATACAGGATATTAATTTTAATATGCAACAAGATAAAATAAAAATAAAAAAACATTATAAATGCATATATTTATAGGTTGCTCATTATCATTAACAACTGAAGAACAATTAAAAAAAAACATTTCAACATTACAATATATAATAAAAAAAAATAATAAAAAAAATAATGAAAAATTTAAGTTTAAAGATTTAAACTATGTTTGTGCTATGTTGTGAGATATTGCAAATAACTATAGATAAACAAGTCTTTAATGTTTCTGTATCAAAAAAGAAAATTGCTTTGACCAGTAAATTAAGGTTTACTTTTAATAAGTAAGAATAAAAATCTGTTAAAGAAGGTTCATAGTTACCCGATCACTTTTACTTCTTGTAAATGTCCTGAATTTGAATTTTAAGACTGCTTGTCTTTGCTCCATAAAAAAAAAGAAAGTTATTGCAGATACTGTTAAGATAAACATGAATCAATTGACTTGCTTGTTTCTTTAATTCTAAAATTATTTATTGTTGATTGGCTTCCTTTTACCATTTTAAAAAGAGCTATTATAAATACTTTTTAATAAGTATGTACTGGTGGATTTTCTTGTCTCTCCCATTTTTTTTTTAAAAAATAATCGCTGTAGACACTTTAGATGACTGAGGTAAACTTTAACAAAAATTTGATTCATGGCTTCAAACTTGACTATATATGGATTTTATACATTTTCTTTTCCTCTTCCTTCCTCTTCTCCATTCATCCAAAGGTAATGAGCCTTTAATAGACCAGGAGCCAGAAAAGAAGAATTTCAAATAGCTTGTGTGGTTGGCTTCAAACTCTTTCATTTTTGTTGGTTATTATTTGACTGATATGTGAGACCACAGTAGATTAGTGATTTTAACTCATTCTGTATTAATCAGGAAGCAGAAAAAAATGGTTTAGCAATGCAGAGTCATGGTATTATACTCAGAAAAATATGTTAATCTCATTTCATAGAATTGTCAATAACTTCTTATAAATTCAATTTTGTTCCATTTTCCCTCTTTTTTCAATATTAATATTTCTGGGAATTACTTGTATATCTGCACATCTTCATCTATTTTGACTTTATACAAGAGTCTTTTCCTTCTTTTCCCTTGTTCAATTTTTAAAGAGTAAAAAAAAATCAAATCGCCTACTTTTCCTTTTTTTCCTTTTCAACATTAATAACGAGGAAAAAAATGAGTGAGTTACATCTCTGTTTAATAATAATGACTGAATGACTCTCTGTCTCTCAAAAAAAAATACTGAGTGTGTGATAAACATTTTATTCATTTTTATTGCGAATCTTGGTCAAAGAAAATGACCACCTGCATATCTTATCTTGAGATAAAAGTCAAAAAATCAGAATTTGACAAGTGGATGTACTATCGCGATTTTACAAGAAAATTAATAATCACCTTTACTTCCTCAAAGTACCTCTCTCCTTTAAAAAAAAATCTTAGATACAGATAAAAATAATACAATAAAGCTGGCAATCCATAGTTATTACAAATAGGTGTTAAAAACATTTTATGTTTAAACAGACGTTCCCATTCTTTCACACTCTTTTGCACATGTACATTTTTAAATCTCGATCTCTTATCTAGATCACTTTATTTGACACTTTCTTTCTGATCTGCTTTATTTTAACCAAAAATAAAACTAAATAACTGAATATATTAATTATTTAATAAGAAAAATAACATATTAAAATCTCATTTCTTACAACATTATATCCATTCACCACTCATTAATTTATCTACTATATATTACACATACAATATACCTACACATAAATCTATATATATAAAAGAAATTTTTTTTAATTAAATAATATGTATGTATGTGAAATGAGTCATATATCTACAATATATATATATATATATAAGTAATGTGATGTTGCAAAAAATATAGAACCATTTACTTTTATTCCTATTAATTTATTTTTCTTCTTTTTTTTAGGATGGCATTTGCTTCTAAGCGCATTGATTTTCGTGTTGATTTTTCTAAGTCTAAAAACTTACTTAAAATTTTGGGAAATGAATTAAAACACTAATTTGTAATAAAAATATAAATTATTTTTATTGTCATTTAAAATATGTTTGGCTGTCTGTTTGACTGATGGAAATTTTTAAAATTAAAATGTAATTATTTTTTTCTGAATGTGTTTGAATGACTAAATATAATTAAAATAAAATTACAATTTAAATTATACATAATACTCTTTATTTCATCTTAAAAATAGCTATAAATCCACTTGCATGATTAACAAGCATAACAAAGTATAAGTTCTACTCATTCATCATCAGTGAATGATTAACAATAAAATAAATCAACAATCAATATTGTGAATGTATTTGAAATATGAATCACCAGTCAATCTGGTATCTGGATTTTATATAGGTCTATTATAGATCAGACTAACTATTGAGACTTTTTCAGTTTGGGGCATTTATTTAAACATAATTTGGATGCACAATCCTAAGTGTTTTCCTTTTCCACCAGAATACATAATAGTCACAACAGTAATATTTGTCATCATCAATGATCTGGTTACTTAGTACCATTAATGTATTGGCCAACTGTAAAATTAAATACCAGTAGAAACTAAAATGAAATGTAGTACATGGATTTTGATGAATATAATTCTCATGTAAACCAGTATGATGATGAGGATTGAAGTGAATATCATCACTATCACTGGATGTCCCAAAACACTAATATATAAATCATTTTTCACATTTTAGGCCATTATTCTCAAATCTAGTCAGAGAACATAAGTTCTATTAATGTTACAGTGATCAGGATGATGATGATGCAATACATAATATAATGCAAAAAACATTTAGAATTAAGTCACTGGAATAATTTTAAGAATTAAATACCAGTTTATTGACAACAATAAAAATAAATTGAAATTAAGGTCTTTATAACATGACTATACACATAAACCTTCTGATTTTGATTAATGTACAAAATTCTTACAATGATTACAATACTTCTTGATATATTCCCATTCAACATATATGTTGGTATGCACACAGATGTGTGTTTATAATATACAATGAATAAATATTTGAATTGACATTTAATATAAAATGTGTATATGTGTTGTAACTTGACAAGCATCGATATATATGTCCACACATATATTGTATGCATTCTAAGTTTTGGACATATTTGACTTGTTACAAAATAAACATTTTAATTATCACTTTTACATGATATAAAATGCTCTATAGCTAGATTTACTTAAACACATATACATATGTGCTCATAGACACAATTTTATAAATTTATTAACAGAACATTTAAGTTTGTCAAAATAATAAATGACATTATTTTTATAACACATAATTAATTATAGATTTAACATATATGTTGTGTACATAGAAATGTATGTGAACATTGGTTTTTATTTTATATATTATAACTTTTTAAAATAATAATATTATATTTTTCATAATTAATTCAATACTGAATCTACATAAATTTCACTGCTTTAATAATAAAGGCCTTCTTTTTTTTTATAAATAAAATCAGTCTTTACAGGTTGTATTAATTAATAACATTTTTAGATTTGGTTATTAATTACTTTGATGTTTTTTTTATTTTTGATCTTTCTTTCCACAATTTCAATACTTTTTTATACACACTTTGATACATTTTCTCTATATCAAAATGATGCTATATTAACAAACTTTTCTAATTCAACCATTTTTAAAATTATTTGTACAATACTTTCCATATCTCATATTATCTGCAAGTATTTTATTATCACATCACATATTTCTTTTAATATTAATCCACTGAAATTCTTACAGGCATGTTCTTTTTGTGAGTTTATACTTTTTTCCGAACACTATATGATGGCCATATGCCATTGGATATAACAACCTATATTCAGTATCATTAATCAATTTAGTCTTTCTTATACTTTGTAATATTTTAATATATTTATACTTAATAAAATTACTCCAAGTCTTTTCTATTTTCACAAAGTCTTGCTTCACCAAATCCTTTCTAATTATCTTTTTATATTCTTCTTTACTTAAAATTATAAATCTAAATCTTTTATCTTCAACAGTAATAACTAAATTCTTTTTTAGTCTTCTCTTTAATGACCTTTATTGTTTGGTTACTGTTTCCCCCATTTTTATTAATATGTCCATGCCTCCTATTAATAACATTATTAATTTTGACTGTATATTAGTTTTGTCTTCTTCCTTAATGTTTGCTGCTTCAATATTAACCACTGCTTTCTTATCAATATTCATATACTTAAATGGTATATATTGTAGCCTGTCGGCAAGTCCCGACATTAGGCTTTACAGGAGCTCCATCTTATACCATTTGACAGGCTTACCATTTTTACATCTATTTAGTCCATTATAATGATTATAATTAGATAATACTATTATTCTATGTGGGTCCACATTAACAACTTTGAATATGTCTAAATAAAATCAATTTCCTCAAAACAATTTTGAGACTTATTTTATCCTACCAAAAGATCACATCCCCTTAACATTAAACAAATATAGAAGTATTTATCCAATGGCATGAGAATACCCAGACACTCCTCCTTATTTAGTATCTACATACTCTCATGACTGATAATAATATTTAAATAAATATAATTAAATCTAAAGCTATTAGATTTCAGTTAAATTAATCAATAAATTAAGCTATCATACTATTTTAAGCAAACTTTTTTCTTGTTACTTGATTGGTGATAATCTTATGAATAATTTTATAATAAGGAGATCTCAGAATTATCATTGATTTTATTAATTCTTCATACTACCTATAGAATATCAAGAGAGATTTTACTGACCTCCATGGGTAGTGCATCAATTAGTAAAAGACTTATAGCCTGAATTTATAATCAAACATATATTATTATTTATATTTATGTTCCTTAATATTTACTATTAAAGTAATATTGTTATCTAAATTGTAATTAGCATTCATAATTTCAATAATAAGTAATTCATTATTCAATAAATTATAAATAAGTATACTTTAAGAATTTGCAATATCATAAACGACTTATTTGATCAAAGCAGCTTACAGAAAGTTAACATGTCTTTTAATAAATGTGTGCTTACTTGACTGTTATATTGTTCTATACTGGATTAATTCATATTTTAATTTCATACTGTATTTTCTGGATTCATATGATGTATTGACAATGATCTCCACAAAGAAATGCAATGATGTTTAAATTAATTATCAAAAATATTATCTTTAATTACATCATTTACAAAAATATTAATAAACATTGTAATGAATAAATAATTTAAATAACCAGAGTATTAAGGTTACATACATAATATAGTAACGTAAAAAACAACTAAACATAATTCATATTTCTGATATTTACAATAAAATTAAACAAATGTATATACTTTCAGATGATCCAGTGTTGTGACATTTTTCATTTGGATATACATAATTTATCTGTATCTCTCAGATAAAATATTTACTTTAGATAAAGATTTTTTATTTCTTTCCTTTATTAATCATTAACCCCTTCTAAGTAGATTTTAAATTATCAAGATACAATGAAAATTATTAACTATTACATTCTCCCTTCTATAAAACTTTTATTATAATAGAGCAAAATTTACAATTGTTTAGTTTATCGGCCCCCATGATATTTATATTTTGATCTTTACTTATCTATTTTCCGGAAATATTGTTGTACTAACTACAAAATTGTAATGAAACAAGGAAAAATTTTCTCCATACGGTAGTGCCACCCTGTGCCAACTAGAGTAATCAATAAATGTCAGAAGGCTTGTGCATAAAATCCCTATCCAGTGCCTACTCGTCCAATATCCCCAGACTAGTTTTTGGCTTGTAAATTAGTTGAATTTACTAAATTACTACCAAGAAGAATTTTATCGATATACTGTCAAATCTGAATCACTATATTTTTTTTTAGAATAATTTTCATCTGCAATGCAAATAGACTGCTCTTTGATATATTATAAATGAAATAATTATCATTATTTTAACTAACTACCTTGTGATTACATTTATATCACTGACATATAAGTATTGAATATATATTTCCTAAAATTATTTGATTCTACAAATTATAAAACAAAATTACTTCTAATTCCCTTTCAATATTAAGTTCTTGGCTGTAAAACAAAAGATCACTTTTCAAAATATCATAGTTTTCCCTTTTCCTTTTATTTTCGATATTTAGACCCACAAACATTCCTTTTACATCACATATATTATTAACTATTTTGATTGTTTTTGATTATTTATGTGTGACATTATTCACAATTATTTATTTACATCTCTAAGACTATTTAATAAACCTAAAATTTTAAAAATAATTAATTATATAGATAATCGAATTAAATCACTTATTAATTCCATTATCAATTGAGGTAATTCCTCCTCCTCTTATTGTTTGGACAACTATATTCAACATACAAAATGAACATTTATACAAAAATACATGTGATTGTTTTCTTTTTTTTTAAAAATAGAAGTTCTCAAAAAAGAAAAATAGTTATAAGCAATGCAGGTTGGTTATGGATCGCTATTATGATCACGTTTGTTTATCATCCTCATAATATTTTTTATCACTACAGTAATCATCGATCATAGGGTGGTTTTCAATGTGTAAGCTGTTATTCTTTTTTTGGGGAATCAAAGTGTTTCTACAACTTCTACATGAATAATAATTTGGCATTGGTAGATTATTCTTTAATTTTGATCACTATTATTATGTTCAATTAAAAGATTTACAATTTTCATTTTAAAAGTAACTAATAGTATCTTCATCATATATTTCTCTCTTCCCAGACAATTATCCATTCACTATGTAGATTTATTTTTGTTAAATAGTTTCCAGGGTGTTTTTTATTATAATCATTTTATATATTTTCTCATATATTCTCAGATGATAGATATTTAATTTATGTTATCATACCATTATTGTTCTATATACATATAAAGGTGATCTTCATTGTACCATATATAATACAATGTAAAGTAATACTGAAATTAGTATTGCTAAATTCTCACTACCTTCTTCCTATAAGATTTGATTCTCACTTGTTGTACCATTTATTTTTAAATAGCTTAACTGATTATCTTTTCCTAATTTAGTTCTAGATATTTTTAAAAAGAAACATACTTAGCTTTATTCAAAATATATTTAGCTGCGTAAGTCCTTTGTTGATGATTTAAGCATATTCATTTATTGAAATTACTCAGACACAGGAATGATTTAGGTAGTTTATATGTTAACTCCAGACTGATTTCAGCCCTTATAATGTTTTCTTTCAGTGAGTTTATTTCATAAGCAGACATAAAACTTCAATCCCACATTTTATATTTACTTTTTTTGTATAATGACTTCAAAAAATTTTTGAGAATTGTTAATTGCTGATTTCCTTTATTAGATATTGATTCAGTTAGCCTTTCCTTGAATTAAAATATTTATGACTTATCTCTTTAGAATTATCAAGTAACTAAGATTTGTTATTCTTTGGTAAAAATCACAATATTTAAAGAAGCTTCAAACTTTTTAAGATTAAAAAAATCAAAACCTCAGTATTTGTTCCATGATCCATCAAACTTCAATTCAATTCTCCCTCCAATTTTAATGAAAATTTGTCTGCATACTTTTTATTGGTTAATTTCATTCCATTTCTCCCATTTCTATTAAAAAAAAAAAAAAAAACATTTTCTTTAGTTATGAGTGTTTGATTTCTTTAAAACTAAAAGTTTTTGGTCCAGAAGCATTTTTTTAACAAAGACAATATTTTTATAAACTGAATAAAATAAAATTTACTCTCTTAATTTAGATTAGTATTTGTAAACATAACTTAAAATTTAACTAGAAATAACAATAATTGTTTTATTTATAATGTTAAATGTGCAAAGACAAAAATCATCTATCTGTATTACACATTTGATCTTAAAAAATTATATTTTAAGATTTACTAGTTTTAAATGCAATTGTCTGTTTAGTTAATAGTATATATAATGAGTTTATAGATTATTATTTATCTCTTATATATATTTTAGTTAATTATTTTACCCATCAGATCCTTTGTAAATTTCATTTAACTAAACCCAAGATCACACCCTATGATAACTAGTATGTCATTATTTTCCTAGTTTATTAAGTAAATATTATTAAATTGTATAAAGTTTGAAATTATACAACAAAAATTGTATTCCCTCTTTCATTTTAGAATAAAGTGTACTAATAAAAAATACCCAACTTTCCATTGTTTCAATTAATTTTAAATTTTATAATGCTTAACTCTAAAAAATATTTTATATTGACCACTATTGTTTGATTTTCTAAAACAATTACACAAACAAAATTAATGTTACTCTTAAAATCTAGTATAAGGTCCAGTAATTTGCCTTTGAGAACATTCATCAACTCTAAAATATCCTGATATCTAAATCAGTAATCCTTATCATCAAATTAAATTTGACAACTTTTGCTTTAGTTTTTTACAGAATAGTGAATGAGGCTGTGTGCATTATTTGTTTCTCTAACACCTTCTGGAGTTGACAGCATGAAAGTACTCTCTTCAATTTGTTTCAGAATTTTGTAAAGAAACTCATACAAGCCTAAGCACTCTTGTATTTATTCCTTTGAACATCACTTACATAAAGTGTTCATAACAATGCAAAATAATCTACTTTGAAGGGATGTGGCTTATTATGTGACTGTTTATCTCTTTGATTTTCCATAATTTTAAGCTTAATCTTTGCTGTTTCATGATCTATTTTGAATATCAATATTTTCCCTAACTATTGGGAATGGAGTTTTAATTAGAATAGGTGCATCTCTCCCATTATGTATTCTTATGGGAAAGAAACCTGTAACTTTATGCTAAGTTATATTTATATAATAGATAATTCCAGGCAATGGATGAATGCATTGGTTATGATTATATGGTATGTGGACTTGAAATAATTTTCTTAACTCTCTCATTATGCACTCACAAGGATTAGATTGTGGATTTCTTATGAAGCTCAGAATGTGTTTTATACCTTGAATTTGAATCCAGTGATTCCATTGGTGCGATATAAATGTGGTGGTATGATCGGGTAATATATTATCAGGCATATCAACAATAGAAAATTGATTTCTCATTAAACATTTGATATCATTCTTTGCATCTGTTATTGGTATGGGATACAACACTACCAATTTATGGAAGACATCATATGCAACTATGATAAACTTTTTCCAGTTAAAAGGTGGAAGAAGTTTATAAAAATTGATGGCTAACAATTCCTTAGGCCAATCAGGAACAATAGGTTGCAGTACATCTGCATAACACCTATTACAGTATTCTAATTTAAGACAAGTGTCACATGATTTACAGCTTTGTATAATTTTCTTGTACATATTTCTATAATAAAAGATAGATTTCAATACATAAAAAGTATTGGAAGCCCCATAATGACCATATTTATTATTGTTATATATTATTAATTTATCCATTATGATTGAAGGACTACAATTCTCCATGATTCCCCAATTATTGACATTCATCTTAAACATTAAAACCTTTTAATATACCTTATATGTTTGGCACACACTTTTAATATATTTAATAACCTGTGGTCTCAATTTCATTTTACATCCTGAGTTTAAATGATAGAGATATTTTTTATAATCTTCCTCTATGGATTCATCCTTTATAATATTCAAATTATTAATACATATGTTTTGATTTTTCGGATTCTTGCTATCAGACAGATAGGGTGGTGAAGTAAAAATATTCACATGAATATTATTTCTCCCTTCAAGATTAATAATTTTATAGTTAAATTTTTTGGATATATAAGCCCCATCTTATAAGCCTTTCATTATTTAAATAACTTCAGTTTAAAAACTCCAAACTTCTATGGTCCGATAACACAACCACTTCAGAGCATAACAAAAACTGGAACAATTTCAAAATTCCCAGACTATATCTTTTCCATGATGGAGTATTTCAGCTCTGCCCTTTTTAAATTCCTACATCAGATATATAATATATGGGGCATCTGATTATCTTTAAGTTGATATAGTACTACTCCAAGACCATAGTGACTATTATCTATCTGTAAATAAAATGCTTTACTAAAGTCAGGATATGCTAAAATAACATATTTTGGAAAATTTGTTTCAATCTTATTAAATTCATTATTATGTTCAATGGTCCACTGCCATTTTCACTCTTTTTTTTTAAAATTTAGAAAGATCTAAACTGTCTCCAACAATGTTCTCATAAAATTTATGATAAAGTTGCATAGACCAAAGTAAGATTTTAATTGTTTCAGAGTTTTAGGTAAGGGAAAATGTTGTATAACAGCCAACATTTCAGGATGGGATTGGATACCATGCTTATTGATTTCTTTTTCTTCTATTGATCACTTCTCTAAATTAATCTTGATATTTTTGTAGGAACACTCTTGAAAAAAACTTTCATAACCATTCCAGATGCAGTACTATACTACCCAACCCAATGACTATATCATCCACATGTATGGTGATCTTTTCATTCAATTCTCTTGAAAACATCATACCCAAACATATTTTTCAAGCTGGCTCCACTATTAATGAAGGCAAAGGTCAAACATCTGAAATCATATGACTGCCCCTTACAATGAAATGCTGGATATTGCTGATTATTCTCATGTAGTGGTATCTGCCAGTAAATAGCTGTTAAATAAAATGTAGAAAAAGTTGACTTATTTCGAAATTTAATAAGGAGTTTATATACAGTTAGATGAATGTCACACTCAGAAATTGTCATTTGGTATAACATACGAGCATCTAAATAAACTCTTATAGATTTATCCTTTTTATGATCACTAGAGAATTAACATAAGGAGAAGGACATTTTTCATTATTTTCCATTCTAGCATTCTATCTAATTGATTTTGTACCATGCTGACATTGATATGGGGTAGCATACATCTTTTTCTGGAAAGGGTCATTATTCTTTAACTGTACTCGATGAACATATCTCTTTATGATACCAGGAATTTTAGAAAAAAAATACATTTACAATCATACATCAATTGGAATATTTTTTGTAAAATTTGAAATTAACTTCACCAACATTTTCTATTTTATCTTCAATACTAACATCAATTGATGTATCATGGCTGCAGAATAATTTAATAGAAAGTTTGTGTGATCCATATTCAAATATGTGACTTTCTTTTCTACAAGAAACAAAATATTTTGAAAGACAATTTTACATTTATAAATCATCATGAAGTCAGATCCTATAATAGTTTAATGTATTAATATTGGCATGATAAGAAACACATGTTCAAATTTGGTATTTTTAACAATAAATGTAACTAATATTTGATTGTTAAGGAACCTAATCCTTTTTCCATTTGCTGGAGTGACTTTAATTCATTTTACTGGAAAGAATGGAATAACTCCTTATATAGCTATGATATTCTTATACATACATTTTGATAGTAAAAAGACTTGAATTTCAGAGGCAATTAACACTTCAATTTTTATAGGTGGCTCACCAATAGTCAATGGCTCTAAGTAGTTTATGACCAGATATAATGCATTTAAAAGGTAAATATTGTTTCTCCTTTTATTCATCAAAAGCCATTGCATAAAAGAACATATAAACAAAGGTATCTCTAGTTTAACATGGTCTTGTCAAGTGCTTTACCCCATGTTTTCTTCAAAATAGTGATAACCTCACTGGTCAAATACTGACTCTCCTGAATTAGAGGCTTATTCATAATCCGATTCATTATATTAGTTCTACTTAGCTTACAAACAAATATATTTTACCCCAAAATATGGTTCTTTTCTAATGCATCTCTGGGGCATATTAGGTCTAATTTCCATTGCAGCCACTGCATAATTTATTTTTTCCTTAATCTCTCTACTTCTTCTTTATAAGTTACCTTTGCTCAATTCTAAGGCATCTATAATGTCACTAATTTCTTCAATGGTATATCTATTTGTGGCTATAATATTTTTTTCAATATGATATGCCAAATTCATCAAATTAATCTGAGAAATAACTAATTTTTGCAGATCCAAATTATAATATTTATTACTAGTTGGTTAGGTGTACTATGACCACTAGGTGAAACTGCAATACCATCAAGAACCCCCAAGAAGCCTGCAAGTGATACATTCCTATCCAAAAATCACTGAAATTGGCAAATTAAAATGCCTATGGTAAAGTAATTTGAACAAATCCTTCTAAAATACAAATCAACTGAAATCAACAAATTAAAATGCCTAAAGCAAAGTAAATTGTGCAAATCCTTCTAAAATACAAATAAAAAATCAAAGAAAACACTGTAAAATTAAATTTAGAAAAACAGAAATTGTTGAAAATACATCAAATGCAAAACTCTCCCTTCCCACTTGAAGAATACAATAAAAATATGTAAAATGCAACTTACAAAAGCCCAAATAATCATGAATGCTATGATCAAAAGCCTATAAAATAAAAGAAAAAAAACAATAATAAAAGACTGTGAAAGGAAACAAAACTATAATACTAAATGTCAAAAAAATATAACAAATCTTTATTATTGGTGGAATGTGGGAATGCAGTGAATTTAAAAAAAATACTATTCCTTTGAACACATTGTTATGTGAAGTATAATAATTCACAAACTTTAATAGCATATTTACCCACTTATACTTCAAATGATGTGATGTATTATGGCTTCTCCTTAAATGCAGTCAAGAATATCTCAGCAATTATGCCCAGATAAACCTGTTAGTCACTTTATTTTACATTCCCCACTCTAAATTTACCCATAATCTTCTCTATCCCATTTCCACAACATAATCTTTGTCAACTCTATAACCTTTATATCTAAAAACCCCTTATCTTTTCCAAACCCATCATAAAAACCAATAATTCACTTTCTGTATAATCACTCTTTTCATATTTATTTTTCCACAATTTTATTATATGTACCCTTTCTGTTTTCAAACATTTACATTCAATTAACAAATGCCTAATATTTTCTATTCCTTCCTTACATAATTTACAAAATAAATCACCCATATTTTTCCATTTACATGTAGATTCTTTTGTAGCTAAAGATCGTGTTTGAGCCTTAGACAATAAACTACTTTCCTTACTATTATCATATATTAACTCACACCTAATATTCTGTTTATTTCTATATATATTTAAACTCTTTTTACTCTCCATACTATTTCTCCATCTCTCTAACTTCCTAGTCTTTATTAATACATTTATTCTTTTATCCTGTTCCTTACTACTATAACACTCAATAATCCTCTTAACACAATCATCCCATCTTTTGTACAAATATACTGATATAAATTCTTTATACAAATCTTTTGCATACCACATTACCTTTCCCACCCATCTTGTTACCTGCTCTTTACTCATAACCCAATTAAATACTATTTTAGCTTTTCTTTTACTATCCATAAACTGCAATCTACCAAACATTTTCATTTTAATTTTTGCATCTCTCATATGAAAACTTGACCATGCAATTTCTCCTTGAATTGCCTTCCTTGCTGTCCATACTTCTGGATCCAATGCATGTCTTCCTACTTCCCTTTGAGCTTTTTCTAAGTAATCTAATATCTTTTTACTAACATATAATGCATCATTACCATATGTTAACCTTGCTACTGCAACTCCTTTCCATATAATTCTAGCTACATCATATTTATTATATGAAATCCCTTTCTCTTCTCTTTTTCATTTATCAATTTTTTCTCCCATTCATCTAAATATTTTTTTTGATTACTTAAAATAATTCCCAAATAATTATATCTATTCACCACACAACTTAATATCTCCAAATAAAAATTCTACATCTTCTCTTTCTCCAGTATTAACCATCATTATATTTGATTTTTCTTCACTAAATTTAACCCCCATCTCTCTACCCACCCTTGCACATGTCCTCAACATAACTTCTATATCTTCTGTTTTTTCTGCACACAAAAATATATCATCCGCCAAAAAAAAGACCTGAGAATGCCTTTTGGCCAATACGCCCCCTGGCAAATTTTTTCATAAGTATTACATGTGAAAATGCATGTAAAACAGTATATTATATTACAATAGTATTTTTGCCTGAACTTTCTACAAAAACCTCACGAAATTCAAAATTGTCACTCTAACAATAGACATAAGTCCCATCGTGATAAGTTCAGCCATTATATGTTTCCAAGGCTGTAAAATGTTCAATGTTTTATGACATTGAAATTTCCAATGACCCAAAAACATGTTTTTTTTTTTGCTAATTTATTATAGTTTTAAAGTTTTTTTAAAAATAATTTATACTATATTGATTAGATATCAATAAATATAAATTATTAATAACTTATTTTGATTTGAAATATTTTATTTTCAAAAATATGTTGTTATATTAGCAGCTAATGTAAATATGGCCAGAAGCAAATTTGGAGACTTACTATAAAGTAAAGTATCTTCTTATATTTACAAGGAAGAAAATAATTACAATTTTACAATATATATTTTTAAAAATTAAACTTTTAAAACACAATTCTTTAGATATTAAAGAAATAAATAATTGTTCATTAAAATTTGTAAAAATATTCAAAAACAAAGAAGATTCCATTGATTTTATAAACTGAAAATAATATTTCTATAAACAACGATGTATAATATCTTTTTATTTTGATTATGGTCTCATATTTTTAATATTTACAGAAACAAAATGTGAACTTTAAAATTTATTTTGTAGTACACTAGAATATCTATTGAAAGAAGTCAAATTTGTTAATTTTGGGATAAGTATTAATCATTTTATCATTTATTTTACATTCACAAAAACTGAAAATATTTTTTTTTGAAACAATGACATATAAAGTCTTTGTTTGATTACATTATCATTTTTTAATACTTAAAGAAACAAACTGTGAACATTTAAAATTTATTTCAGTAGTAAACAAGAATATCTATCAAATGAAATTAAATTTATTTTCTAATAAGTAATAATTATTTTATCATATATTTTATGTAAACATGTGAGACAGAGAGAAATGTCAGGTTAATTCTTATTATGTAATTAATATAAACAATAATCAGCCCATAGCTATTTAAAAATAAAAATAGCTATAAAATACAAATTGGTGTAATATATTAAACACCTCCCACATGATAAAAAATAAGTAATTTTCAAAAATATACTAAATTTCATCAATATTTATAAAATAATACTATCAACATTTTCAAATGTGCCGGTAAAATCAGATTACGAAGCAATGATTTAAAAAAGCTAACAAGCAATAACAACATGACACAGGAGAGCTTCTAATTGTCTTTTGCAAAAATATCAAATTAATTATACTCTGCTTTGAAATTATGGCATATAATTTAAATATTATGTTTCTAAAATATTACCAATTTTGTTTCAGGCTTAGTTGTCTGGCATTTGTAGTAGGAACATGATGTTTGCAGCATAAAAATCATTTTAAAAGAATGGTCACATTTTGAGGTTTATCAGAAAAAAATTATTTAGAAAAATTATTTTCAAACAGATTGCAGCAGATTAAAGAAGATAGTTCAACAGTGGTTATTTGGTGGTTTAAAAATACAATAATGATGACAGAATTTAATAGCAGGCTTTAGCAAACAATTATTTAAAAAAGGTAGTTCCACAACATATAATATCCCAATGCAATTTATGAGGGTATAACACTTTTACTTTGGAAGAACTCCACTGCCTCATGTTCTGTTTTAGGGAGATCACATTTTTTTTATTATTTTGAGTAAGAAAAAATGGTAAGACATTATCTACTTAAATTTAAGTGTGGGTTTTTAAAATATTTTATCTTTAACATCTTTAACAAGTTTATTGCACTTATTAGAATCACACTTGATTATACCAAAATGAATATTTACTGCAAAATTCAATTCACGATTACAATCTTTCCAACTACCACCTACTTATTGTGATTCAAAATTTATAATATAAATTTAATTTAATTCCAAATTTATATCAGATAATTCCATGCAATAATAATGCTTGAAAATAAATACATGTTTAAATTTGATTAAAATCATAAAAATTATAAAAATTGAACATTGCCACAATAAACAAAAAATAAAAGAAGTTATATTAATTTTGAAATATTGTCAAGTACTAATGAATCATCAAACATTGAAATAACATAATTGTGAATAAACTAAATTGAATTATGGGAGTTATAATATAAGTTCTCATTGTTATATACTTGATAAAGATCAAAATGAATATAGTTGAAAGTATTTCTAGTATAATAAGTTAATATATATATATATAAAGTTGATTACATATATTTTGAAGCAATGCAGGCATCAAAATTAAAGTTTAACATATATAATGAATTTATAGAAACTAAATAAAATGTGAATTCTAAAATAATGGCATAATGTAAAAAAAAAAAAAATACATTGAAAATTTTAAATAATTGCCAGTATTTACAAGTTTTCCTGAATTGGTGTTTAATAAAGATAAATGGATCTTGTAAAGTATCAGATAACATTACAAATCATATAAAAAATGTCTTGTTTTAAAAGAACGAATTAAACAGTGTAAAAGTTTGACCTTTGTCAATGGTAATATTTGAAAGCTTTAAATTATTTTACATTGTTGAAAAATTGTGATGATTGATTTAACGTTAATAGTTGCTGTCAATAATTCTTTGATAAATATTTTTTAAAAAAGAGTTAATAAATTTAATAAAAAATTGTACATCTTTTTTATAAAAAATTTTCCAATAACATAAATAATCAAAATTACATGAACTTGTCTGATATAAATTTCGAATTCAATCAAAAATATATTTAATATATAAGGTATATGAGCACAGACTTTCACATGACCCACCATTCTCCACACTATCTCATAACACTGATACACTCGAACACACATATGTTGAAAAGATAAATAATCACCAATATACGTATTTCATGCTCAACCAGCAATCATCAGTTGGTCCAGATTACCATCTCTACACATATATGATATAAGTGTTCAGATATATATTAAGATAGACAAACGTCATACTTTAATGAATAGGCTTCAATCTACTCCACACTCCAACTCTTCAACCTTCCATCCAATTGAAAATCTGATGATGGAATGCTCAAAGGCCACCCTGAGACTGAGATTCTTGTCACACCCATGTTGACCTAAGGTCAATCTGACATCTCATGTACAGGACAAAATCCATTTAATACACATAGAAGGGATGGGCAGACATCAGTGTTATGAGATAGTGTGGAGAGTCATGGGTCATGTGAAAGTCTGTGCTATATACCTTATATATTACATATATAGACACAGGTATATGTATAAGCCTGTGTGTTTCAGCTATTACAAAAATATATTGTAAAATTTGGATTGAAATAGATATGTGGAAGCTGAAAGATTGTAATCATGAGTTAAATTTTGCAGTGGTACATTCATTTGGTACAATTAAGTGTGATTCTAATACTTGCACTTTTATGGTTAAATACCTTATAGATAAAGAAATAATTATAATAGAAATGATAAATGTAAATGTCAAATTAATAACTTTAAAAGATTTCTACTGAATAATGATTTGGTGTGTTTAAAAAAACATAAAGAGTACTGATTTAGTATGAGCTCATGGCCATTTTGATTTATAAACCTACCTAATACCTGGCTGACACATCCAAATGAGAAATTACATTGGTCAATCTACATGTTGTCCAGATCTGACTATTTGTTACAAAATCGCCATTTTCATCAATAAAAAAATTCAGGCTGACAAATCCAATTGAGAAATGATCTTGGTCAATCTACATGTTGTCGAGGTCTGACAATTTTTACAAAATCGCTATATTCATGAATAAAAAAAATTCAAGATGACACATCCAATTGAGAATGACGTTGGGCCAACTACACATTGTTGAGATATGACCATTTGTTACAAAATTGCCATTTTCATCAATAAAAAAAAAGTACAATTATAAAAAATGTTATCACAATATAAAAACAAGTACAATATTTCCAATTTCATCAATAATAAAAAAACATTTTTTTGTAATTAGAAGAAACCTAATCATGTGATTAAAAATTAAAATATAATCTTTAAAAAATCAATCTACCAATTATTGCGATCAATTATCGCGATTCGATCATTCATTACAAAGTCATCTTTTTCGTCAATAATTAAAAAAAAAAAACAATTTTCATGCAGTTATAAGAAATGTAATGATACGATAAAAAAATCAAATTTTATCAATAAAAATACAACCATTCCTTGCAAAATCAGCATGTTCATCAATAAAAAAAAAATTTTGTACAAGTATAAAAAATGTAATCATGTTATAAACAATTACAAAAAAAAAAAAGTTTCATCAATAATAAAAAACAAAAAACAATTTCCATAGTTATAAAAAATCTAATCATGTTATTCAAAAACAATTTTAAGCAATAATTATAAAAATAAAATGCAATTTTCATAGCCATATTTATGTAATCAAGTGACTGTAAAAAGTGAAGAAATATTTTACATTTTCTACTTAAATTTAAGTTTTCTAGTTTATTAATGAATCTACTCATAACAATCAAATAGATAGGCCCACGTGAAATAAAACATACTATTTTAATAGCTTATAATTTTTAAAATATAAATCTAAAGTACTTAAACTGTTTGAAAAGGCAAAAAACAAAATCATTGAAAACATTATAAATTAAAAAACTACATCTATTCAAAAACGTAAAATTGATAGAAATCAAAATAGTGTTGACAACAGTCCAAATATTAAATGTTTATAACTTCTAAAATACAAATAAAAGTCTGATCAAACCAAGCTTACAATTTCTAAATAGTCTCTCCAAATTTAATCCATCTTCTCCGATGTTTAGCTTCTCTTCTACACATCACCCCTGCACACTTTCCTATTTCATCCATCCATTTCACATGTGGTCTCTTTCTGAGTCTTTTACAATCTCTTGGAATCCACTGTAAGATTTCAATTGGCCATTTATTATCATCACATCTAGCAATATTTCCATCCCAACTCCACTTCAATCTTTTATTTTTTTCAAAGAGGGCAGTAACACTTGCTTGTTCTGTTACCTATATATTGCATTTTCGATCTCTTCTTGTTACTCCCAACATGCATATCTTCATATTTCTTTGAGTGGTCTGGAGTCTTTGTATTGCTCTTCTATTAAGTGTTCAAGTATCAGTTCCATAAGTAAGAACTGGCAAACACACCTTTTCAAACACACAGACATATTTCCTTTTAGTATCAAGTTATTTCTACCAAAAGCACTCCAACCAAGTTTAATTCTAACTCCACTTCAATCTTTTATTTTTTTCAAAGAGGGCAGTAACACTTGCTTGTTCTGTTACCTATATATTGCATTTTCGATCTCTTCTTGTTACTCCCAACATGCATATCTTCATATTTCTTTGAGTGGTCTGGAGTCTTTGTATTGCTCTTCTATTAAGTGTTCAAGTATCAATTCCATAAGTAAGAACTGGCAAACACACCTTTTCAAACACACAGACATATTTCCTTTTAGTATCAAGTTATTTGTACCAAAAGCACTCCAACCAAGTTTAATTCTATGATAATTTCATCCATTATGATTCCATCTGTATTAATAAACTGACCAAGGTATTTACAATTGTTAACTTCTTCTAATTCATCATAATCAATCTTTATTTTCATATTTTCAACAAAACGATTAAACATTAGTTTAGTATTTTTTAAGATTTATCTTTGGTCTTACTTTCCTACTCTCACCTGATAACTCCTGCAACATTTTCTACAGCTCTGAAACATTATGTGCAAAAACAACTATATCATCTGCAAAATCTAATTGACTTAAATAATCTCCATTTACTTTCACTCCTTTAGTTTCCCATTTTAATCCACAAAATATTTGTTGCAAAACTGCTATAAAATGTTTTGTAGTTATAAAGTTACCTTGTCTTACACCTTTGTCATTGTTGACTTTCCCAGTATCATTGTGTAATCTAATTGTTGCTGTTGCATTTTATAAATATTCTTTAAAATATGACAATTTCATGGATCTATACCTTGATGATCCAATGCTTTAATCACTGAAGAAATGTTTTAGAATCAAATGCCTTTTCATAATCTATAAATCCAAAACATAATGACAACTCATATTTATTTGTTCTTTCTATAACTTCTCACAATACTTGGATATTATCTACTGTACTAAAACCACTTTTAAATCTAGCTTGTTCTCTTGGTTGGTGGAAATCCAATGTTCTCTTTAGACGAGTTGTAATTATCTCGGTAAAAAATTGTATAAAACTGATAAAAGGCTGATAGGTCTGTAATATCTAATATCTTCTTTATCACCTGTTTTAAATATTAATATTATTACTGCATTCTTCCAACCATCTGGTACATCTTTATTATTTAGACATTTGGTATATAACTTTGCTAATTTTTTTCTATTACTTCACCTGCTTCTTTTAATATATCAATTATAATTCCATCATTACCTGGAGCCTTTCCTTTCTTCATACATTTAATTGCATGTTTCACTTCTTCATTTAACATTCTGGGCAATTTAGAAAATGTAATCGATATAGGAGATACTTGTTCTTTATTACTATATAATTTTTGATAAAAGTCTTCTACCCATTTCATGATATCCTCTCTCTTTTTAGTAATAATTCCATTTTTTTGTCTTATTGCAGATAAAAATTTCCTACCAATACCAAAATGTTGTTTTACATTATGGAGACTTTTATTATCTTGTACAGTTTTTTTTGCTAGTTCACAGTTATACTTTATTATATCATTTTCAACTCTTTTTGGTATCATTTTACAAAATTTGAAATATTCAATCCTTTTTAATGCATTATTTTTTCATATCTTCATATTCTTTCTTTTCTTTATAAATTCTCTAGTATCAGTAGAAATTTTATTGGCGGCTGCTGTAGTTAATTTTGGTTATTTTAATAGAAAGGAGAGAGGACATAGACTTGTGGAGTTTGCAGAAAAAGAAAAACTTTATATTATGAATTCTTTTTTCTTTTTTTTTTTGAGAAAAATTTTAAAATGAAATGGACATTGAAGCATCCCAATGAAGGTACGGCAGAATTGGATTATATTTTGACTAACAAAAAATACATATTTCAAGATTGTAATGTTCTTAATAAATTTACCACAGGAAGTGATCATCTATTATTAAGATGTAAGATACGAATTAATGCAAAACTAGAGAGACAAAAATTATTAAGAAAAACAATCTTTAGAGATGATATTCCTAATCTGAAACATTCTAATGAATTTAAATTAAAACTTACAAATAAGTTTCAAGTATTAGACGATTTTGAGCATGACTCAGATTTGAATGAAATTAACGTGAAAATAACTGATGTACTTTTAAAAACTGCAACAAAGATTAAATCATTACTTCAATATATTTTGGATTTTAAAGAATATAGTATTTGATAATTTGATTTTGTGGATAAAATTAAAAACATAAATATAGGTTTAAAAGCTAACATTTGTATTTTTGATGTAAATTAAATGCACAAATCAATTGATAGAATAGTGCCGATTAATATTATTTATAATGCTCTTGTTTTAAAAAAACTATAAGATATAGTTGACCATGTAGATTTCTTTCTGAAGCTCAAATATGTAATTTTTTATGTCAACTAAAGAAAAGTAAAATCTTAAAACAACTGAAATATCACATACTTGAAATATATCATAGATATGAAAATGATAGGTTTATTTGTAGACGTCATAATAAAATAAATGATTTTTTTAATGAGTTAAATCATCCTAAAAAATTTATGTGAATTATAATACAAGAAATATATATTGCTATAAAATTTTTGGATGATAAAGTTATATATAATGGATATAAGTTGTATTTTTATATTGGACTATTTCCATCATCTAATATGTGTGTTGAATGTCTTTAGAAATGTTTAATTTTTAGTTAAATATTCCAAATGCATTCAACTGTTAGTGATATCACAGCAAACAGGTTAGTATATACACAACGTTTCGAGAGGTATTTTTCTCCCCTCTTCTTCAGGTGTTGCTGGCCTGACCAGTGACAGTACTAACATGGGTTTTGAACCTGGGCCCTTAGAATCTTTATAATTGAATTTTAAGGTAACACTTTAACCAACTGAGCCATCCTGCCAAAGGCAACAGTATGTAGTAATTTCATATACTTATCTATGAGGTTTCTCTTGATTTCTCCACTTTTATATCAACAAACCAAATGAAACTAGAGAATTTATTCCATGTGAATCAAAAGAACCTATAAATCATATGTTGTCAGGATTAAAGTCATTGTTATTTCAAAATAAAAAAAAATATGCAAATATACTAGTGATAAAATAAAAAATGTAAATTTATTTGTTAATGATTTATTACAAAATGGTAATAATAAAAATACTATTATCCATACTATTAAAATTTAAGAGAGAATCAGCAATATAGTACAACTAAAAGTAATATGAAAGTGAAATGAATTGCAATGCCCCTTACATAAAATGAACACCTTAAGTTTATGAGAATAATTTATAATGGTTTGTGCCAAATTGATTTTTCTCACCAACTACTACATGTAGATTAATTAACAATTCTAAAAGCAAAAAAAATAAGTTCAAATCCAATTGTATTTTATATAAAATAATGTGTGTATGTGGCTTACAACATATCAGACAGTCTAGATGTGCATTAGGTAAAAAATAAAATAACACATGCTTTGTACAAAAGAGTTTTAAAAAATAAACAATTAGGAAAATATGAATATAGACCTTTAGATTTTATATATTTGAACATAATAAAAAGTATAAATATGTGTTTAAATTTGATTATAAAAACATAAAACTTATACAAATTAACATTTGGCACAATAAACAAAAAATAGAAGATATATTAATTTCAAAAAATTTTCCAATATTAATGAATGTCTCTCATCAAATATTAAAACAGTAGAATTGTGGGAGAACATAATAGAATTATGAGACTTATAAAATAATGTCTCATTTTAATTATTCAATGTTTTATTGTTGTTATATAAAAGTTAACACTGATGATGAATGCCAGTAGCTTGACCTAGGGAAAGAAATATTTTTTTTTAGGATTGTTCAGACAATTGAGAAATGAACACAAAGACAAATGTCATGCAAAATAATTTTAAATAACTTCCTTGTTTATTACATTTATAATAATAAATTTCAGACAAAACAATTACAAAAGATTATTGTATTGCTCAACAGTATTCATCAGAAAGTGTATATTAAAACTTTAAACACCCTAGCAGGTATATTCATTTTCTCACATATGGATTTAAAATAAAATTTATAATATATTCCTGCCAGTGGTTTATACAAACTAATTCCAGTTTCCCTATATAAAGATTTCAAAACAAAAGTAGTATTGTACTGAGTGCAACAAAACAGTGTAGGCAAGCTTTCCTTGGGCTGGAATAAAGCATCAGGACCAATAATGTCATATTTCTGCGGAACAGCTCATGATTTCCAACATTCAAGGTATCAAGGTTGACCCCCATATAAGAGTATTGAAATAGAATAAGAGAAGATTACAATTATGCATAATCTAAAGGAAAAACAGAACAAGACACTTGTTAAACTGCCAGCCAAATGATTTATGGTCTGCAGGAAATGCAAACCAAATTTACCTAAATTAATTTTAACACAAGATATTGTGAGTTACAATAAAATTATGAATAATAAAAACAAACTCTAAGCATATAAAAATACAAACTCACAATACACTCTCAAATAAATAAATCAAAAATATGAAATCTTAAAACTAACATCACAATACACCCTTTAACTACTAAGTAAATATAGAAAATAATTAAAATATTAAAGAAATATTCAAAACTTCTAATAAAGACAGAGTTATTTTATGATTAAGCTAAGACTTTAACAGAGATTTAAACACTTGCAATGATATGAAACACATTTTACCTTGAGGCATAAAGTTAGGTCCATCAGATGTTTTTCAGCAACTCACATGGTTTATTTTACTTAAAATTTCCCATGCAGATTTTAGTTTCCATAATACATTCAGAAGTCTAGAGCCAATCTTAGAGAGCTCTTATGACATTTAACCCCCCCCCTACAGAAACATGGCTGAATATGTGCCCTCACTCTGTCTAAAAAACATTTTATTTTATTAACATAACTTTCTCCCTTCTCAATCCTACAAACATATTTTTTTTCTTTTTTTACAAAGTCCACTTGATTACTCAAAATCTACTCTCTGTCTGGTGGTTTTTTTAACTGTTTGATCACTAAAATGGTTCAGCCTCCTGAAATTTTATGTAGGTTTCCTGGCTATAATACCATAATTCCACTATTTTCTCGCTTAAACACCCACTGCTTCTCAACATAATTGGTTGTACTGTAGGTAGCATATTATGTCAAATGGTCCATATAATCTGGTCATCTAAGAGAGGAAATATGGTTAACAATGTTAAATTTTGTCACCTGTGTGAAAAAAATGTGTGTTTCACTGTGGATAATGAGATATTTCTCCTGGAATACCCTGTAAATTATCCCATGTTATCTAGCTTCACTCCAGAATCTCCTCAAAATGGTGTGTCTGTACTTCTCAAAAGGTATGCAGTTTAGCATAGAACATATGCCACCAATCGAAGGCTGTTTCCCAGATGTGATTACTGGTGACTGTGACTTATCTTCTTCATGTCAATCTTGAACTCAAAGCAAACTGTCAAAAACTTCAACATAGTGCAATGGGCTTGTCCTCACATCTATTTTGAATGTATCATTGAGGAATTGTTTCTCCAAAAATCTGTTACTTGGTCCATCCTGCCTTATACTTCTTGACCTCTATATTAATTTTCCCTAGGACTTATTTTATACTACATGTTTTTAGTACTGAAGTCTCTATATTTACTTTCTATCTCTGCTACTCTATAGTCAAAACCCTTAGTTATCCCAACACATTTTGTTGTACTTCAGATGTTAAAGTATTTTTACTTTATTCAATATCAAAAAACACCCCTTCTAACTTGCTTACTATATCTTCTATGACCATCTCTATTTCCTTTTGCATCTTTTATTTTTTAAAATATCTAATTCTTCTTGCATTATTATCTCCATATTTCTTTACTTCTGGAATATCTCTTTTACTTGTACTATCATCATTTCTATGTTACCAGATTTTTTCAATTCTTTCATACCTTCTTTTACTAACAAAATTTCAGAATTTTTATAATCAGATCTCTTTCTATGGTTTCTATAGCTTCTTGATTTTTTTCATCTTTTTCCATTATTTCTTGCCTCATTCCTTTCATTTCCTTCATCATTTCAGCATTAAACTTCTCCAACATTGCAATATATTCTTCCTTCATTGCTTCCTGTATCTTGTTTGAACTCTCTCATATTGGCTTTTATGGCTCACTCTCTTCTTTTTCTACCATTTGAGTTTTTAAAATAAATATGGTTTTCTTCATAGACAACCCCACTATCAATTTCTTTTTTGACTTCCATTTTTCAATCCAATCTTTTTATAATTATTCACTTTTAAATTTGTTTACTTCAAAATATATAAATACAATATTTATTTATCTATCTCTACTTTTTCTTAAAAAATGCTATTATACTGTTTATTTATTTTTATCATACTAAAAAGAAAAACCCCTACTCCAAACTACCCCAACAATACATATAACTGAAAACAAACTTATCCTTAATACTTAAATTTTGCCTTCCACACCTGAAATGTTTCTCAATTGTCTGAACAAATCTCACATAAGTTTTAAATTTGAAGCCCTATGTTGATAGCACTAAAATATTAATATGTTGGACCACTTCACTTCTCTTGACCACTTAGGTTGACACTAGGTCAGTTATAATCTAGAAAATTTATTTTATGGTGATCCAAAAGTTAACAATAATAAAGAATGTCACCAGCAAGACCCAGGAAGAAAAAGAGATGTTTAAGTTTGATCAGACAATTGAGAAAATAACACAAAGACAAATGTCAGCCAAAATAATTTTAAATAATTTCATAGTTTATCAAATTTATAATAATAAATTTTAGGCAAAACAATTACAAGAAATTATTCTAGATTTCTTACGTATATTCATTAGAGATTGTATGTGAGTGTTGAAACTATAAACACCATGGAAGATAGATTTGTTTTTTCACCAGTGAATTTAAAAAGGAATTTATATCTTCCTGCCAGTGGTATATAAAAACCAATTCCAGTTTCCCAATTTAGATATTTCAAAACAAAACGAATCTTGTAGGGAGTACAATGAAACAGTGTGTGTAAACTTTTCTTGGGCCAGAATAAAGCAATGGGACCAGCAATGTCATGTTTCCACAAAACAACTCATGATTTACAACATTTAAGATATCAATGTTGACCCCAATGCAAGATTATGAAAATAAAACAAGAGAACATGATGATTATGTGTAATCTAACATAGAAAAAAGAACAATACACTCAATAAACTGTCAGCCAATAGTTTTGCAATGTGCAGAAAACTGAAACCAAGCTTACCTAAATTAACTATAACACAAGAAACCAATGAGTTAAAAGAAAATCACTAATATCTTCTCAAGTATTTATCAAGGTTAGTCATAAAATAATAAAAGCAGACACTAAGCATATAAAAATAGAAACCTGCAATGCACTCTCAGATAAATAAATTAAAAACATGAGATCTTGAACTAAGATCCCAACACACTTTCAATAATAAGTAAATACAGAAACTAATTAAAATATTGAAGGAATATTCTAAGCTTGTAATAAATAGAGGATTATTTTATGATTAAGTGAAGACTTTAAAAGAGATTTAAATCCTGGCATGGATATGAAAACATTTGACCTCAAGGCATAAGATTAGTTTTGATGGATGACTTTCAGCAACACACACAGATTCTTTCTTTTTAAAGTTCTAATGAAGATTTTACTTTGCATTATATGTTTAGGAGTCTGGGGGCAATCGTATGGATTAATTCTTGTTGAGACTTTTATGACATGATATTGAAAGAACAACATGGGATCCAAGGTTTGTCTTTGTGTTGGTTTAGCACTGCATCTTGTAGTTATGATTACTCATGTCATGTAGTTCTGGCATGCTGCAGAGATAACTGTTATTTAGAAAACAGTAGTCAGTAATATAATTTCAGCACAATTTCTTATAAGCAGACAGCAAAATGGGATATTAGCACTAGTGTTATGTAGACACACATGGTCATTTTAAAAAATGTAAGGCAGTACAGAAACTAGCATAAAGATTACTATTGGCATACTAACAGCTGAATCAATTCTCAACAAACAGAATAGAAATGAATAACCAAATAATAATTAGTCTAAGAGCCCAGGGCTATTTCTGTGGTCTCTTATTGCCCACATCATCTTTCATTAGAAGTCTTTGACCAGGGAAAATCTCTATCTCAGACTTAACCTTAATTAAAAATCTAACCAAGGCTTTTATCTTTTGCAAAACTAATTTTTAAAAAAGTAAATGCAAAATTAGTTCACAGCTTTCTTTTTACAAATAAATTAAAATTAGATTACATGAAAATATCAAGAATGCAATTAAAACCTTCCCAAATTAAAATGCTTTGTCAAAAAAAAAGGATTAGACCTTTTTTTTTCATTAGAATATTTTCAAATAGATTTCAAAAATGTCAAAAGAAAATTATCTTAAACTAAAATAAAATCTATTGAGGACAAAAAAAATAAGATCACAGATTTTTAAAATGTACATGATTATATGTGATTTTGCATATATTCTTGATACATAATATATATATATATATATATATATATATATATATATATATATATATATATATATATATATATATATATATATATATATATATATATATATATATATATATATATATATACCAAACTTTCAAATATTTTTCTCTTAAAGCTGTATAAAAATAAAAGTTACTTTTAATTTTGTCATGGAACTTTTGAAATGGATAACCATCCAGTTCAATTATATATATATCATAAAAATGGCAAATATAAATAAAATAAAAGTTTTTAAATTTGTATTCCCAGTATGGCATGACAGTTCAGATATCTCCTTTTCAAAATACAAAAGCAATAGTAACTCTTTAATCTAGAGAAAATATAATGAATGTGCAAGAACATTCAATTCAAAATACATTTTGTTAATTCTCATTACTTTTTATTTATGTTGTTATGAGAATTATTCTCTTATAAGCAAATATTATTGAAATCAATATGAGTAAAGATATGCTATTTTTAATATAGAGCTGTGCAATGGAAAACATACTAATTCATATCTTATAAAAAATTGATCGATTTAAAAAAATCATATAATCAAGTAAATATGACTCTTATATCCATTGTCATGTTTGTAGTCTGACTTTAAAACTATAGGTAACAAATATTTTAAAAGATAGAATGTTCCGATGGTTTATGTAATGAAGCAAGTTGATGGTTTTTCTTTTTATAATAAATTTGCTATTTCCCATCAAATTTTATCAGTAATCTGCACATTCAATGAGCAGATAATGCTAATATTTAACACTGTATTATTTTGTCAGTTCTATAATTTGATGATGAATGAAAGCAATCATGTAAAGAAAGTTATACATGCTTCATTCAGTTCAAAGCAAAAATGAGATTTTTTTTCTAATTTTTCAATCCTATTTATAAGATTTCTTAGTGATGTCAGAGAAACCATAGTAATCATCTATATTCGCTCATTAATTTATCTGTGGTAGTGTTAATTAATAAAAAAATGTATTATTCAAGTAAGAAAAATAAATATTTTAGAAGTATTACAAAAAAAATTACGTTCTACAATACCATTTTTATTTTTTAAAATATACTTTACTCACAATCAAGACATAATACAAGGAAAGCAATTAACCATAAATCAATGTTGGGTATAAACATATAATCCCAACAATACCAATTTCAGTTTTTATTTCAACAAGACTTAAACAATCAACATTATATTTTCAGTACAATACAATGGAAATATATTTTTAGACATATCTTCCAATATACAATTATATAAATGAAAACGTCAAATATATTTAAAATTTTAAACATTCATTTATATTATTTATAATTTAATATCATGAATGCAGTAATAAAAATGAAACTTAACAAAAAAATAATAATTTCATCCAAAGTCTAAACTGTATTATTCTTATATTTATTTATTTAGTTATTTTGTAATAAGGAACAAAGTCAATTTATAACTTATAATAAGATTAATAATAATATATCATATCAATAAAACTATTATTATCATAGAAACATAATATTTCATGTTTTAACATATCCATTATCCAAATATCAAATAGGAAATATAGAAAGAAATGATTGATATCTTGCCACACTCTAAAATACATCTCCAATTTCAAAGGCACAATATATATATTGTAACCCTCATCACCGATCACTATCACTAACAAATACCCGGAGGCACCAATTCTATGGATCATAGAAAAAAATTTAATCTAACTTTATCCTAAATTTATTTATGAGGCTCTTAAAAAAGTTTCACCTTAGCCTAGCTCAGTTGAGGGATACAAGGCTTATGATGTGTAAAATGTACTTTAGATGTGGGAGGAAATATTATAATTAATAGGAAATAAAACATCTATTAAATTCTATACTAAACAATAATTAAATTGGTAAAATTCTACTATCTAAAATTAACCAGTTATAGTTTATACTTCACCTCCAACATCATCCACATGCATTGAACAACCTCCACCATATTATAAAATTAAACTAATAAATAAAAGATAATATTTAGAAACTATAATGTATAACAAGTTGGATCCGAATTTAAACTAAACCTATCATTACTAATTTTTTTATTATACACTAATCTAATCTAGGTAACTGAATTAATATTTAATCTAAATTAATAATTGAATACCTCAGGGAAACAATTTATTGCATTGTTTTAATCTAAAATCTCTATCTCTCAACAACTATTATTTAATATTATGAAAGTAGGGAATAAATTAAGCAATACCCTAACAAAATAATGGTAGTTAGATAATGAAAGAAATTGGGCACATTTTGATTTCAATTCATCATCTAAACAAACCTTTTTAAAAAATCAGTAAATAATTGGCATCTTATACAGTATTTGGATCAAGAAAATCAACATCATCGTATCTGGATGTTTATCATTAAATTAAATGAAAAGTACAATTATATCATATTAGATAAAATAAATGTGTGAGCATGTGTGGAAATATGAAACACGAATGTATGTTAAATAAGAATTCTAAATACAATTTTGAATAATAAAACATATATATATATATATGTCATATTATTATTACTATTTGCGGGATATTCCGTGTAGTGAAAAAGCAAACGTCAGCATTTAGCTTTTTCACTACACGGAATATCCCGCAAATAGTAATAATAATATTACATCTTTTATCCGTGAAAACATTAGAATTAATATATATAATATACAAACCATCATACAATTACAAATATCCAGTAACGCCCTTTGTTTAAAGATCTATATCTCAATAATAGCAAACCTTGTTTGCTATTATTGAGATATAGATTGCTATTATTGAGATATAGATCTTTAAACAGAGGGCGTTACTGGATATTTGTAATTGTATGATGGTTTGTATAATTTCTATAATTATTTCAGTTAGTGTTAACAGTAGCTTTCTTTTCATATATATATATAGTTAAGCAAACATTTAATTTCTTTACAATTTGTACAGATATAAGTTCTGGATGTATTGACATCAGTGGCTGAAAACCTACATAAGAGCAGAAATCACAAGATAATTTTCTAATTTCTAATCTGACACATTTCATCTATCAAGTCATTTTGATACTCATATGGCAACATATCATATATTTAACCCTAAAATAATAAACTAAAATAAAATCCATATATTTTATTGCAAAAATGGTTTTCAGTTATCAGTCACTTCTGATAAACATATACAACTGAAGTAATATAACCTCACAATCCTGGTAATCAACTACAAAATTTATTTTATATTCCACATCTTGTTTTATAGCACTCTTCAGTTATCAATTTGTCTACTAAGTCTATAACAAGCAACATAGGTTAAGTATTTCAATTACATTATAAAATAGAACTAAAAATCATGGCATGTTACTTTAAATGCACGTTAACGAAAATAAGGGGTTTGAACCTAAGAATAAACACAAAATAAGATCAAATTATACTTTGAAAAATGGAAATAATTCTATCAATTAGCTATGTTTTATTTTTGCAAAATAAAAATGAATTATGCTATTAATTAACTATGATTTGCCTTCTTTTACTTGCTTATTCCAGTGATGATTAAATATTATGGAAGCTGATGATATGAAATGTAAATAATAAATGTGAAATGATAGAAGTTAGGCATTAATGATGGATTTTTTTCATAACTTTTAAACTAGTACTTTACACATGTGTCTGCATTATACTGTGTGTCATACAATAAATAATACTAATCAATCCAATCAGTTTACTTATGACTGTGTAAATAAATCATAATACGAACAATGACAATGGACCAAACAAGCTTCAGCAATAATTCTAACACAGCTGTTTTATGAGAAAATCAATTCTACTTTTATTCTTCTTTTTATCAATAAATTATCTGGCACATGGCTATGAGTAAGATGAAAGCATTCTATAAGGCACACATGGATAAAAGCTTTTCACAATTCTAATTTTATAACTAACAAGACAATAACACCCAAGTCGAATTTCTGAGATTAAATAAACTTGTGGGAATAAATTCTGATCACCAAAAATCAGGGAAATAATATACTTGGATTCATATACTCTAATTCACAATATCAAATATCAAAACTGGAGGATTTAATCTACTTCTATCAAATACTTCAATAACAAAGGGATTTTACTCTATCCTATAAGATATACTAGGCAACCTACCATATCATATATGCAAATAACAGAAAGGGAGAGATTACTCAATCCCATATGACACAATAAAACACCCCTAACATCACTCTACATAGCCACTAAATACTTTTATTATCAAACATAATAAAGAACAATAAACTCATACTTAAATAGATTCTAATCTTTCAAATTTAATTGGTCCATTCCCATCCTCTGAAACCGATAGACTATATATCATTTTACTTGCAATCTACACATTATTATAGTTGAATTTAATAATATACACATATATACAAGCATAATAATACACAGACAATGAAAATCCCAGTAGGTAAAGAACTACTGTTAAATAGCAATTACCAACTGTAAAAGCAATAACAGGAAACATTCCATATCTGATATAATATTTATAACTTGAAAACATCTTAATTACGGTTGAAAAACAAGGCAATAATTTCTGTTGGCAAAGTAAGACAAAATAATCTTTTTATAGGGAATTTACATTAGCACAAATCTAAAGAAAAAGTTTGGCTTAGATAAATAACAAAGCTTTATATTCAAGGTTAAATAATTATTGAAAATAATTATTTTCTTATCTATTGAAAAACGCAAAGATATAATATAAGTATCTATATAATGAACTTATTTTTTTTTTAAAAAAGTTATTACCGCTTCAACATTAAATGTACATCTCCCTTTTTTATTATACATGTATGTTTAGAATAAAACACACGATAAAAATTATACTAAAATAATAATAAATACCTTGTATAATATGTCCTATATTATAGATTTAATGAGATGTTTTAGTAGAAAACAATAATAAGTATAATAATAAAAATCATAAAACACTTCTTAAACTATCTATCTATTAAATATCAAATAACAATAATAATAACTAAAGTTTTTTTTTTCTTCTTTTCCTTGGTTGTAAAAATGAAAAGTTTTTTGATAGTTTATAAATGACATCTCTTGGTCATATCTTAAATAATAAAAATTATTAGCACAGATACAAATACTGACAAATACATAGCACATATTCCTGCAGGGAGACAAAACAACATTATTTGGGATCCAGAATAGCGCATTCAATATTTTTTTAGCAAGGCTAATAAACTGCTAGTAATATTATATAGGATAATTTTTTATTAATTAAGCAATAAACATTTTTATCATGATGCAAAAAAAAGTAATAATTCATATTTCACTCCTGGGATATATTCAAGCATTTATTTTATATTTTTAGAGCCATTCATGAACATATATAATTATTTAACTGATAATATTTATTTAGATTTACATGAGTTTGTTAGCAATATTCTAGATAGAAAAATTCCACAGCAAATGAGGAGTGCAATTAATAAAGTAAAGTCATATTCAATTTCATCCATTTTATAAATTCATTTCTCACAGTAATTGGGAAAAATAGATAAATATTAACAATTCATTCATTTGCACATTTTGTCTTTTTTTTTTTTAAATAGGCAAAAATAGAAACAATTAAGCAAATGTTCCAATAATAATGACAATAAAATTAAATGATTCATATGCACCCTTCTCAATCTTCTTTTATAACTAGGACAAAATTTATCATAAAGATTCCTTAATATGTCTAATAATAGTTCACATCTTTTCCCAACATAATAAAGGTATGTACACACTTCACTTTTCTTAATATTATAATTAAAATTTAAGAAAAGTAATTTTGAAAAATAAACATATATTCTTCTTTCTTCTTCACAAGTAGGATTAAAGTTTAAATAAAATAATTTTAAAATATATTATGTACTTCCAATCTTTTCCTCATATTAATAATTAATTTTAAATACTTTATGATGTAGATACACTTATGCATTTAAAATAATGATTTGAGGATTTTGAAACTGTTAATTAACAATAAAGATTAATGTACCTTAATGATTGTTCATGCTATCATTTTAGAAGAAACTTGTGGTACCTTTTAACTTTCAACTTAGTTTTTCTTGGAAGAATATCCTTTTAATAAAAATTGTACTATTAAACTTTGTTTAGAGAATAATTTGAAGTTCTATCAGTAGAGAATTTTTAGTTGATAGTCATCTTTATTTGATAGTTCCCTTAGAATTATAATTAACCCTTTTTGTAGCCCTCAAAAAAAATTGCCCAGCATTTATTCTTCCAATCCAAGGTTATTTGAAAGTTTAAAGCTCACCAGACAGAGTCTATTTGCTCCTCCCATTGCAATAAAACTTAATTTATGCAAGAAACTTTCTTTTCTTGAAAAAGAAAGTAGAAAAAAATCATTTTGAATATTAGAATAAAAATAAAGATTAAAAATTAAATTGAACTAAGAAATTATTTTTTAAAGTAACAGAATAAAATTGATAACAATTAATTTAGCAAATAAAATATTTTCTAGTATATTTATTGTTCAATAATTCACCAGTCCAATAATCCATTAATTCACTTAAAATGTAATTAAGCTGGTTTTTAACACAATTAGTTATGAAATTAAATATTTGGATATGAAACATGATACTTGATGGTTTAATGAAACATATGATTGAAAATGAAGTTGGATAATGCATGAATATTCACAAATAATATACAATAGGGATTAAACTGATATGACTGAAATGACAATTTTAATGATGATGAGTTAAACATATTTTACTGTTTATACAATAGATTAAAATATGAAAAGCAAATGAAGTAGAGAATCATTCAAACAAATATTAATATGGTTCTATAAACTAATAAAACCAATTAAAATCAACCTAAAGTAAACTGACTACTTTTGTGACAAACCACTCCCTATCCTATACTAATTATAAACTAAAGTAAGTTATTGAACATCTAATAATCCTCAAATTGCACCTATAATTACTTTTAAGCATAATTTTAAGCCTTTACTAAAAAAATTTACAAATTTCATGTTATTTCATTTTTTTTAATAAGATAATATCAGATGTTACTAATATAGTTCCAATTAATATTTCTGGGGCCAAACCAGAAGGTCACAATATATATATATATATATATATATATATATATATATATATATATATATATATATATATATATATATATATATATATATATATATATATATATAATAACAAGTCAGATGTCACATGACTTATATATAGCTTGCACTTACAAATATGTAAAATTAAGAGCATGCTAATAGCTCTAAACAAGCTTTTTTTTATTTATGATAAATGCTACTACAAGAGAAGACATTCAAATTAACATGCTCTTAATTTTACATATTTGTAAGTGCAAGCTATATATAAGTCATGTGACATCTGACTTGTTATTATTATTATTATTATTTTGCTGTTGTGGATTTGGTTAAATTAAATGGCTAAGCCTACTAATATATGGAGTATCTGAATTAAGTTTAGGCCCATATGATTTTTTCAGTTGGAGAGCTGACTTTAAAGACATGTAGATGTCTAAAAGTTTCAGATCTTTTTCTAACAATTAACTTTTAGATAAATGCTTTGCTTGAGTTGGTTTTTTAAATCTAATGTCCCAACTTCTCACTGAAGAGACCCATAGGTCGAAACCGGTCTGGGGATGGGGACAATCCAAGGTAAAAATGATTTGAATGTCTTCTCTTGTAGTAGCATTTATCATAAATAAAAAAAAGATTGTTTAGAGCTATTAGCACGCTGTTAGTTATATATATATATATATATATATATATATTTTATTACTACATATATATATATATATATATATATATATATATATGTAGTAATAAAATGGACATTTTTTGATATGTAAATAGGTTGGTGAGGTCCTCACAATGAATAATGAAGTATATCTTTGTTATTTGTACATATATAATCTACCATGAATTGATTTCATTCCGAGGAGAAAAGAGATTAAGAAACAACTAAATGTTAGTTATACACATAACCTATCTCATCCATGTTGCATTTCATTTCCATTATCCCGAGTTTCAAACCCATGTAGATTCTGCATGATCATCTAATTCAGATTATATTAGTACCACTTAAAATACAGATATGTATAAACATGTTTACATGTTTAATAATAGATGTGGATGTGACATTATGTGTAAATAAATAAAATATTCTTAAATATGTGAGAAGACATGACTAATTGACCGTTGAGTATAGAAAAACTTACCATGAGTTTCAATGTAATACTTAAATATATTTAATAATGATATTTACAGTGATAGATATTTTAACAAAGAAAATTTTAAAATAGAATTATAAAACATTGAATTATGTGTTTATGATTATTCTTTGTTTATAATTAGTTCCAAATATTATCCCAGACCCTGAACCCTCAAAAAATAGCTACTCTATGTCCATATTAACATAAATAAGATTTGTACTATGTATACAATTACCATAATCATCTTTATTTTGTAAAACAATTACTTGAAACTCTTAATTAATTTGTTTTAACTAATATAGTACGTAACTCCTATCTCTCAGTGTTGTGATTTGAGATTACTCTGTTATGTACAATTGTCATGATATAGACAAGGAAGATTATTTATGACTGAGATAGTTAATCAAATATATTACAAAAAAATTAACATGACTGTTCAAATGAACAAACATTGAAAAATATGTGTTGCAAATATATAAATATATGAATGACATATGTATTATGTAACACCTTACCTTTCTACTTTGATGATGATCATATTAGTACACAACCAAGCATTCATCATTTATTATATTGTATTTGGCTTATGTTAAAATAATGTCTCCATTATGTTATAAACTAACACTGATATATTACCTCTTTGTCCATGTACATTACATCAAATATACAAATAAATAAAATTAATGATGTCAACATTAACTTGGTTTTGAAATTTATAAGTAAATGTATTCTAGTAAATTTTTCCAGTAATCCATATTAATTCATTTCAAGTATAGGTGGTAACTAATATATGTTCTGGAATATTCATCATTAAAACTGGAAAAAACTCACTATACATATTGCCGCACACAGAAAATTAGTGCCTATCCATCCAATATTCCCAGACTAGTTTCTGGCTTGTGACTTTCATCAGTTAGGGCCTTGTATCTGAGAGCACTATATGACAATATAACTATAAAACTATATAAGCTATTAAGCATATATTAGGCACTAGATGGGGATTTTATGCACAAGCCTTCTGGCATCCATTGATTACTCTAGCTTGCTGTGTGTGCCAATATGTATAGTGAGTTTTGCCTGTTTTAATAACAGTTATAAGCAAGCATAAGAAGTGGTGGTCATGTGATATTTATTGGAATATTCATCATCTAAGTTTTCCTTAGTAATACTGGAATTTCTGCTTTGGAGCAAAGAGTTATAGGATTCATTCATAATGAGTCAATTTGATGTTTTACAGTGCAGATGTGAAGTGATAGGTCAATTCCATCCTAGCAAGTCACAGCTCCCTAGATAATGACTTTTTGTTTCCACAATGTTGCTTTTATACTTAGAAATGCATATTTGTTTTTATCATTATTCACATTTTTTTAATGATTTGTTTTGAGTGAAGTGAAATCATTAACTTATATATTATTGTATATCCTTGAATCTAGATATTGCAATTTATAATTAAAAATTTTTGATATTTTGGAAGTTAGAATACTTTGAAGTTATTTGCAAAGATTTTAGTTTCAAATTCCTTATTTAGTTAACTTTAATTATCAATGTTTATTCTTGCTTTCCTGCATATTCAATTATTGGTGTTTAATAGTATTTTCCTTCAAAATTGATTGATATTTATCTTTGAATTTTAAATTCGGGTCTTCTTTGTAAAAAATTGTAAATTCTTCAGCAGATAGTAAATTTTTATCTGCCTTGGAGAAGAAGCTCATTTTTCGACTAAAAGCAAGATCATGGTCATTATTTCAATTTACTGTTGATGTCATTTTTAATGAATATTAATATAATAAAAACTTTTATTTGATATTTCTTTAATTTAATATTAGTTTTTATTTTTTAATCGCGTTCATTCATTCGATCTTATTTATCATGCAATGTTATATTGCACTTGAATCATAACATATTTAACAAAGTGACAATTGTCCAAAGTTAGTTATCATATCTATCTGATAGCTTAATTAAAATATTTATTTGTAGTATAATTAAGTTAGGATTTAAAATGTGTGTTGTAATTAATGTTTTGTCATTTTTGTGTTTTTTTCCCACGTGTCATAGCATCAGCCAGGATGCGAACTGACTAATCTGGGACAACTGCTTGTAAAGCAGCTGTCATTGACCTCTGAACCACCAATGCTTGACACTTTTTGTGTTTTAATATTTCCTAATCTAGTAATCAATAAATAATGCTAATATCAGTTTTTGGATTCAGATTGCTCCACATGATGTATAATAGGTAGTGGAAACATGATAGGGGTATCCATAACAATATCATTAAGAAGTACTTCTCAAAATTTAATTTTCTGATAAAATTTACTGGTAATAAATTTTTGCTTTCTTATGAAATAAAGCAGGAAAACAAAATATATAGTATCTTCAAAAATGTATGGTTAAAAAAATACAATCACACCTTCTATTGGTTTGTGAATATATTTTTATTGCATTTTAGTTCTTTATCACTTTCTGTAAGATATTTAAGAATTATTAATTTCCACTCCTAAATGATATAAAACATCTCATTACAATGTAATAAAATATAAATATAAGAAATTTATAATAATTACTTTATTGGAAAATAAACCTTTTCAAGAGTAATTTATCATTTTATTTTACAATTTGACTTACCTAATCCAAAAATATTTTATTTTGACATGTTTGCAATGCAGTATAATGTGATTATTATTCATGAAAAAAGATGCTACATCAAGATAAAACTATACTACAATAATTTATCATATGCTTTATTAATAATCACTGCAAATAAGTAAACAAAAGTTTGGGGCACAAATATAATACATTTAACAAATAATTATTTGCTAACAACAAACAAACTTTTAAACATTATTCAAAGTGATTAAACATACGTAAGCTTTTGAATAAATTATATATATATTTTTCCCACAATAATTGGCATTTTAATTTCTTGAAAAATTGAGTTGGTTATGTAATTATGTATTGTATAAAATTACTGAATATTAATTGTGACAATTTAGATAAATTTATGATTCTAATTTGTTAAATGAATATTTAAAATAAAAAACAACATCAATGACAAAATATTAAATCAAAATATTGTTGTTTCTAAGTTAAATTTAATAACAAAATGTATATGCAATACATTTCATAGAACTAAAGTACATATACATGATAAAGATTTATTTTTTATTACATTGGCAATAAAGAAATCGTTTGACAATAACTTCTAGTTGTTAATAAAAAAAACTTTATTTAGATTTGAATCCAATAATAATAATAATAATAATAATAATAATAATAATAATAATAATAATAATAATAATAATAATAGTAATAATAATAGTAATAATAATAATAATAATAATAATAATAATAATAATAATAATAATAATAATAATTTTTATTTATTTATTTATTTATTTATTTATTCATTATGAAGCAAACAATAAATGTATAATACAGTGAGATAAAATTCCATACAAGAAATATCTTGTGTGAGGAATTTAAATGTAACAACTAAAAACACTAGTAATACAAAAAAAAAGTATAAATATAACATAAAATATTAAAATCACACAGATATTGCATTTGGCAATTCAATCACAGTAGTAAATAATTACAACATAATATACAATATAAACAAAAAATAATAATAATAAAATAAAACTAATGCATAGCATAATATAACCAGTGCCATAAATGCTTTTGAAAAATCAAATAAGATAGTGTTCATTAAATTCACAGAACAATTTTTTATAAATACATATTAAATAATTTAGAACCATTATAACTAAATTGCTTCCTACTGGATGTTTTAAGAAAATTAGGTAAAGCTAGCTGATATTTAGTAGATAAACGAGTGTTTACTAAAAACACTAATAAAATAAAAAAAAGAAAAAAGTATAAATATAACATAAAATATTAAAATTATACAGATATTACATTTGGAAATTCAATAACAGTAGTAAATAATTACAACATAACATACAGTATAAACCAAAATAAAATAAACAAAATAAAACTAATGCTTAGCATAATATAACCAGTGCCATAAATGCTTTTTAAAAATCAAATAACTAGTGCTCATTAAATTCACAGAACAATCTCTTATAAACATATTAAATAATTTAGGACCATTATAACAAAATTGCTTCCTACTAGATGTTTTAAGAAAATTAGGTAAAGCTAGCTGATATTTGTAGATAAATGAGTATTTACAACAGAAGATTAATATCCAAATGAAGTTTCCTACACTAAATATCAAGAATCACTCTATATTTATACAAATGGAAAACATCTAGTATATTAAAAGTGGCATAAATATCTTTAACAGATGTGGTACGTGATCTACCAAAAATGATATGCATTGTATAATTCTGTAAAACAGACAATGTAATCATTGCAAAAGTAGGACAGTTCCCTCAAACTGATATATTATAACATAATAAGCTTTGATAAAAAGAAATATATAAAGTAATCAAAGCTGACTGAGGAAAAAATTTAGATAAGTAGAAAAACATATAATTTAATTTACGTAAACGAGAACAAAGAAAGTCAATATGGTTTGACCAAGATAGTCTGGAGTCAATAAAAACACCTAGATAGCAAATATTATCAACAAATGAAATGTTAGCACAAGTACAAGTGCTATTACAATGCCAAAAATATTTATTACAAATAGTAATGTTAAGCGAATGAATATTTGACTTATAAGAAAAATTAGTAGCTTTTGTTTTACTCAGATTAATTGATAAATTATTAAATGCTAACCATTTACTAATTAGGATTAAATCATCATTAATTATTTTTTCAACAAAATTATATGAAACTGCTGCATAAGATAAAGCAATATCATCTGCAAAAACATAAGTCTTAGATTCTAAAGGTAGAGAAAACAAATCATTTATATAAACTATAAATAAAATGGGACCCAAAACTGAACCTTGTGGTACACCATGGTTAACTGTTATAAAAGAGCTTACAACACCAGAAATATTTGTTGCTTGTTTTCTATCCTTTAAGTAAATTGCAAACCATGAAATAAATCCACCACGAAAACCATATGAATATAAACGCTTAAGTAAAATTTTGTGAGATACAGAGTCAAATGCCTTAGACAAGTCTAAATAAATAGCAACAGTTTTAAAATCCTTATCTAATGAAGTTGCCAAATTGTTTACATGACTATAGAAAGTGTCCAAGGTACTTCTACCAGAAATAAATCCATATTGATGTTCAGATAAAATATTATTTTTAGATAAAAATGACATCATTTTCTCTTTAACCACCATCTCTAACAATTTGGATATTACATATATAATAGATATTGATCTATAATTGTCAAGCTGTACAGGATCACCCTTTTTAAAAAACAGGTGTAATAAAACCAACTTTCAAACAAGTAAAAAACAAACCAGCATTTAAGGAAAGATTAAACAAATAAATAAGAACAGGTATGAAAGCTGCCTTATTTTCCTTAAGAATCTTTGGTGTTAACCTATCTAGACCAGCTGAATGAACATTCTTTAAGAGATCAATTTTACCAGACAAATCCAACTCAGTAACATCTGTACACAAAAAAGAATTTAGACAAGAATCAGCAAAAGACAATTCTTGTACTGGTGTTCTATCCATTGACAGATCTGAAAAAAAAAATTAAACAAGTCAGCAACACATTTTTCATTATTTTCTACTTCAATCAAATTATCATTGTGTTTTATAAATTTAAGTTGATTTGACAAAGGTTACTTTACAAGAGAATTTATCAATTTCCATTTTAAAGAAATATTTTTATCATTAAAATATTTTTGATAATATTGAAATTTTAATTTCCGAATATCAGATTTAATCTCAGTATTCAAGTTCTTCAAAGTCAACAAATCTCCATCCAAACATTTTAAATGATTTCTTTGATTAATAATGATAACGATAATAATGATGATAATAATAATGATGATGATGACAATGATGATGTAAAACATAAAGGCTGTTATTTAATGTAAAACATTTAACAAATATAAATATATAAAATACATTTTATTAGAGTCTATAAACAGAAGAATCTCGTGGTAAAATGGTAATTACATTTTATTTGTTTTAATTCTGATTAAGTAAATTTGAGCATTTTTAAGGTCAAAATAGTTCAGATTTTTTTTTCTTGTAATTAAACTATAGCTAATAAAGTTATCAACATAATATTGGTCAGTAATTAGATAACTAGCTGTTTTTACTTCACAGATTTAAAACATCACATAACAAACACTTCTTTATCTTGCTCAATATATTAAAACATTAGCAAATCTCCACATATAATAGTGTCATATAATGCAACTTACTACAATTCATAATGTCTGAAGAATTTCATATTTAAATATCTATCTAGAGCCTAATTCATCTGGTATTCAAATAATTTCATTCATGACAACCATAAACTAAAAACTAGACCAGGGATATTGAATGAGTAAACAATATATAGGGATTTAAATGCTTCAACTTTCTGACATATGTTGATTATATTAGCTTGCATTAAATGGTACTATTGTATGAAAGTAGGTAATACTGCTTTCACTTATAGAATAGAAATATATTGGAAAGTTCGTCAAATCCACAACTAATGAAAATTACTAAAGTGATTGATTATGGCCAGCACCTTTGGTGGTTTTCAGTGGTGATAGAAAACAGCTTTGAAATATCAGATGATGTAATAATGGGTAAACTGACTTATATATCAATTTTATAAAAAAAAAAGGTAACAAATTATTATTAATTGATAAATAGCTAATTTTATATACACAGATAAACTTAAGCTGAGTCTATAGAAAGTACCAAAATTAAGATATAAAACATAACTTTATCCTAAAATTATGGTACTTCTCAGATTAACCTTCAACCTTTTTTTAAAATCAATTAGATCCATATTGAACCATTTTCATTAGATTGTTAGCAGATGTGGCTATTGATGACCTACCTACAAGTATTTTTAATCTATTTACAACATTTACAATAATTCAAGTCTTTTTATGGATCAGAGTTTGAATTTAAACGACAGTATGTGAAAGACAAAAAGATATGTTATCAACTAAACTACACAGATATATATATATATATATATATATATATATATATATATATATATATATCTGTTACAATATATATATATATATATATTGTAACAGTATGAAGAAAAGCAAAATTATTAACAGAAAATAAAATAGACAAAATGATTAATTATTAAATTGTTAAGATATGCTGATAATCTGTCATTTGTAACAGTAAGAAAACTTTGTAACAGCCTACAAATTAATGTAATGATAAAAAAGCTGCTATATTGTAACCGATTATAAATATATAGATGAGTGATAAAATGATAGTTGCTATACTTCAATAACTAAACACTAAACAGAATATATGATATGCTCCAGTGGTTCATCATTTGTAACCAAATAAAATTAAATGAGAAATGAATTTACTGTGCTAGCTAAAATACCATTTCTAATGAAACAAGGATGATGCCAACATATAAATAAGAACATATGCATATCATGCAATATTGTCTATTTTTAATTATCCTAAACATTAATTCTGTTATGCTAATAATGAAATAAATAAATTATCTCATTTCTCAACACATAAAATAACAAAACGAAAATTAAAACTATCATCATTAAAGATTTAAAATATTTAGATATTGGGGAAGCCATTTGAACAATAAAACATACTGGCCATTGTCATCAAATAAAATAATATTAAATATAGCAACTGAATAAAATTACCCACTGTGAGATTCCTGGAGTGCCTTATGCTTAACTCCAATAATAGGTTCTTTTAACTGAGAATCCTTCTGATTCCTCTTTTCATGTATATACGACCATTCCTGGTCACATGCACACACTGGTGCTGTTTATAACAACTTATAAAAAATATTGTATAAAGTTAATATTATGAAGTTGGAAAGGGATTAAATAACTCTTTATTCAGTTTAGCTAAGTACATGTATTTTTCCATGAACGCGACTAGATTGTTTTAAATCTAGATAAATATCTGTTTAGAGTGTACTGAGTTCAAACTCATTTGGTACATTTTTATCACACATGACTTGGATGACTAATGAAAAAAATGACACTCTTATATTTTACTCATGTCAATAAAACCATAAGATCCCCATATCACAAAAATTTTATATATATATATTATAACACCACCCGATATCTTTTAAACCGCCATTGTTGGCTTTAACCCGTAGCTTCGAATGAAGATATTTGTGAGCATGGTTTGATTCCATCTCACGCGCCAATCTTACATGTGGATAAGAATTATTTCATCGAAAACGTAAATAAGGGTTCTGGTATGTATATCTATTTATGGTAGCGCACCGAACCAGCTCAATCTCAGGGTTTGGGGACGATAGTCTAACTAGAGAACAAAGCTAAAACAATACCTAACTGAGTCTTATATGTCTAGTATTATGTACGATAGTTTATTTGTTATAAATCCATTAATCTAACCCGGATCTTATAAAATTTATTCTATTTACGACTATACCCATTACCAGTAAATCCCATTTATACTCGCATATAAATATATCAATATTCAAGCACACAGCCCATTTATTCTGATACACACATATATAATTCATACACACATCAAAATAGTGCAATTATACATCAGAGCTGTTTATTTAATGTTGTTATTTTATTTAATTTTAAAAGAGACATTATAGTAATTAATATTGAGGTAACACTAGTTTCTTTATTAAGACACATTCACTGAACATATATTTTTGTGCCACGTCAATTTACCTTAGTTCACGCGATCAAAGACAAGTCCGCATTTATAACTCTCCAAGAATACTGGTCTGGTAGATATAATGGATGGCAAACAGTTCCAATAGGGTATATCGAATAGCTTATCCCAGAGGTGGAGTAGGTGATTCACTCGCTTTATGAAAGGGTCCAATTTTCAAAGATCTTTCGTCACCATTACACTTGATGAAACAAAATTTCTTTATTTTAATAATGCAGTTCGTAAGTCCACTTCAGGTGAGTTCCACGACAAGTGTCCACTGGGCCGATTAACGAAACTCGCACTATAGAATTACCCCAACATTTTGGGTGGGAAAATATTAATGACTTCTTAAGAAAAAATTACACGTCCATACAATCTGTAGTTCAAGCCGCGTCTCCCCTTTTTTCTATCTATATCTCTCTTTTCGAGCACAACAAAAAGTTCTTTTGTTTTTCACTTTTAACTTTGTAAAATTTTCTCTGTGTATCCGTACGCCACTGACCAGTTCTTCCATTGTTCTTCAAAAATACCCACTTGACCAGTTTTCAGACTTCTCGACGCCAGTTATTGACTAAACTGCCTACAGCAATTGATTCATTTCTATTTCTGTCCTCATATGTTCAAGATATTAATTAACAAAAGAAAAACATGTGTTACCGACAATATTATTAAAACTTTAAAAAAAACTTAACGGATAAAATATACACGAATAATCAATTACAATTTATACAGCTCTATATGTAATTGATTGTAACCATCACCGTTAATACATACGCATATTGTACACTCGCACATACAACTATATTTACATACGCATACACACATAACTTTCGCACTCCTTGTAACAGGGTTCGAATGACTATTTACATATATATCTTTTCGCATATAATCGCTCCATATCAACACTCTCAATTAGCACTATTGCCTTATCTCTTGTATTCGAACCCCGTCTGTTACAATATCAAAGACTCTTATAGATATTACTAGCTCATTTTATGTATATTGATGAACAGACAATTATAGTCTTATTAACCTTTTAACCGCTAATTAAATCATTGGTTGTATGAGGTAAAAATCAAAGCTTTTAATTGGCCAACTCACAAACTGAAGACAAAGCCTATTGTTAAAACATATTCGCCTATAATATTAAATTCAACTCAGATACGTTTATAAAAAGTATATTATTAATTTTTTCAGGTTATGAAGAGAACGAAAGCTCTTTCAAAAAATAAATTGCTATTTATTTATTCTAAAATATTCAATTTCGGCAACATAAAAGCTATAATATAAACAAAAAGATCGACTTTTACATTATAGAAAAGTAAATATTTCTTTTTACTACAGCTTCAATATTTTTACAAAAATTTTCGATATTTTTCGAAAATAATTTTGTTTTTTTAGTTTATTTTTTAAAAATTATTTTTAATTTGTCAAATTATACTTTTTTTAATACTTAAATCACATTCGAAATGAAAATCTCAGCGTTTATTTTTATTTTCTTTGATCAGGCGGTTTTTTTGTTCTTTCCAGCCAATCAGAATGTCTTTTTCGGCTGAGAGCTTGCTAAGAACCAATCACAAATAATGTTCTTTCTTTGTTTAGGTTTAAATGCGTTTTTTTTTTATTTTTTACTTGTAAAATAAGTCGGAAGAGGTCACCATCGTACAGAACTTTTAAAAATCTCTTTAAAACGTATCGAATAAATTTTTTAGCATAAGAATCGGCTGAGTTAGAGTGACATCAACTGCTTACGAGAGGTCGCGTCAAAGACAGGCAAAGAGTTAATGGCTTCCAAACAAGCATCATGAAGACCATTACTGATATGGATGGCCATTTAACTAGTTACTTAACTTAATTATTTATCACAATATAGAGATGATAATGATGATGATAATGATGATGATGATAATGATATCATAATAATAATGATACTAATAGTGATGATGATACCAGCCATAGCTCTATAATAAACTCACCACAATAAATTTATCTTTATAAACTCATAGGCACTTTTTAAAATCATCCCTTGTCAAACTGGGATTTAAATATTATATTCACTAGCATTTATATATATTTCATGCTTATTTACTAAAATATTTTAATAGTTAAAACTAGGATTCAATAATACTAGTGATGATGACTGATCATCACACAGCATCTCTCCATGTGATACTCAACTTTCTACAAACCCTTATTTACTAAATATATTAATTATGTTAAACATTAGATTTAATGATTATAATTTATTTAATCAATGATGGTGATCATAGCTCACGTACAGTACTATTTTTTAAATGGTGTTTTGATCAATAATATGATATCCATCTTTGATGAGGATGATCAAAACTCAAAGGCATACACAATTTTAGCCTTCCATTATTGACCTATAATTATTAAAACTTGGTTATTATCAAGCATAATCTTTAAATACTTAAATGTAAATCAACATTCTAGCTTACTTAACATTTTGCGAGTGCTTGCCTAATACTTGCAAGTGATTGCTCAATATTTATGAATGATGATGATCAATTAAAATGACAGAATTAATACAAGAAAATACAACAATATTTTTAATAACAACTCTGAGGCCAATTAAGATATATAATTATATTTTATTAATACTATTTTTCTTTCTTTAAAATCAAATTTACTAATTAGATAAATGGTTTATTATTACATTAATTAAATATAGAACTAATACAAAAATTTATATACGCATAACCAAATAAATTTAATATACAAGTTGTCATTTTGGATATTTTAAAATAAGCTGGCTTAAAATGACATTTAAAAAAAAAATTTCATTGAATGCTTACATAAGACCTTTCCTAACTTATTATATCATAGAAATAAATTTCATATATAACTTGTGTGTTTTATTTCACATCCATTCAAATGTAAATCTCTGCTTTATAATTTACCATATTTAAACTAATCATGTATAACTTATTCTTTTGACATGTTTGAATAAGCAGTTACACATGCACACACACCCTGTGATATGTCAACATATATTTGTAAAATATGTTCTCTTTATATTAGAGATTAATACATAAATCACATATATAAAAATATTCTTGCAACCTTGAGCAAAATAAAATAAAATACATTATATCAATTTTAATATGCAACAAGATAAATAAAAAAACAATATAAATGCATATATTTATAGGTTGCTCATTATCATAACAAATGAAGAACAATGAAAAAAAATTTCAATATTACAATATATAATAAAAATAAAAAATAAAAAAAATAATGAAAATTTAATGTTAAAGTTTGAATTGTGTTTGTGTTATGTTATGTGATATTGAGAATAACTATCGATAAACAAGCTTTTAATGTTTCTGTATCAAAAGAAAAAAAATGCCTTGACCAATAAATTAAGGTTTACTTTTAATAAGTAATAATAAAAGATTTGTTAATAAAAGTTCATAGTTACCTGATTATTTTCACTTCTCATAAATGTCTCAAGTTTGAATTTTCAGACTGCTTGTCTCAAGGATAGCTTCAATAAGTTGATTTGCTCCATTTAAAAAAAGAAAAGTTCTTGCAGATACTTTTAAGATAAACATGAATTAATTGACTTGCTTATTGCCACAATTTTAAAATTATTTATTGTTGATACTTTTGATAATGCTGAATTTGTTGACTGGCTTGCTTCTATCATTTCAAAAAGAGTTACTACAAATACTTTTAGATAAGTATGAACTGGTGGATTTGCTTGTCTCTACCATTTTAAAAAAAATTGTTGTAGACACTTTAGATGACTATGAGGAAAACATTAACAAAAATTTGATTCATAGCTTCAAACCTGGTTATAAATGGCTTTTATTCATCTTTCCTTTCTTCTTCTCTTGTCCAAGATGATGATTAGATTATGTTTGTGGCTGACTTTAAAATTGTCCATTCTTTTGGTTTCAGCTGCTTGACTCATAAAAAACGAGAAGATTTGATGTCACTCTAAATTGGCTACTTTTTATCTCACATATACATATTGTATGTCATTGGAAAGATAATCAAAAGTTCTGTAAAATGGTGCCCTATTATGAATTATTTTACAAGTAAAAAATCAATAAAAATGACCATATAAGTCAAACAAAACCAAAGTACCGCCTTCTCACCACCTTTTCTTGAATCTTATTGGCTGTCAATATTCTGTCAAGAAGGAATATGGCTGCCAAAAAGTAAAAAGTTACGTTTGTTTTGTGTTTTATTTTGAAAATGATAAATGAATGTTTACAACATTTTAAACAATATTTGAATTGAATTACAAATTATTATTGATAAAATAATACTAAAAATCAAATTATTTTAAAAAAATAGTTAAGATGTTACCAAGAATTATTTATTTATTGCTACATATTTATCATAACGTAAAAGTGAAAAAAAATGATTACATCAGAAATGTTTTTGGTTGGTCAAAATAGCGTTACTTTAATTTCACCGCAATTGAATATTTTTTAAATTATAATTCAAATTTTATTTTTGAAAAGTCTTTCATTTACTTTCGTAATCTGACAAATTATTAATATACTTTTTACAAATGAAACTAACATATTATATTATTAAAAGATGAATCTATTTTAACAATTGATTTTGTTAAAGTTATGAGTTGGCCAATTAAAAGTTTTATTTTTAACTCATTTGGCCAATTATATAATCAGCACTCAAATCTTGCTGGGAATTACTTATATATGTGCACATCTTTGTCTATACTGACTTTAAAAGAAGAGACATTTTTCTTCTTTTAGATTTTTCTTTTTTTTAGAGAGAGGAAAAAAAAATCAATAACTCATACTCTTAAAAAATGAATACTGTTCATTTCCTTTCCATTTAAAACAATTGCATATTTCGTTCAAATTATTAATTGATTTCCATTCAGTAAATATTGTTTCACTCATTTCAAAAGCAAAAATTGAACTGCTTCTCCTCACTAAAAGATATTGAGAAAAAAAACTGACAGCCTACATCTCTTCCTTAATAACCTAAAAAAAACTGACCACTAAGTATTGTTTCATTCATTTATATGGCAAATCTTTGATCAAAAAAGGACCACCTGGAAATCTTGTCTTGAGATAAAGATCAAAGCTTCACAAGTTTGATGGTCTGTCACAATTAATAAAAAAACTTAGGATTAATTGTTACTTTTATTACATCCAAACATCACTTCCCTCTCTAGATATCAAAAATCTAGATAATACAAAAAAACAACAAAGCCTGCAATCTTAGTCATAGTGTAAAAATGTTTGATGTTTAAAATATTCATACTCACATGTGTACATTTTCATATCCTAATCTACTAATCTTGATTGCTTTATTTTACACTTTCTTTCTGATCTGCCTTATTTAATAAATATATAGCTAAATAATTTCAAGACATTATTTAACAAAATATAATAAATCCCTATATTAAATATTGTTTCTTATTACCTTCTCTCTTTATAATGGCTTATTTACTAACTATTTATAAACTATATAATAATAAATACACATATAAATATATATATATAATTTTTTTTAATTAAATAATATATATGTGTGTGAAATGAATCATACATCTACAATATATATATATATATATAAATATATAAAAAAACAATATATATATATATATATATATATATATATATATATATTCTTTGACACTAGTTATTTCATTAATCTTTTTATTATTGTATAAATTATTTACAGCTAAAATACTAGAATATGTATTTATATTATATATACAATAAAAATAAATATAATGGTAATTAACTATTATATACAGTCTTTCCACCTGCAGAAGTACTTTCAGTTAATTCCTTAACATGCCTCAACTGCCATTAAATTTAAAAATAAAATGGAAGCAACCGGTCATTTATTCAAATCTCATAAATCCCAAATTTTAATGTATTAATCTATTAATTATATTCATTTTATTTCTATTTATTAAAATTGCCTCATTAATTTTTCTTTTATTACAGTTTCTTTTTTCATGAAGAATTTTAACACTTAAACAGGTTTCTGCAGATAATAATCAGTCAAATGAGATCGTTAGAAAATCAAACTACAGCGTTTTTAAAAAAGTACTGTTAGTAACATTAAAGACTTAGAAAGTCCCAAGAAGGCTTCAATTAATCATAAAAAATGGATTAATAACTTAAAATCAGTCAAACAAGAAATTTCTAAGACAAATAATCCTTCAATAAGCAATACTTTTCTACATAATGATAATTCTTCCATGAATTTCAATGAAACAGTAAATGAAGAAGGGATGGCTGAATTTCTTAACTTATTGCAAACTATGGGTATAAGCAACAAAAATGTTAGAAATGCTGCTTTTTAAGGGAAAAATGACAAAACCTTTTTCTTTTAATACACCTGACTTTAAAACTGTGGAAAAATTAAACGCTATAAAAAAAGGAACATCTAAGTGATGAAAGCAAAACAATTAGGATATCCTATGGCCGTGTTGTAAAATTTCAAGACAAAAATATTCACTCATAATTAAGCAATATCAATGTGGAAAATAGTCATATATATATATATATATATATATATATATATATATATATATATATATATATATATATATATATATATATATATATATATATATATATATATATATATATATATATATATATTACTTAACCATGAAGATATTATGAAGAATTAAGATATTCTGAAGACAGAAGATAGTTTTTTGATGGCGACTTAGATGTTGACCAAAACAACAATATTGCCTATGAATTCAATCACCATATACCTCAACAATTGCTAAGCTCTTTCACAGATTATTACAAAAATAGATATCTTATCATGGCTGTGGTGGATAAACATAGGAACCTGTATACATTCCCTATAAATATATTATGCAATGATATTACAAAAAAGATATCTAGTATCATATACACAAAGTATTAAATCATCCAAATAACTGATACCTAATTTTAGAATGTAAAATTATATGCCAAAAGTATATAATACAAAAAGCTCTAAAATCCTCTGATTATAAAGTGATTCTAGTTAGAGATATGGACAGGCCTGTAATATTGGAGGGTATGATTCAAAATCGTTATATAGATTATGAACAGAAGGACCTGCAAAAATGTCTCAGACAATATGAAACTGAAAAAATTTCAATATCACTTGGAAAACATTAACAAACTTTGCCAAATTCAATCTAATATTTATGAAAGGAATTTTACCAATGTCAATACTGACAGTCCATTATGCTGAGATAGTCCCCTTGATTATTTCATTTAAGGGTATCCTGCTGCAATGCTTCTGATGTTGGTCAGGAATTGTTCCAATAAAATTTGCAGCCAATGTCACTTTAAAAAAACTAGGTTTCACAAATGTACTCAGATCATTGCTTACAATAAATGGGTCAATTTTTATACTAAAAATCAAACCATCCTTTGGATTTGTTGTTATGTGATCAGCAATATTTGGATAAATTACCCTTGATGGAAATTATAAAGCTGGTAACAGCACAGGTTTTGATATCACAGTTTTCTGCTGAGCAGGTAAGTAGTAACATATCTATCTCAGTGAACTGTGGGCTGGCACTTCTTAAATAAAACTAGTTTTATCAGTGACAGACTCATTACAAGGCTAAAAGAAAAGCTGTGAACATGAATAATAAATCAAGTAGCCATTCTTCTTATCTTGATACTAGAGATCTTTCTGACTCAGGTAAAAGCTCCTTAGATGTAGAGTCAAACTCAAACCTGAATCAAAAAAAAAAAGCTGAAGTATAACAAGAAAAAAAACCTGTTAGTAATTGTATAAAGCAAAGCTTGGATAACTTGGACAGCATGAACAATTTTTGCCTACCAAGACTTGTGGGTCTTGCAGCTTGGACTATCACTTAGTTGTTGGAGTGCTAGATGAACCATCTGGATTACTCCCTGTGGAAGAGATGGTAAAGGCAATATTAGAAATAATTTAATAAGTTAATTTACCAAATATGCTGTGGATATGTTCTTTACTCTATGAAATGCTCTGCCAGACAATAATGTGCTCATTGTCTTAAATCATCCATGTTTTTTTTAAAGTTATAGGTGTAAATGTACAGCAACTTAATTCCATCAAAAGGGCAGATGCAATTGGATGCTGGATATGTATTTTCTTTCCTAATTTGGTATGTCTAGCAGACACCAAGCTCCATGCAAGAACAAACCTCCACATAATTAAAAAACTATAGAACCTAGGATCTTTTAACTTTTCTATGGCCACCGATCTCTCAGTAGGAGTTGCAATTCTTAACCCACATAATTTGCCAGTACAAAGTTTTAGAACAAGTTTATTCAATAACAATATAATTTTTTAACAATTACCATCAATGCATGTAATTTTAATATTTTTCTCTATCTCAAAGGGGATATATCATTGATTTATAATACATTGCAATTAATTAATATAGAACTAAATGCCAATCTTTTTCCACATACTTGCTTGAGGACTTCCATCTTAGCTATAAAGAAATTAACCATAAATAGTTGCACTTTCTGAACACTCAGTTGATGTGTGCACATGTTTTTTCACATCTGATGCCTGCTCCTTTTAAACCAGACAATAATCCATACTAATAGACCCCCTCTGTTATTCACCAGATTTACATTTCTACATTAACCCAATACTATCTCCCACTGCATTTTCCGACCATCATGCTCTAATTGTCTCATTGTCCATGGTACTACTCCCCAAGCCTGTCCACATGTCAAGCTAACAATCAGAATATTACTTAAGTCAGTAGCACCAGAGGCAATAATCTCTGAGGCCTATATTTTTTATAGAAAAATTGACATCCTCTCTTTTGCTTTGGCTGAGGGTTAGTTTGCTTTCATTCATATTTTGTCTTTTCTGATAAATTGCTATACCAGGAAAAACAAAAGACTGACCACCCTTTTTCAAAAAATGGAGGTGATACAGAAAACCTTAAAAGAAATTCCTCCAACACACACTACAGTTCAAACAATCATAGCACTAAAGCAGCAGTTATACAACATACAACATCCTTTCTTTGAATATCTTGCAACCAATAAATCCCAATTTTATATTTCTAAACCACATAGCTTTTCCAGAGGCTATGTTAGGTGGGTACTCACTTACCAGAATTAATCCAGGACACCTGCAGCAATTAAAGTAGTAAAGAACATATATACTGGTATTCCAATGTTAAAGCAAATTCTAATTCATTATCAGAGCAAACTGGCAGACACCAATATTCAGCATGAACAAGAGTTTAGTCATGAACCTAGTGAGATGAGTCATGTAATTTCTGGGACAGATCTTTATTCTGAATTTTCCTCAATGTCAGACAGGACTCACCTTAGTCTCCATGGAATTTCCATTATTGATCTTAAAACACCTTCAAACCTTTTCTATACTGATAATCCTAAATATTATGAACTTCCTAGCTGCCGGACCACTATTAATTGATGGGGTTTAGCAAATTGCTATGTTGCCATTTCTCAAGGAGATAGTCCATTCCCTCTCAAAAGTCTACACTCTATATCCATAACACCATTGTTAATAAAAATATAAAATCCACAATCAATGATAAACTCCATGATAAGATTCTGTCACATATATCGACCATTTCATTTGCCAAAAAGGAGCATTTATTGTGGAAGCTATTAGCCTTTTTCATTAATAGTCGACAATGCAAGAGGCATAGAAGATCCAAACACCTTGTCATGCAGCTGGACATTGCAAGAGCATTTGACTCTGTCAATTTCTCACACCTTGTTCAGTTGCTGGAAGAACTGGACATTCCCCCTGACATTATTAATATTATTTTCAATCCTCTAATGAATAGGCAGATTTCTATATCATTGAATGGCAAATTATCTAAATCTTTCAATCCAACTAAATCTATCCCTCAGGACTCTCCATTGAGTGCCCGTTTATTTATTTTATGTCAACTTCTTCCTAATATCCATTGAACATAATCTTCCTGGAAATGTACATACATCACAACCCATATATGGATGACCTGGTGGTAATTTTACCATCCTATAAGTACATCCCTGATTTAATGAAATTAATGTCACAATTTTCTCACAAAATGGGATTATGCTTCAATTTGGAGAAGTCAGTGACATGGAGATTGTCCTCAGGTGACAACATCCTTTTCCTCTTTACAGCTAAACCCCCAAATTTCTCAGCTTTGCTTTTAATCTCTCACCTTTGGCAATGAGGAGGAAGATTCAAAACACATTAATGATAACCACTAATAAAATCATTGGTTTTTTGAGAATGGTATACACCTCCTTATATTCCATGATGGCTCTTCTTAACATGTTGTTATTTCCAAGGATTACTTTTTTCATGCCATTTGTGAAATTCACTGGAAAATTCATTTCTGGCATCAACTTGATTTGTTCTTGCCTTCTTTGATGAGGCAGAATTGTATCTATCAGCCTCTAGAAGATGCAAATGCCTACTAAACTGAATGTCACAAGGCAACATTCACTACAGGTGTTTTGGCTTCAGTGTGACACCAATAGTTTTATAAACTTAATATAATTAAAAAAAAATATTTCTAATTGATGTGCTGTCCACAGATACTCCTCCTCTTAAAAGTAATTGTTAGCTTTTTGATTTATTAACTGAAAATTACCAGAATAAATTTAGTTCCAAATTAGGTCAAACCCAATAAAATTAGATACTGGGAGGCTTGTAATGTCATTTATGATTCAATCATGCCAATAAGTTCAACTCTTAATGTAACCACATTTGACCTTTTAAAAAATTTAAATTGTGGTGCTTGGAGCCAAAATACTTTGATTTTTTTGTTAAGCATCAATCGTGTTGCATGTCCCATAGATATTTTGGTAATAAAACAGATGTTGCAAGTTGACCGATGATAAGTGTGCTTTATACCATATGGAGGAAGAGATGCATGGACATATTTTAACAGATGTATTAAATTGAATGACTGCAGAACTATATCAATTTTCAAAAGGAAAAACCCATTGATGATGACATTAATTCAGAGTGCTGGTTCAGGAAATTTTGGGAAAATATGAAGTGCCACTTTTCTATTATATAGTATATGGCTAAATCGATGTTCACTCATGTTTGAATCAAGTTGCACAAACCCTCTAATAGTATTCATCAGGAAAATCAAAACTATAAAAGAAAGAGACTATCGGATTGCCTCACAAACAATGCTAAAGTGTACTTGGGAGCTAATAGACATTGATAAAATTGCAAGAACATATTAATAAAAACATTGTTTAATAATTTTGAATAATTCCTTCAAAAATAGTTGTAAAAGTTATTTTGTAGAATGACCTTGGGCAAATTTTGCTCAAAAGATCTTATTTGTATTATTGGCATGTTGACATACTTATATTTGCATGGTAGAATGGTTAGTCTGGGTGATTTAACTCATGAGTAATTGTATTAAGAGTTCATTCATGTATATAATTATAAAAAATATCTTGAAAGTTCACTGTAACTAATAAGTAATAATAAATGATTTAAATAAAATGAAAAATAAAATAATTTTAACACTTTCAATATCAAACTTAAATTTATTATTATATGTTCTTTTATGATCCAAGAATACTGAAGCAGTCATTAAATCATTATTATTTCTACTCTTCAAATACATATATAACAACTCATGCTCTCTTAATATTTTTATAATATGACATCTCAATGCAACTATATATGGTAACATAAATTCACCCAAAATTTGATACAGAACATTACTTTCCAGTTGGCAGCTATAATATTTTTTAAAATTATTCACTAATTTATTAATAGTATTTGTAACAAAATAAAACGTTAAACATATATATATATATATATATATATATATATTGTACATATATGTATGTTCTCATATCCCACACATATATTATTTAATTAAAAAAAAATTTATTTTATATATATATATATAGATTTATGTGTATGTATATTATATGTGTAATATATAGTTGATAAATTAATAGGTGGTGAATGAATATAATGTTGTAAGAAATGATATTTTAGTATGTTATTTTTCTTATTAAATAATTAATATATTCAGTTATTTAGTTTTATTTTTGGTTAAAATAAAGCAGTTCAGAAAGAAAGTGTCAAATAAAGTGATCTAGATAAGAGATTGGGATTTGAAAATGTACACGTGCAAAAGAGTGTGAAAGAATAAGAATGTCTGTAAAACACAAAAACGCTTTTACACCTATTTGTAATGGCTATAGATTGCCAGCTTTGTTGTATTGTTTTTATCTGTATCTAAGATTTTGTTTTAAAAGAGAGAGGTGCTTTGAGGAAATAAAGGTGATTATTAATTTTCTTGTAAAATTGCGATAGAACATCAACTTGTCAAACTCTGATTTTTATCTCAAAATAAGATATGCAGGTGGTCAGTTTCTTTGACCAAAGATTGGCAATATAAATGAATAAAATGTTTAAAAGTGACTCAGTCATGATTATTAAAGAGAGATGTAATTATTAAACAGAGATGTAACTCTCACTCAATTTTTTCCTCGTTATTAATGTTGAAAAAAGAAAAAAAAAGAAAGTGGGCGATTTGATTTTTTTTTTCACTCTTTAAAAAATTGAAAAAAAGGAAAAGAAGGAAAAGACTCTTGTATAAAGTCAAAATAGACGAAGATGTGCAGATATACAAGTAATTCCCAGCAATATTAATATTGAAAAAAGAAGGAAAATGGAACAAAATTGAATTTATAAGAAGAGGTTATTGACAATTCTATGAAATGAGATTAACATATTTTTCTGAGTATAATACCATGACTCTGCATTGCTAAACCATTTTTTTCTGCTTCCTGATTAATACAGAATGAGTTAAAATCGCTGATCTGTCTATGGACTCATATACCAGTCAAATAATAACCAACAAAATGAAAGAGTTTGAAGCCAACCACACAAGCTATATGAAATTCTTCTTTTGTGGCTCCTGGTCTATTAAAGTCTCATTACCTTTGGATGAATGGAGAAGAGGAAGGAAGAGGAAAAGAAAAAGTATAAAATCCATATATAGCCAAGTTTGAAGCCATGAACCAAATTTTTGTTAAAGTTTACCTCAGTCATCTAAAGTGTCTACAGCAATTATTTTTTTTAAAAATGGGAGAGACAAGCAAATCCACTAGTACATACTTATTAAAAAGTATTTATAATAGCTCTTTTTAAAATGGTAGAAAAAAGCCAATCAACAATAAATAATTTTAGAATTAAAGAAACAAGCAAGTCAATTGATTCATGTTATCTTAACAGTATCTGCAATAACTTTCTTTTTTATGGAGCAAAGACAAGCAGTCTGAAAATTCAAACTCAGGACATTTATAAGAAGTGAAAGTGATCGGGTAACTATGAACTTTCTTTAACAGATTTTATTCTTACTTATTAAAAGTAAACCTTAATTTACTGGTCAAAGCAATTTTTCTTTTGATACAGAAACATTAAAGACTTGTTTATCTATAGTTATTTGCAATATCACACAACATAGAACAAACATAGTTTAAATCTTTAAACTTAAATTTTTCATTATTTTTTTATTATTTTTTTTATAGTATATATTGTAAAGTTGAAATGTTTTTTTTTAATTGTTCTTCAGTTGTTAATGATAATGAGCAACCTATAAATATATGCATTTATAATGTTTTTTTTATTATTTTATCTTGTTGCATATTAAAATTAATATCATGTATTTTATTTTCTTTTGCTAAAAGGTTGCAAAAAATATTTTTATATATGTAATTTGTGGGTATACATTTTAAACATATATGTTAACATTACCGAATGTGTGCATGTGTAACTGCTTATACAAACATGTCAAGGAATAGGTTATATATATAAATAGTTTAGGTGTGAGAAATTATAAAGCAAGGCTTACATATGAATGGAAGTGAAATAAAATACACGGGATACATATGAAATTTATTTTATGATATAATAAGTTAGGAAAGACTTAAGTAAGCATTCCATAAAATGCATTTTTTTTTTAAGCCAGCTTATTTTCAATATCCAAAAATGACAAACCTATATATTAAGTTTATTTGCTTGTGCTTATATAATTTTTTATATTAATTTTTGTATTGAATTAATGTAATAATAAGCCATTTATTTAATTATTGATTTGATTTTAAAGAAAGAAAGAAAGAGTAATAGTATTAATAAAATATAATTATATATATCTTAATTGGTTTTCCGAGTTCTTATTAAAAAAAAAAAAATATATATTGTTGTGTTTTCTTGTTTTCATTCTATCATTTTAATTTATCATCATTGCTCGCAGTTATTAAGTATTATCATTCGTAAATATTGAGCAATCACTTGCAAATATTAAGCGCTCGCAAAAGGTTAAGTAAACTAGAATGTTCATTTATCTTTGGGTATTTAAGGATTATGCTTGATAATAACCAGGTTTTGGTAATTATAGTTCAACAATAAAAAGCTAAAATTGGGTTGTGTCCAGGAATTTTGATCATCCTCATCAAAGATGGATATCGTATTATTGATTAAAATGTTTCAAATGATGCTATATAAGAGTTATGATCGCCATCATTATCATTAATAAATTATAATCACTCAATCTAACGTTTAGGATAATTAATATATGTAGTAAATAAAGATTTATAGAAAGTTGAATCTTATGCAAAGAGATTCATGATGATCATTCATCATCACTAGTATTATTAAATCCTAATCTTAACTATAAAAGTATTTTAATAAATAACTATAAACTTATATGAATGCTAGTGAATGTAATATTTAAATCCCCGTCTGAAATAGGATAATTTTTAATAGATGTCTATAGGTTTATAAAGATAAATTTATTGTTGTGAGTTTATTAATAAGCTATGTCTAGTATCATCATTATTATTATTATCATCATATCACTATTATTATCATTATTATTATGATATCACTATTATTATCATTCATCATTATTATCATCATCATTATCACCTTTATATTGTGATAAATAATCTAGTTAAATGGCCATCAATATCAATAATGGTCTTCACATGCTTGTTTGGAAGCCATTAATAGGATTATACTTGTCTGTTCATCAATATGTATAAAATGAGCTAGCAATGTCTATAAGAATCTTTGACCTATAATATAAATTTTAGTAATATTGGGATATTGTAATTTTATCGATATAGATAAAATATAAGAATGTCATTTTTTTTTCATTAGTCATCCAAGTCATGTGTGATAAAAATGTACCGAATGAGTTTGAACTCAGTACACTCTAAACAGATATTTATCTAGATTTAAAACAATCTAGTGGCGTTCGTGGGAAAACACATATACTTAGCTAAACTGAATAAAGAGTGATATAATCCCTTTCCAACTTCCTAATATTAACTTTATATAATATATATTTTATAAGTTGTCATGAATAGCACCAGTGTGTGCATGTGACTATGAATGGTCTTATATGGTTGGAAAGAAGAATAGGAAGGATTCTTTGTTAAAAGAACCTAGTATGGGAGATAAGCATAATGTACTCCAGGAATCTCAAAGTGGGTGATTTTAATTAGTTGCTATATTTAATATTCTTTTATTTGATGACAATGGCCAGTATGTTTTATTGTTCAAATGACATCCCCAATATTTAGATATTATTAAATCTTTAATGATGATAGTTTTAATTGTCATTGTTATTATTTTATATGGAGAAATGAGATAACTTATTTATTTCATTACTAATGTGACAGAAGTAATGTTTGGGATAGTTGCAATCGGGCTATAATGTTATATTTGGTTATTGAATTGTGGCAACTATCATTTCATCACTCATCTATTTATCTATACTGTGACAATGTTTACTTGCTGTTACAAATAACAGATTAGATAAACATACATGTTAATAATGGATCATTTTCTATCAATTTATTATTCTTTCAGTTACAAACGTTTCCTATCATTACTGTTACATAGTCTTTCTTTCCATTTCCGTATCAAATGTCTTATCATTCCGTTATAATATATATATATATATATATATATATATATATATATATATGTGTGTGTGTGTGTGTGTAAAATACAATATCCGTTATAAAATATTATATATAGTAAAAATAAAATAAAAATAATGGTAAATACAATATTATAGTTTAAATTCTTTTGTAGCACTTTTGATTATGTGGTAATCCTTGTCAGCTTTAACTGAATTTCAAATTTTTTAAACTTAATGTTATGTATATTTCCATAAGCTGTGTGTAGCCATATTTGCAACTTGCTTATTAATAACCTAATCGTTATATTTATCAATCAAAATTACCTCTTTAATTTTCCTCTTTTTATGACTTCTTTCTTCCATTAATATTTTTATTTCACTACTATTAAATGTAAATCTATAAAAGACTTGTAATTATAGATTTACATTTAATAGTAGTGAAATAAAAATATTAATGGAAGAAAGAAATCATAAAAAGAGAAAAATTAAAGAGGCTATTTTGATTGATAAATATAAAAATGATGTTATTAATAGGCAAGTTACAAATACAGCCATACACACCTTATGGAAATATACATAGCATTAAGTTTAAAAAATTTGATATTCCGTTAAAGCTGAAGAGATGTACCACGCAATCGATAGCGCTACAAAATAATTTAAACTATAATATTGTATTTACTATTTTAAAAAAAAAGTTTTTAATATATATATATATCTTTAAAAATTCCAGTTGAACATTTGAAATATATGGAATTGGTGTTCATTTCTTACTATCACTCTTTAACTCTTTTATACCGTAATAACACTTTTCAAATTGACATTAAGTATTATTAATCTGTTTCATCTTATAACACATTTCAAGCAATTGATTGCCAAATATTTCAATATTTCATATTAATTTATCACACTGGTAACGATATTTTTTTTATTATGAAACAAAAAAGATCTAAACCTTTCCATCTAATGTGTAATTGGAACTATAATTGATATATATATATATATATATATATATGAGAATATATGAGAATAAGAAAATATCAAAATGTTTTTAATAAGATTTTAAAAAAATATCAGGAAAAGAAATCCAGTTTAAGATTTCACTTGTCCATCTTTTATCATCTCTACTACAAATTCATTCTTTTAATTTTTCCAATAAAGTCACTAACATCTGATTATTCTCTTACCCATATATTGTGTTTTCAATCCCTATTTATTATTTCCAACATGCATGTCTCCATACTTCTTTGAGTAGTCTGAAGTCCCTGTATTGCTCTTCTATTAAGTGTCCATGTCTCAGTTTTATAGGGAGACCTGGTAAAACACATTTATTAAAAACCTTCCTTTTCAAACACATAGGCATATTTTCTTTTAGGATCAAGATATTTGTATCAAAAACATTCCAACCAAGTTTAATTCTATGACTAATTTTATCCATTATGTTTCCATCTGTATTAATAATCTGACCAATATATTTGTAACTGTTAACTTCTTCTAACTCATCATAATCAATCTTTATTTTCATATTTTGAGAAAAGCCATTAAACATTACTTTAGTATTTTTAACATTTATCTTTAGTCTACTTTCATCTAATAACTCCGGCAACATTTTCTGCAGCTCTAAATCATTATTTGCAAAAACAATTACATCATCTACAAAATTTAAATCACTTAAATAATCTCCATTTACTTGCACTCCTTTAGCTTCCCATTTTAATCCACAAAATACTTCTTGCATCACTGCTGTAAAAAAATTTGGAGATATGGAGTCACGTTGTCTTACACCATTCTCAATGTTGACATTCCTAGTATCATTATGTAATTTAATTGTTGCTGTTGCATTTTTATTTATAATCTTTAAAATATGACAACATTTGGGACCTATACTTTGATAATCCAATGCTTTAATCACTGAAGAAATGTTTCTAGAATCAAATGCCTTTTCATAATCTACAAATTCAAAGCATAATGTCAACTCATGTTCATTTGTCCTTTCTATAACTTTTCTCAATACCTGGATATAATCTCCTGTACTAAAACCACTTTCAAATCTAACTTGTTCTCTTTTTTTTTGGTGGAAATCCAATGTTTTCTGAAGAGGAATTATAATTAACTTGATAAATTTTTGTATAAAACTGATAAAAGACTAAAAAATTGGGCTGTAATTTTTAATATATTTTTTATCACCTTTTTTTAAATATTAATATTAATACTGCATTCTTCCAATCATCAGGAACATCTTTATTATTTAGACATTTGGTATGTAACTTTGCTAAAAAATTTACTATTTCTTCACTGGCTTCTTTTAATATATCAATTATAATTCCATCATTACCCTGAACCTTTCCTGTTTTCATGAATTTAATTGTATGTCTCACTTCTTCATTTGAAATTCCATTCAATTTTGAAAGATATAATAGATATAGGAGGTATTTGTTCTTTATTAGTATATAATTCTTGATACAAGTATTCTCCGGATTTCATGATGGCTTCTCTTCTTTTAGTATTAATATTCATATTTTTTATTCTTATTGCATATATAAAATTTCTACCAATACCTAAATGGTGCTTTACACTCTTGAGACTTTTATTTCATTCTACAGCATTCCTTGCTTAATCACACATATATTTATAAATATTAAAACTGAATGGAGAACGAGTGGTGAAATAGTTACATGAACAATAATCAAAAGAGACAGCTAATAATAAAATTTATAATAACCTTTTGTACTTAAACTGCCCATTATGTAAGCTGTATTCAGGCTTCTATGCTTTTACTTATTTTGTTTTATTTTATTTATTTTTTTTTTTAGGTTTTTCATTATTTTTTCATTAATTAAAGAAATATAAAGTAACCTAATTTAATTAATGGTCATAAATTAATTAATCCAATTATGTTTTGTTAGATAATAATTTTTTACAATTGTAACATTATATCATACTTCAATTTATATATTATAAATTACTATATTATATACTAATAAGTTCAAATTTTGAGATAACGTAAGCAATTAGTTTTGATTACTTAAAAAAATATTTCGCTTGCCTTTTTTTTATTTTAAACAAATTGAGACCTTTTCTAAAAATCAAACAACTTAGTAAAACGTAATTGTTAAATTAATTCTAAAAAATCTAATAATATTTTTTTTCTGAATTGATTAAAAGCAAAATGCAAAAGTATATCTTTTTTTTTTATTATATGTTAAAGCGTTGATTGGGAAGCGAACGCGGGCCAGCTGCTTTGAAGGCGATTTTAAAGTTTGTTTTTCTTTATTTTATTATTTTAATATTACTCTGAAATAAAAACAAGCATAGGTACTTCTTTTTCATTATTATTTTGATGGTTCTTTAAAATTAACTGCTGCATTTAGCTATGCTTTTTATTCTTATATATCGCTAGCATTTGCAATAGTTATTCTTGTATCTTCTTTACTTTTTTTGCATTTTTCTTCATATATTCATTACTATTACATTTTTATAAATCTCTTAATATACACTTTGAAGCAATTGTTATACAATTTTTCCTTTTTTATAACAATTTTGACTGCCCTGCAATCTTCATCAAAGGTACACCATTTAAACATATAATCATATAACCATTATTTTATATACATATAAAATGCATATTTTACTTTATTATTACAATTATATTTTATTTTTAACTCTACATCTTTCTTTCTCTCGTTTTCTAACTATTTTTTTTTCTTATTATTTCGGCTTTCTTTTTCTATTTTCTTTTATTCTATCTATCATTCTACATTTATTTTTAATATATCTCTTTGATCTTTCTATTTAATTTTTATTTATACCTATTAATATATTTTTTTATTCTATTCTTTATCTATACTTATTTTTTATTAATAATTTTTATTTTATTCTTATTCCTATCTTTATTTTTATTAATTGTTCTCATTTTTTAATTTATTTATTCATTTTACTTACTTTTTTTTATAAAGTTCTTCTTTTTTTACATTTATAACTGAATATATTTTAAATTCATTAGCCTCTTTTTCATATATTCCTTTAATGTAACTCCCTCTATTCTCAACTTCTTTAAATTTTTATACTATTCTTTATTTTTTTTTATATTAAATATATATATATTTCTATTATTAATAGTATTTCTATAAAAAATAATGTCATTGCCACACATCTCTATTAAGGTTTTGTTTTATCTTTTTTTAATTAATATAGCTTCTTTCATTTTTCTTTGTCTTCTTTTATTAGTATAACCAATCATTTTTATGCTATTGTTCTCAAATATATTATAACACCCACCGACATATCTATATTCCTCCATTATGAACCCTAACCCGAAGCTTCGACGAGAGGTATTTATGAGCATGGTTTGAACCCATCTCACGTGCCAATCTTACCAGTAGGTAGGAATTACCTCCTCGAAAACATATATATATATAGGTTCTGATATCTATCTGATGTGGTGACACACCGAACTAGCTCAATCTCAAGGTTGGGGACATCTGTCTATCTAGAGAACAAGGCTATAAATTAACCAACACTGTCCTACGCATATATTTATTTTGCGATAGCTTAAAGCTCGAAATCCTTAATCTAACCCGGGTCTAATGGGATTTATTTTACTTGATCATATACCCTCCCAATAAATCTCTTTGAACCTACACATATGATTGCTATGCAAACACTCAGGCCATCCATTATCATACACACACATATATCACGCTCATTCATCCACACACCAAATAATGCAAATACATATATATGTGAGCGGTATGATTAATATAGTCATATATCTAACTGTAAATATGAAATTTTAATATAGCAATTAACTGAGGTAACACAAATTCTTTATTGAGATACATATACTGAAAATAGTTGGTGACATGTCACTTTACCTGGACTCACTCGATTAAACAAGTCTGTATTGACGTCTGGCCACGAACTTGATCTGGTGGATCTCACGGATGGCAAACAGTTCCAATGGTCGTTAGGTCCGGCGACAGGTTTCAGAGGTGGAGTAGTTGGTATACTCTCTCGCAAAGGTCTAAATCTCGAACTATTTTGGTCAACATTTCCTCTATGGAACAAAATCTCTTGATTTATTATGACAGTTCGCAAGTCCGGTCAGGTGAATTCATGACGAGTATCCTCGGAGTCGAGTGACGACTAGCGCACAAATCCAATTACCCCGACATTTTCTGACAAAAAATATTAAAACTTCTTAAGAAAATCTTTGCGTCTTCTTTGTTAGGACTAAAGCCGCTTCTCTTTTTTTTTCTTTTCTTTTCCCCACTCGAGCGCAAGACAAAAAAAAAGTTCTTTTGTATTCACCTTTAACTCTTCAAAATCTTTCTGCATATTCCTAAGCCGCTGACCAGTCCTTCCATTGTTCTTCAACACAAAAAAAACTATATCCACAGACCAGTTTTCTGCCTTCCCGGCGCCAGTTATTACCAAACTGCCTACAGCAATTCACTCATCCTATTTCAGTCCTCACATGTTCACAAGGTGACTCAACAAAAGAAAACATGTGTTACCAAAATTATTAATAAACTCAAAAAAAACTATGTGAATAAAATCTATCTAAGAATAATTAATTGCGCTTTATACTGCTCTACATATATAAGTGATCGCAACCCCTCCGATACTAACTACGTATTTTTATACTCACACATACGCTATATCTACATTACTTGTAACCGGTTCGAATGACCGTTTACATATATTCTTTTATTTATTTGTTTATACATGGTCCCTACATTAACACTATCAATTATGTCATATTTTACATATGCGTGTATTCGAACCCGTTTGTTACATACCCCCCTGGTGCGATAGCCTTCAAATACCTTCTTTGTATTTGAATGGCTTCTTAAACGACTCTTCTCCTTTACTTTCCCCGGGATCACCTTTCTGTTTCGGTGTCCATGATCCCTTTTTTGTGTGAGCTACGAGCTTCTCCGGCGGACATTGAGCTTCCGGTTCGTATGGCCATCTCGGTCTATGACCATCCTCACCACTCTCCCTAGGTGTGACATTCCCGCTGGTGTGTCTTCTTCTGCCCCACATTGGATATTTGTCCTATCTCTACCTTGCTTCCATCGCTCCAACGGTGCATTATGATCGTATATACTCATGTCCAGAGCGTTAAGCAGCTCCGCCATTTCTCCAATGGATGCCTTCCTCATTCCCAACATCATCCTTTCCATGTTCATAGGCATATTGTGCCTTACAATTTGAATGATGTGACTTTCAGACATGTGACACGTGTCCAGCGTCCTTAGTCTCGCCACTGGACGGTGAAAAAATTGAGAAAAATTTTCTTCCTTTTCCTCCCCGTATTTTTCTCGCATGATTTGGTACTGCACGAGTTCTTGGCGGTCTTCCGACCAGAAAGTCTCTCGTATCATCCTCTGATACTCCTCGAGGGTTGTGGGCTGTTGGGACAATGAGTCCCACCACTCTTGGGCATTCCCACTTAAATGACTGCACGCTACCACCAACTTTCCCTCCTCTGGCATGGGATTCATGTCGAAGTATCTTCGTAAGCTCCGGAAATGTTCTACGGGAGCTTCCCCCATTTGACCTGCAAACGGTCGTACCTTTAGAAAGTGGTTCACTTGGTTATGTACTGCCACCTCCTTGCATTTTCCCATATGCTCCGGCATTTCCGTCTCGCTAGGCCTCGGTCTTTGATTTCCATCCCTCTTCCCTTCATCTAAACTTCCTTCTACTTCTTTCTCGTTAGGTTTCTCCGGCTTTCGTTCACCTTTTATCCCTAGTCTCCGTTCTATCTCCTGAAATCGGAGTTCCAGACTTTCCAATTTTTCTAAAATCTTCTCGGATATATTTATTTCCTTCTCTTCCGTCGCCTTCTGCTTTTCTCCATTTTGTTTATTTTTTGGCTACATTTCTTTATCTATCTTATTATTAAGGTTATGTGCCAGGTTCATCACCCCGGCTTCCAGTGGTCCTGTCATGACCCACCTGATACCTTTGCCCCTTCTTATCCTCTTGAACGATATCGTTTATTATATCTCACTATTGGATAAATTCTTAACCTCTGCTTTCTAAACCCTGACTTTATATATATGTTTCAACATACATCAACGCTATTTCCCCACGACCCTATGAGAACCTTTTCATCCACACATTCGCTTTTATTTTCCCTTTTCCCTTCTTTTATTTAAAAAAAAAACAATCTGCTTACTTGCCCGTTCTCTAACATTCGCTGCCCCGTTAGTTGGGATGCCATTATAACACCCACCGACATATCTATATTCCTCCATTATGAACCCTAACCCGAAGCTTCAACGAGAGGTATTTATGAGCATGGTTTGAACCCATCTCACGCGCCAATCTTACCAGTAGGTAGGAATTACCTCCTCGAAAACATATATATATAGGTTCTGATATCTATCTGATGTGGTGATGCACCGAACTAGCTCAATCTCAAGGTTGGGGACATCTGTCTATCTAGAGAACAAGGCTATAAATTAACCAACACTGTCCTACGCATATATTTATTTTGCGATAGCTTAAAGCTCGAAATCCTTAATCTAACCCAGGTCTAATGGGATTTATTTTACTTGATCATATACCCTCCCAATAAATCTCTTTGAACCTACACATATGATTGCTATGCAAACACTCAGGCCATCCATTATCATACACACACATATCACGCTCATTCATCCACACACCAAATAATGCAAATACATATATATGTGAGCGGTATGATTAATATAGTCATATATCTAACTTTAAATATGAAATTTTAATATAGCAATTAACTGAGGTAACACAAATTCTTTATTGAGATACATATACTGAAAATAGTTGGTGACGTGTCACTTTACCTGGACTCACTCGATTAAACAAGTCTGTATTGACGTCTGGCCATGAACTTGATCTGGTGGATCTCACGGATGGCAAACAGTTCCAATGGTCGTTAGGTCCGGCGACAGGTTTCAGAGGTGGAGTAGTTGGTATACTCTCTCGCAAAGGTCTAAATCTTGAACTATTTTGGTCAACATTTCCTCTATGGAACAAAATCTCTTGATTTATTATGACAGTTCGCAAGTCCGGTCAGGTGAATTCATGACGAGTATCCTCGGAGTCGAGTGATGACTAGCGCACAAATCCAATTACCCCGACATTTTCTGACAAAAAATATTAAAACTTCTTAAGAAAATCTTTGCATCTTCCTTGTTAGGACTAAAGCCGCTTCTCTTTTTTTTCTTTTCTTTTCCCCACTCGAGCGCAAGACAAAAAAAATAGTTCTTTTGTATTCACCTTTAACTCTTCAAAATCTTTCTGCATATTCCTAAGCCGCTGACCAGTCCTTCCATTGTTCTTCAACACAAAAAAAAACTATATCCACAGACCAGTTTTCCGCCTTCCCGGCGCTAGTTATTACCAAACTGCCTACAGCAATTCACTCATCCTATTTCAGTCCTCACATGTTCACAAGGTGACTCAACAAAAGAAAACACGTGTTACCAAAATTATTAATAAACTCAAAAAAAACTATATGAATAAAATCTATCTAAGAATAATTAATTGCGCTTTATACCGCTCTACATATATAAGTGATCGCAACCCCTCCAATACTAACTACGTATTTTTATACTCACACATACGCTATATCTACATTACTTGTAACCGGGTTCGAATGACCGTTTACATATATTCTTTTATTTATTTGTTTATACATGGTCCCTACATTAACACTATCAATTATGTCATATTTTACATATGCGTGTATTCGAACCCGTTTGTTACAATATATATATGATAAACAAAAATGCAAGTTAAAAAAACTTGCTAACGCTTGTATTTATGTCCACAGATGGCGTTCTACCAAAAACACCGATCAAGCATATGTTTTGTTTACATAAACGTCAGAGTAGCATTCACTATCTCTAACTATAATTCCACTTTCAGATCATGATTTCAAGCTATTTGCTATCATCAGTGAAAGACAGGAATAAAGAAACTAGATCTAAATACAAACTCTGAGCGTTTATGAAACAATTTCTATTCAGTTTGCAAGCGTGAATTTTTTAGACACGTAATGTCTTCAAACTCAGCATAGCAAACCAGATAGCTATATGGGTCTGATCTCAGTTCAGCATCACCACATAGTAGAAGCCTCTGCAATCTATATCATTGCAAGAAAGACCTCAAAGGTACATTTATGATAAACAAAAATGCAAGTTAAAAAACTTGCTAACGCTTGTATTTATGTCCACAGATGGCGTTCTACCAAAAACACTGATCAAGCATATGTTTTGTTTACATAAACGTCAGAGTAGCATTCACTATCTCTAACTATAATTCCACTTTCAGATCATGATTTCAAGCTATTTGCTATCATCAGTGAAAGACAGGAATAAAGAAACTAGATCTAAATACAAACTCTGAGCGTTTAAGAAACAATTTCTATTCAGTTTGCAAGCGTGAATTTTTTAGACACGTAATGTCTTCAAACTCAGCATAGCAAACCAGATAGCTATATGGGTCTGATCTCAGTTCAGCATCACCACATAGTAGAAGCCTCTGCAATCTATATCATTGCAAGAAAGACCTCAAAGGTACATTTATGATAAACAAAAATGCAAGTTAAAAAACTTGCTAACGCTTGTATTTATGTCCACAGATGGCATTCTACCAAAAACACTGATCAAGCGTATGTTTTGTTTACATAAATGTCAGAGTAGCATTCACTATCTCTAACTATAATTCCACTTTCAAATCATGATTTCAAGCTATTTGCTATCATCAGTGAAAGACAGGAATAAAGAAACTAGATCTAAATACAAACTCTGAGCGTTTATGAAGCAATTTCTATTCAGTTTGCAAGTGTGAATTTTTTAGACACGTAATGTCTTTAAACTCAGCATAGCAAACCAGATAGCTATATGGGTCTGATCTCAGTTCAGCATCACCACATAGTAGAAGCCTCTGCAATCTATATCATTGCAAGAAAGACCTCAAAGGTACATTTATGATAAACAAAAATGCAAGTTAAAAAATTTGCTAACGCTTGTATTTATGTCCACAGATGGCGTTCTACCAAAAACACTGATCAAGCATATGTTTTGTTTACATAAACGTCAGAGTAGCATTCACTATCTCTAACTATAATTCCACTTTCAGATCATGATTTCAAGCTATTTGTTATCATCAGTGAAAGACAGGATAGCAAATAGCTTGAAATCATGATCTGAAAGTGGAATTATAGTTAGAGATAGTGAATGCTACTCTGACGTTTATGTAAACAAAACATACGCTAAATCAGTGTTTTTGGTAGAACGCCATCTGTGGACATAAATACAAGCGTTAGCAAGTTTTTTAACTTGCAATTTTGTTTATCATAAATGTACCTTTGAGATCTTTCTTGCAATGATATAGATTGCAGAGGCTTCTACTATGTGGTGATGCTGAACTGAGATCAGACCCATATAGCTATCTGGTTTGCTATGCTGAGTTTGAAGACATTACGTGTCTAAAAAATTCACGCTTGCAAACTGAATAGAAATTATTTCATAAACGCTCAGAGTTTGTATTTAGATCTAGTTTCTTTATTCCTGTCTTTCACTGATGATAGCAAATAGCTTGAAATCATGATCTGAAAGTGGAATTATAGTTAGAGATAGTGAATGCTACTCTGACGTTTATGTAAACAAAACATACGCTTGATCGGTGTTTTTGGTAGAACGCCATCTGTGGATATATATATATGTTTCTCTAAAATACATATAAATTGGTGATTTTGTATCATACATATTTTGAAATAGAAAGATTATAAAAGCATATTAAAGAATAAATATAGATGATATATATGCCAAAAAAAAAAAAAAAATTCAAATAAAAATGAAGTAGAAATAATAAAGAAATAATAAGAAAATATAAATTATGAAACAAACGAATATAAATATATAGTTAAAAATAAAATATGTTTATAAATAATACAGTAAAATATCTATTTTTATTCGTACATAAATTAATGGATATATATTTAAATGTTGTAGCTCTGATAATGACTACAGGACAGTTGAGAATGTTAAAAAGATAAAGAAGAAATTATAAAAAATGCATTAGAGTTAATATGAGGAGATTTATGAAAAAAAATAATATATTTACAATAGTTATGTGGCTTCCTTTTCTATTGTGCTATTAATAAAATCATTCATTTTAAACTATTGATAATGATTGATTTTATTTCTCACATTAACCACTTACCTATAGTTATTTTTTATGTTTTATTTACACATAATTTTGACAATAAGCTAAGATTCAAGCAGGGTAGGGACCACATTTTAAATTTCTTAATGTAAAAAGTGTAAAGTGATTAAATGCTAATTAAACCAAATTTAATTTATTTAGAATGTTGCAATTATGCAAGATACTGTTGCTATCCACACACTCATGGTTTGGATTGCTTTGCAAATGTCAGAAATAATGTATTGATCATCTTTTTTATAATTACATTTATTATTAATTTGTATTTTTTCGTAAATTATTTATACCAACCTCTCTGCAGAGGGCCCAGGTATGTGGGGGTTGCACACAAACCAACATGTGCAGTTTATCCAATTTCTCTGAAGAAAAAGCTTACTCATACATATTATTTCAATTTACACTTAATTCATATTCCAAAACCCTTACATACTATACTAAATCCTGTAAAACTGTTTATTCATCATCACTGGTTAACAAGTTTTGTTGTTGTTGTTGTTGTTATTATTATTATTATTATTATTATTATTATTATTATTATTATTATTATTATTATTATTATTATTATTATTATTATTATTATTATTATTATTATTATTATTATTATTATTATTATTATTATTATTTATGGTTTTTAACAAATATCAAGGTTGACATACAATTTTTTATTATTATTCCCAAAATACATGTCTATAATATTAAATATTTTAATTATCTAATCATTCATGAACTCATTAATTCATTGATTAGATTATGAGTATTTTAAAAGACTACATTATTTAAATTTGTACCAGGATTAAATCTTCCCTCTTCATAAATATTTTTTTAAATGTTACCAATAAAACTAAGTAACTGTGAATCATTTCTGGCTATAATGTATTTCTCTTAATGAGCAATATTAAAATCACTTCTGGTATATTGAAAGACTCTAGTTCTATCTAGGTTGGCAGTAGATATTTTTTTTTATTTTTCCAAACATAATTTTTTTTATTTCTTTATTTTTTAAATCAACATATGTAATCTTAAAATTGAATATTTATAGTTATTAGATAGACAACAAAGGTTAAGGTCATGGAATTGTGGGAAGGTTAGCCTTTCAAGGTGTTATTTTACAAAGAGTACTAGGATTGTCAAAAATGCTTCTAAGTGGATAAACCTTTTAATGTTATACTTTACATATATCTAATTACTGTATTTATAAATATTCAATTATATATATATATATATATATATATATATGTGTGTGTGTGTGTGTGTAAATTTATAAATAAATATTAGAACATACAGTACTTAAAAGTTTATAAAAATATATCTATAACCATCACATAAAAGCGCTTTCAACTATCTTTGTAGTTTTCACCAACTAATACTTTAAAATGTCAGCTTTCTCATAATGCCATGATGTCAACTTTCCCATAATTCTGTGATCTTTTAATGTTTGCTGCTTGCCTATTAATTAAATTTTGCTTGTATTTACATATTAACATCGCTTCTTTAATTTTTAATTTATTATTATTTCTTTCAATTTTCAAGATTTTTATGTTACTATAATTAAAAACAAAACCCTATATACATGATTTATTATTGTCAAAAAAGACAAAAGGTGATAAATTATCATTATTTTTATAATTTTGTTTTCTATTTTGAACCTTTTTTTAATAATAACAAGTGCTCTTTTGTTCTTTTTTACTATGTGTACCTCAATTCACTTATATATCCACTGCCACACCTACATGTCGATTTGTAAATGATACAATTTTTATTTGTTGATAAAGTCTTATCCTTTGAATTATTTATCAGTTTAAACAATGTAGGTGTTGCATAAAATGCAATATCACATATACCTTTATACATTTCCTTAATGATACTTGCCTGTTGATTTAAAATATATGGTATTGATATCCAAAAATTTTTATTCAAAGAATTAACATTATTATTAACATTATTTTAATATTTAGAATTAAAATTTTTAACAGTATAATAAACACAATCATAATTATATCTCATATTTAACAAATAATTATAATAAATTTCAATACTTTTGTTTTTATCTGATGCATATTTACAAAGGTTAACATTTCTAAATAAGAAGTATTTTAAACCTGCTATTTTATGTGACATAGGTACTTTTGATTCATATGGAATATATCCTTTTTTTGCTATTGGTTTCAGGAGCCATATAGTAATCCAGTTTATCTTTGTTTCTAGTTATTTTGAGATCTAAAAATTGAACATCCATTGAATTTTCATCAGTTTTAATCCATTTTAAGCCCTTTATATTATTTAATTCATTAAACAAATCATTAATATCATTTGGTTTTTCATAAAGAAAACATCATAACATATCAATTGTATAAAGTAATATTTTTCTGATAATATTCCTTTTTAAAAATATTTTATTCATATGTAGATATAACAAAATTCCATATTTGAGCAACAGTAGCAAGAACCATTGGCCAACCATTACTCATTTTATAAAACTCATGCTTAAAAATAACATAAATATTTTTATCAATAAAGTTTAATGTTTCAACAATAATTTTTCTTAGTTTGACGTTAACATTTTTTAACTGTATTGCGTTATTAATTATGTCAATAGAAGATATTCTATCAATTGATCCATACATTTAACTGACATCAAAGGTACAAATTACATCACAGTTATTGATAACAACATTAATTATTTTACCAAGAAAATCAAATGATGAATGTATTGTATACATACCAAAACCAAGAATTGCCTGTAACATTTTCTCAATTAATATACATATTTCATAATAAAACACACTCCCAAAATTAATCATTAGTCGTAATGGTTCTTTTTTTTTTATGCAATTTTATAGTTCAAAATATTTTAGGACACATTGTAGTTGGGGGATAAATCCAGTAATAAGTAGAATTATCAATTATATCATTTCTAGCTTTTTGAAAAATGTTATTAACAAATTGAACATGTAAACTTTCAATATTTATCTTATTAACCTTTATAAAATTAAGAATATAAAGGATTTAAAATGGATTAAAGCAGATGAAAATTCAATGGGTGTTCAATTTTTAGATCTCATGATAACTAGAAACAAAGATAAACCATATTACTATATGACTCTGAAACCAACAGCAAAAAGAGTATATATTCCATATGAATCACAAGTTTCAATGTCACATGCAGGTTTGAAATCCTTCTTATTTAGAAATGATAACATTTGTAAATGTAGATAAAACCAAAAATATTAAAATTTATTATAATGATTTGTTAAACATTGGATATAATTATGATTGTGTTTATTATACTTTTACAAATTTTAATTCTAAATATAAAAATAATATTAATAATAATGTTAATTCTTCTGATAAAAAAATTTGGATATCAATACCATATATTTCCAATCAACAGGCACGTTTCAATAAGAAAATTTATCAAGGTATATGTGATATTGAATTTTATGCACCACCTATATTGAATAAATTGATAAATAATTCAAAGGATAAGACTTTATTAACAAATAAAAATTGTAACATTTACAAATGGACGTGTAGGTGTGGCAGTGGTTATATACATGAATTGAGGTTCACTTTGGAAAAAAAGAACAAAACAGCACTTGCTTTATTAAAAGGGTTTCAAAATATAAAACAAAATTATAAAAAAATATGATAATTTATCATCTTTTGTCTTTTATGACCATAAATAAATCATGTATGTATGGTTTTGATTTTAATTATAGTAGCATAAAATATTAGAAACTGAAAAATATAATAATAAAAGAAAAATTAAAGAAGCAATGTTAATATATAAATACAAACAAAATTTAATTAATAGGCAAGCAGCAAACATCAGGATCACAGAATTATGGGTAAGTTGATATCATGGAATTATGGGAAATCTGACATTTTAAACTATTAGTTGATAAAAACTACAAAGATGATTGAAAGTGCTTCTAAGTGACAGTTATAGATATATATTTTATAAACTTTTAAGTACTATATTTTCTAATATTTATTTATAAGTTTACATATATTATTTTGAAGAAATACAGACATCGATTTGTAATATATATATGGCTCATGTTTTTGTTTATCAGTCTCCATTGGTTGGGGCTTAAATTCTCATGCTTTGTGTCATATATAATTCTAATAGTTTGAAATGCATTCAACAAATAAAGAATCTGTTGAGAGATTTTTTCCTTGCCAATTAACTTTTACTTTCTGTTACTAGGAATACTGTATGTCTCCCTAACCTGATAATTAATTCCTGGGTATTGAACTGGCTATTAATGCCCTGAGTTTAGCCACTTGTTTGCAAAAAATGAAATGAAATATTATCCAGGCTGCCAATTCTTTGAGACCCTTGTTGTTTAATATTTTTTGGCAAAACTTATTCTAGTAATGTGATAATAAGTTTTATTTGTACTAATTAAAACTTTGAGGTTTATGAATAGGAAATCCCACCAAGATTGGGAGACCCCTTGTAAATGACTCTACATTATTGCGATTTTAGCCTCATCAACTAACGAATTCATAGAAAATTATCACTCTAGACTCTGATAATCTTGTATAGGCAAACTACTTGTGTAGCCTAAAATATTATGATTTTTAAAAAATGGTTAACAAATGCAGAAGTATTGCAAGTGTATGCACATCTAATTAATCTCTTTCCTGTTTTTTAGCCTTCAAATCGCTTATGTTTGAATTTAATTTACTATTCAATTCTTTTATAAAGAATTCTATCACCTCTATTAGTGCTTCACATTTCCTAACACATGTTATCTCTATATTTTTAATTTGTTGACAATAGTAATTATTTTTGAATGGGCTTGTTTTATCACACTATTATTTTTTTGATTTTACTTAATCAATTATGTATGTAAAAATTCTATTTTGCTTTCCCATTTAATTTTATTTGTTGAATTTTTTGGATTGATTCTCTGACTTTATTTTTGATATGAGTTAAATCTCTGTCTAGCTATTTTATAATTTCTTAGTTCCTGTGTTTTTCCTAATGTTCTTAAGTGTGCCAAAATGGTCCCAATTTTTAAAAATGGCTCACTTAATTGTGTTAAAAACTAGTGACCTATATCTGTTTTACATACTATTGCTAGAATTTTTAAGAATTGTGTTTATAGTAAAACTATTTTAGCTGTTACTAAACTCATTTCCTCTTAATAACATAATTTCATTTCTACTAGATTTTTAGAAATTAAGTTTCTAATCATTTATGTTCACATAGCACATACAATTGTGTACAAATAAAGGTTTGATGTTTTTTTTTATTTTGATTTATCAAAAGCTTTTGATAAAGTGTCTCACAACATTCTTCTTCATATATTATATCAAATGGGTTTTTCTACTAAATTTATTTATTGGTTTCAATCCTTTCTTCATGGTTGTACTGCATATATCAAATGTTATAATAATATTTCATCCAAATTTGAATGTAATTTGGGAGTACCTCAGGATAGTATTTTATCACCTATGCTTGTTAACAGTTATATGAATGACCTTAAGGATTGTTTAAAATCTTTTTATCTTTTTTGCTATGCTGATGACTGTAAAATCATTAGAAGAATGACATCAGTGATTAATTGCATTCACCTTCAACAAGATATAGATAATTTTAATGCTTGATGTGATCTAAATAATATGAATTTATTTTCAGTAAATATTCCTTAGTCTCATTTTATTAAAAATCTGAAGTTCTACATTTTTAAAATTTTATTCTCTCTCAGAATCCCAAAACGATTTAGGAGTTATATTTTCTAGGAATGGATCCTTTCTTCCTCATTTTAAAATGATTATTTGCAAGGCTTTAAAAATTATAGGTGCCATTCTAAGATATGGTTATCATTTCAGTGATGATACAAAATTCAAATATTTTTTGACATTGGTTCTTCCCATCATTGAATATTGTCCAATCATTTGGAATCCTAGCTTTACACAGGAATATAATTTAGTACAATCAGTGTCTAATATTTTTTCAAATATGTTTCTCTGGGAAATAAAATTGTTGTTCATCTTTCTTCTAGAAAAAAAATATAGAGATCTTAAATATTCTTACAAAATTATTAATAAAATATTATTTTATCTGATACAATTTTTGCTATCATAATTAGATCTGATGTACATGATACTCACTCTGTTTCTGCTACATTAAAGCTTGGTCATTACTTTTTATTATTATGTTATGTTAATTATATTTATCCCTTTTTTGTTTTTATCTTGTTAACTGTGATTGGCTATATGTTTGTGTTTGACACTTAAATAAATGAATGAATGAATTATTAATTATAATCATGATTTTACTAATGAAAACATTTTTACTTTAAATTTTAAAAATGTCTTACTTATCTTATAAGGAAATATAGCATATAATCATATTAATAATGTGATATTTTTAGTCATTTTTGTATATTATTCTTTATTTGTTATAGTGCAATTCTGTAATTGGCTTAATACCATAGATTTGTAAGGTAAATAAATTGAATTATTATTATTATTATTATTATTATTATTATTATTATTATTATTATTATTATTATTATTATTATTATCACCATCATCATCATCATCATTTTGTCGGTGGCATTGTCATTATTATTATTATTATTATTATTATCACCATCATCATCATCATCTTGTCGGTGGCATTGTCATTATTATTATTATTATTATTATTATTATTATTATTATTATTATTATTATTATTATTATTATTATTATTATTATTATTATTATTATTATTATTATTATTATTATTATTATTATTATTATTATTATTATTATTATTATTATTATTATTATTATTATTATTATTATTATTATTATTATTATTATTATTATTACCGAATAATCTTAATGGCTCTGGCATAAGTCTCATTACTTAATCTGTTTTTTTTTTTTTAGAATTAGGGCATTGATTTAATTGATTTTAGAAAAACTTTTAAAATCATTAAGTGATTGTAGGCTTAATTTTTGTTTGGCTTGTTTTTCTTTTGTTTGAATTATATTTTGAAATTTAATGTCATGTTCTTTTGGTTAATATTTTCTTTTTTATAATTTTGATCAATTCTAAATTGAGGATTAGAAATAGTATTAGTGATTGTTGGATTACAATCAGCACAGTTAAATTTGGAAAAGATGTCAATGCTTTCCATAACGGTGGAATTAAACACCATTGAAAATATATATATATTTATTGAAGTGTTGAAAAAAAATTACTTTGTTACTTAAAGCTGTTTGAAAGTTGTTAATATATCTATTACATGTAAAATAAATAATAAAATCACACAAAAAAATGAGAGAGCATGTAGGGTTGCAGGTAAATTGTACAAACACCATCTAATAGACTACCACCCCCATCACCACTCTTCTATTCCATCATTACTTTTTCCAATAATGTTAAAAAGATATGTGGAATACTACTAGTTAATTTTTAATAAAAGTGAAAGGCAAATAAATAGGTATTTAGAAAAAAATAATAAATTGGATGAGAATATAAAATTTATATGTAAAAGAGAAAAGGATCATAAATTGTATATTTGGATATATTACTAAAAAAAAATCATATGAATAAAGAAAATGTAGAGTAGAGACATCTATATATAAGAAAAACAAAAGAAGCTATATTAATTAAAAATATAAAACAAAATTTAAATAGACATGACAAGGTGAAATGACATTGTTTTTTATACAAATATTAATAATAATAGAAAAATAAAATATATAGATAAAGAGTTTATTAAAAATAAAACGTTTACAAAATAGAATAAAAAGTTACAGTCATTGATAATATAAAGGATTATATTAAAAATGTATATTAAAACAAGGCTAAAGAAAAGTTTAATAAAAAATCACTTATAAATGTGAACAAAATTAAGCAAGTTTTAAAAGATAAGTAAAATAAAAATATAAATAAGAATAAATAATAAAGATAGAAATAAGAATAAAATAGAAATTATTAACAAAAATATGTATAGATAAATAATAGAAAGAAACAAAAGAAATTCGATTAATATATATAAATTAAGAAATAGAATTGAATTATGATAGAGATATATAAAAATAATAATGTATATTGATAGATAGAATAGAAGAAATAAAAAATAAAATAGGAAGTAGAAATAGAGTATTAATAAGAAAAACTATAATTAGGAAATACATTAAATAGAGTTAAAAATAAAATATGATTATGAATAATAATGTAAAATATGTACTTTCATATGTATATAAAATAATGTTTATATAATTATATGTTTAAGTATTGTATCTCTGATGAAGACTGCAGCACAGTCAAAACTGCTAGAAAAATAATGGAGGAATTGTGTATATAAATTGCATTTAAGTATATAACAGAAGATTTATAATAGAGTAATATATGAATATAAGAAGAAAAATGCAAAGAACTTAAAGGAGAAGCTATAAGAATAATATCTCTTCTAGGAAGAAAAATATTGATATCTTATGGGGTATTTTAAAATTTTTAAAGATTAATATTGTTTTGCTTCATATTTTGGCAATCTAATGAATGTAAAACCTGTAAAATGGCATTCAATATGTGTACAAGAGATTTAAGGCTAAAACAACAACAATATTTACTGTAGACTCTTTTCTCCAACTGTTTAAATTCCTTAAAAGTTAAACTTTTTTTTTCAAAAACCCATTACAACTGGCATGATAGATAAATCACTAATTGACTTTTATGCCCCTAACAAAGACAATTGAGAAATCAATCACATCATACACTTAAAATAAGATTCATTAATCACTGACATAAAAAAGGTCTTTAGATAAAAGATTATAACATTTTATACATTTATGCTAGATTAATTGATTTTTTTTAGAAAAATCATTTAATCATTTACTTTTATTCTTACAAACTTATTTTTTATTTCCCTTGTTTCTAGGTTGTTTCGTCACCCCAAAAAATAGTTTATTATGCTTTTTTTTTTCAAAATTCAAAAAAGTTATCACAATATTTTACATAGAAACAAGAGTAATTTGTATTCAAAAGAAATATAATTTTTGCTATTAACTCTTTTTCAAGTTGTAAATCTCCTTTTTTCTGAGTTATTGTGAACATTCAATATTGACTTTAAGATCAACCCATTATCCTTTCTCAGAAAATAATAAATATGACTTCATTTGATAGAGAATTTTCCTTATAACTAATATAAATACTGAATATTCAGATTTTATTCTTTAAAAAAAATAAAAAAATTAGATCACAATCAAAACAAAAAGCTTATTAAGTCATCATTTCTAGAAAAATTACTTTGTTTTGATTAAAATCAACAAAATTTTCATTAACTGTCTTTTTTTTTAATAATTAGGACAAATATTTATTTATTTTTCTTATATGTAATAAATTATACTATAAAAGTTTAATTTTTTTTTCAATATTTATTACAAAATTACAAAATTTTTATTCTCCTTATTATAATTAGACTGAATACATAGGAAGCTAAACTTTTAAACACATCCAGGGTATATTTTCACTATGCTATAATACAACATTCTGTTTTTGACAATAATGTACTTCTGTTCAAAATGAGTTAATAATAATTTATGTTATTGGCTTTTAATAAATATTTTATAAATTATTTTATAAAAAGAATCTAGAATAGCAAAAAAAAAAATTGCAAATAAACAAGTTTTTGCTTATTCAAATTATTTCCTCTAAACAATATTTTTGAGCTCAAAATACCCTATACATTACATTGTTGTTACAGGTATATATATATATATATATATATATATATATATATATATATATATATATATATATATATATATATATATATATATATATATATATATATATATATATAGCCTGTATGTTAGATATTAAACAATATTGTAAAAATTGTGATGTTAAAAAAATGTCAGACTACAAAAGCACTGCTTCTCAAAGGTTTTACAATCCAGAGTTAAATCCCAATATCTTAACCAAATTTTTTATTTTCTTGTTATCTATGAATTTTTTTAACAAAATTTTTATTTTATAATATATATATTGTAGCCCTTGGATTTGTCCAAGGCTCAATTTTTTTTTTAAGTTAGCTATGAAAGAGAAAGTTCCATCCAAATTTTCCTCATAATATATGTATTTTTTATTTTTTTTTGTAATAAGAAAATTTTAGCCAAGACCAAGTTTGAACCCATATTTATAAGGGTTGCATACGTTTGACTAGTAAGCAATCTAAAAATTTGTTGTTAATGTGTTTATAACCAGAGGATTATTTTATTTTAATTTATGGGTTAAATTGATATTAAGAAAATATTAGAAAAAGCAAGATTTACACATTTGGTGATAAGAAGATGTATGACTGTTGAAAAACTACATTAGATAGTGATGACGAGTGGTCATTATGTTATGCTAGGTTATAAATAAATAATTCATGAAAATAAATAAAAAAATAGTAATAATAATATAGGTAGAATAATTGTAATAGATAAAGATTAAAGCATTAAAAATCTAAATTTAAAGAAAAGTATATACCTGCAATGTGTGTGTGTATATAATTTAATTGTAGATCTTAATGGTACAATTTACAATTAATAATCATTTCTTACATGTTGTAAAGCAATTTTAAATAAGAAATTAAAATCATTTTTAATAAGTTTAATATTAGCAGCTAAATTTAATTGAAAGTCTGAGTTTGAAACAGCTGTAATATATATCTGGTTTCGCTACTAAAAGGAAAAAGTAATATTACTTCTAGTGTGAGTTCAAGTGTTATATTACTCAGTTAATTATCATTCCTTAAAGGACACAGGTCTAGCCAAGGAATTTAAGGGGACCATTAATTTGGATCATTAACAATGAATGGTCAGTCTGGTCTGTCAGAGTGTCAAAAATTAATTGGCAATTAATTGTTTGATTGTAAAATTAATCGTGTCTGTTTGAAATGGAATTTGTGCCTCGTTTTCTGAAAGAGCAAAAGGTTAAATTTAACTGACAAGGGGGAACATGTCAATTAATTATAAAGATAATAAACACAGGTGGATGTCTCTATAAAAGCTGTGTTAAAGGAGGAAAAAAGGCTTGTATTTTTAAAACTTATCTGTAGCAGTTTTCCTTCATTGACTTAAAGAAAACTGTGTTATAAAATTGAAAATCATTTTTATTTACGTTTGTCTCATCAGAATAATTTGGCTAAATATAACAATGTACAGTGAGTAAATTTTAAGTGGGCACACACATCTTGAACCTCCAGAAGTCTGCTATTCAACATATGGTAATAAAAATTTAAACCACAGAAGTTAAAATTTGAGTTTAATATCATTTATATATATACAAATAGTAAAATTTAAAACTCAAAAGTTTGATGTATATGTAAATCAATTTAAACCTATAAAATGAAATTAAAATTGGAAAAGGACAATCAAAAACAGACTGATATTGTGAAAAAGTTAAATGAAGGCTGTTTAACTAAAACCTGCAGAAAATTACAAAGTTTAAAGGTAATATACCTAGAGTTGGAAATGAGGAACACATTCAGCAAAATAAAAACTGTATATATGATAGCAAAGGAACAGAACTCTATCAAAAGAACTCTTTACTACAAGGAATTATATGCTATTATAAACCAGTCAAGGAGGAAAAAAAGGAGAAATCAGGAACCTGGAAAGACACCTGCTAAAAGACTTATATAAGTATTATTATTATTATTATTATTATTATTATTATTATTATTATTATTATTATTATTATTATTATTATTATTATTATTATTATTATTATTATTATTATTATTATTATTATTATTATTATTATTATTATTATTATTATTATTATTATTATTATTATTATTATTATTATTATTATTATTATTATTATTATTATTATTATTATTATTATTATTATTATTATTATTATTATTCATTCTTTAAATGTGTATGACATTTAATGTAGATATAAAAAAATGTGTGTAGGACATTTTATATATATATAAGAATTTCTTCATAATGTATTATGTATATCATCTAGTTTAAAATTATAATTGTATTATTTTGGGGGTAGAAATTGATTTCAGATGATTTTATATATGTTTATTGAAGTGCTTTTGCTATTATGGTCATTTTGGGGGTAGAACTGATATGCCTTATTTAAAATGCTTTACAAACATTTTTTTTCTCAATTTAAAAATAAAAAAGAAAACAATTAAGAGATATTATTATTAGCATCAGAAGTTATTATCAAATGCTTAGAATTATAAATGAATTGCTTGTCTATTGAGTATCATCATCATTTTTATTTTTATTTTTTATAAAAGTGCATGGAAATGGTTTTGAGAATTTTGTGCACATTTCTTATTGCTTATTATTATTGTTATCATAAATTTAAGGCCAGAAACAAGCTGATTTATGCTTGGAAAATTTATGGGCTTATATTCCAGTACACTAATTTGCAAGAATATTAAGGTTATGAAAGTTTTATTTGTATAATTTGATGTTTCGACCATAGACAGAGATCTCCACAAAACTCTGTGAAGTTTAACTCACTAAGATTTATGCTATATTCATTAAGTGTTTGAAACCAGTGAAAGAGTTTTCACCACTTGAGTATTCTCTACACCGTAAGAAGGTTTTTTATTTTGATAGCCAGAGGTATTTGGCATACCCATGTTTCTATATGACTAGCGATAAAAATCCTAGCATATATCAACCTTAGTGAAAAGGTTCTCTCTTATTCAGGTCACTGCCTGCCTCATATTAATATTTGATATTCCTTATGTGTGTATGAGAGGATAGCCATGATGAACATTATTATAAGTATGGGATTCCAGGTTGCAAACTCAATTTAATGTCAGAATAAATGCCGATAATGTATGTGCAATTGGTGTATTTGAATATTGTTTTTGTAGATTTGATTTAGCATTCGAGCCAAAAATAATTAAGTTAATAACTGTTAAGGGTTAAATAAAACTTATGAATAATTGGGCATGAACAATGCGTATATAAATTTATTTAATAAATATTTACATGGCCAGCTGAGAACTTCGCTGGAAAGGTAATATTGTTAAAATATTATTATGTTATAAGAACATGAACATATAGTGGGTGCACTATGATGATGGTTGGTCTTAATGCCAATTTATTTGCAATGACTTAGTCTTACTATTATTCAAATATATCTGTTGTAAAGATTAGGGCAAAATAATATTTAATCAGGATGATAGGATAAGATCAAGAAATTTGCGAGGGAATATCAACTTTAAATTTATTAAATAAAATTATTAAATTTAATTGGGGGAGAAATCGATGTATTTTCTAAAATATATCAGTAATAAAAAGAGAAAGCATTGTAAATGGGAAGAATCTGGTATTTGTTATAGTTAAGGTAAAAAGAAAGTGTAGATATAATGTAATGTATATGTTTTTGTATTGATATTGAATTATAGTTTGTCAAATAAAATTTGTTATTTGTTTTAAATAAAATTTGCGTGTGTCTCCATGTTTTTCTGGGTTATTATTATCTAGATATTTCCAATCCAATCATACATCAATATATTATTATGAATATTTAAATTATCATATACATAACTGATATTTAGTAAAATTATGTAAAAGGTTAATTTCAAATGCTTAAAATTACCAAATAAGTTAATATTGTTGAAATATAAATCGTGGATAGAGATAGTATTATGTGATAGCAAGTACAGAGGGTGGGTATAAAATCCTTTCTCCATCTATTGTATTCAAACCCCTCTAAATGCATTTTATTTTAATATAATTTTGTTATAATTGTGACTATGTTTTATGACGTGTTTATAAAGATTTAATAAGCTTAAATGTTCCAGCTTTAATGTAAATTGATATTAAACTGCATTAAAGACAACCGAGATCACCCTGGAGGCGATCAAGAGAGGAGTGTTTATCACCAATAACCCATGGCAGCTTATTCGATTAACACACCTAATTGTTTGAAAAGCCCTGAGAAGTGATTATGATGAGAGAAATGATCTAGTAAAATAAAAGAAAATAAAATGTAAGTTTTAATAGTTAAATAAATAATAGTGTAATAGACATATTGATGTAAAGATAATGGAGGAGTGGATCAGGAAGGAGGAGATGAATATAGAACTTTATAATTAGGATAAAATTTAATTGTAGCTTTAATCATAGTGAATGGGGACTGTGCTGAGAATAACCTAGAATTCTTACAGATATTAATATTGTCAATTTTAATGTGTTCTCAGTGTTCTTTAAATCGATTGTGTATTAATCCATTTATAAAATATTATTACTAAGAGTATTGAATTGAGATTTAACCTTTATATTTTATTGGAGCTGCAATTTGGTGGCCTGACAATTAAGTTTATAGATGTTCTGTATCATCATCATCATCTCAGTAGGCCTCAGAAATAGTGTCAGCTGGGAATGTTGAAGTATCCATTGATCCATTCTTAAAATGTTGTAATTGGCATGCAATTTATCTGCAAATGTGTAAATGCCATATAGTTTGAATATAGTATAATTAATCCATAATGTGGATGTGCCATCATTTGAATAAAATTTTCATTGGTTATAATAAAGTTATAATTGGCTTAAACTTTCCAATAATATATATGATATTTGTAAGCTCTCCCAATCGTTTTAATACTATCTAAAATCCAATGTGGATGACCGATCGAGAGATTGCAAAATACGTTTTATGTTAATTTAATAAGTTTGTATAAAGTTGACAAAATAAAGAATAACTTTTCATTTGTATGAATTGATTTTATTTAGTTACAATTGGCTTGTAATGCGGTCGCATGAAGGAGATTATATTTGATTTATACGTATGAAATATATTAGTCTATACATTGTACTTGAGAGAGTATTATATTAAAACTATACTGAAAAAATATTTAATCTATATTTATTATGCTATAATATATATAATTGATGCATTGCATATTTCATTGATACTTGAGAAATGCATCTGTCATTAATTTATAATACCCTTAGATAATTTTTAGTTAGAAACGGACCTTAAATTATAATTTGTTAAAAAAAAATACTGACCTTCAGATTTTGTTTGTTAGAAATGGCTAAAACATGGAAGCTCATTACATATCAATCCCCTAGCCAAAACTTATTTGTTTAACAAAATCTATTCATTTAGTAAAAATATAACTTCGTGAGAAATCGCAATACAAATTATTCGTTTACCAGTAATACGATAAAACTCCTTTAACCCTTTAACCGCTAATTATATTATTGGTTGTATGAGGTAAAAATCAAATCTTTTAATTGGTTAACTCACAAACTGAAGACAAAGCCTATTGTTAAAACATATTTGCCTATAATATTAAATTCAACTCAGATACATTTATAAAAAGTCTATTACTAATTTTTCTGGTTATGAAGAGAACGAAAGTTCTTTCAAAAATAAATTGCTATTTATTTATTCTAAAATATTCAATTTCGGCAACATAAAAGCTATAATATAAACAAAAAGGTCGACTTTTACGTTATAGAAAAGTAAATATTTCTTTTTACTAAATCTTCAATATTTTTACTAAAATCTTCAATATTTTTCGAAAATAATTTTGTTTTTTTATTATTCTCTCTGAAAATAATTTGTAATTTCCATAAATATAATTTTATAATAGTTTAAATCATATTCGAAATGAAAATCTCAGCGTTTTTCTTTATTTTCTTTGATCAGGTGGTTTCTTTGTTCTTTCCAGCCAATAAGAATGTCTTTTTCGGCTGAGAGCATGCTAAGAACCAATCACAACTCATGTTCTTTCTTTGTTTAGGTTTAAATGCATTTTTTTTTATTTTTTACTTGTAAAATAATTTGGAAGAGGGCACCATCTTACAGAACTTTTAAAAACCTATTCAATACCTCTCAAACGAATATTTTAGCATAAGAACTGGCAGAGTTAGAGTGATGTCAGATGTTGACGAGGAGCTACGAAAATGCCCCGTAGCTAAAAATTTTTTGGAAGAAGCATGTGGTATCTTGCGCCATCTCTTGGTCAATTTTGGTCACAATTTCTTCATTTTAGACTTATTTGATAGGAAATTCAATGCTTTCAATATTAGTTCTAAAAACATCCGCATATAGCATTATATTTTTTTAAAAAAATCATTAATCTTCACAGCCTACTTGTTACATTGCTGTGTCTTCTTCTCTGATTGGATACCTACCAAATCTTCTAGACGTGTTTCTAAATGACAGATTCATAAATGACAGATTTGAAAACGAGGATCTGTAACTAAAAACCATTTTCGCTAAAGAAAGAAGATGTACACATTCGTAATGATTTTGATGTAAATAATTATATTTATTGTAATTTTTTATGTTCACAAATAATAAAATATAGTTCTCTATCAAAATATAAAGTTTGACTCGGAAAATTTTAAATATTAGAATAAAAATAGATTTGGAGAAATAATCCGTAACAAAAAATAATTATTGCTACATAATGTAATCAGGAAATTTCTAAGGCGTGTTTCTAAATGAAGATTCAGAAACAACATTGAAGCTTTGTATGTTTGTAATTGAAGTAAATAATAACATTTATCATAATTTTTTACATTCATAAATAAGATTTGATGTTACTTTATGGAAATATAAAGTTTGATTTGGAAAATTATTGCTACATAACATAATCAGACAATTTCTAAGGCGTGTTTCTAAATGAAGATTCAATCACGACAGCGAAGCTGTGTACATTCGTAATTGAAGTAAATAATAACATCTATCATAATTTTTTACATTCATAAATAAAATTTGATGTTACTTTATGGAAATATAAAGTTTGATTTGGAAAATTTTAAATTTTACAAGAGAAATAAGCAAACTGGAAATAAAAAGAGAATTACTTGACAGCTGTTGATCTGAATAACGGCACAATCATTGGTTGAGTTATAATTCTTTTGTTTTACTGCTACCTATTTTTTACACATTTTTCTTATATTTTTCGACAGTTATTAACATTATTTTTATTTTTTCGTTACATTTAACCAATTTGAATCTAAAATTATTCAATTTTTAGAAGCTGAATTAAAAAAATTCTGTGTATTTTAGATTAATATTTTAACAAAAGAACTGATTGCAAATGACACAGACCAATCACATTGTTCTCAGATTTAAGTAGAGGGCCAATAGCTAAAAGAATCAGTTTAAGTAGAGGGCCAATAGCTAAAACTGTCAGTGAAAGGGTTAAGGGTTGAGGAGATAATTTATTACTATTAAAAAGTTGTTTGTGTTTAATTTTAAAAAAAAAAATGTGTGAGATTGTGCTTGCGTTTTATTGTAATTTTAATTTGCACTTTCTCGTACATAATATTTAAATGTTCTTAATTAATTTAATTAAAATAATAAAGATATTCTGTAAAATAACAAACTTATTTAATATAGTTTCGCACTGTTATAAATACTACTGTAATATTATGTTCAAAACAATATAAATTATACTGCATTTTTTTTTTAATTCATTATGATAATTTTAATTTCAAAAATATATTTTTTCAGTTTAGACTGTGTGCTAATGAATTTCTATTTTTAGTTTGATCCCTTAGGTAATTAATTAATTTTTAAACTTTAATAAAAGAGGTCAAGTGGCAGGATTTAAAAATGTCAATATTCAATCAATCAAAGCAATCACTTGATCAGGGTTATAAATAGACACATAGGGAAAGAACAGTCATTTAAAAAAGAAAAAAAAACTTGCTTATTTTGCTTTTTAAATAATTGTAGAATTAATCATAGGTGGAATTATTTTAAACAAGTTTATTTTTGCTCAGTAATGTGTTCTTAATCAAGTTCTAATTGAGATATTAATCATTAAGTTAATGTCTACTGCTAATTCCAATGTCAACAGTTTTATGTATATAAATAGAATGGAAAATTTAAATAAAGATTGCACTATAATTGTTGAATTATATTTATTCAATATTAATATGCCATGGGAATTATATATAGCTTGCATCACCTGCTTGGGTACTTTTTGTGATTTAAATTTTACACTTCCAATAAATATTATTCTAAATTTAGTAGTTCTTATATATTAGGGATAAAGCTGTTAAATACTTATTTTTTGCAATATTTATAGCAGGTCTTTAATAGCTTTAAATACTTGACTTCAATATGTAAAAGCATATTGAAAGATTACAAGATTTATTCAAAGTCTTTAAAATGTTTTGTCTTCCATAATGATTTTGTAATATATCATTTCAATATTATTATAGTTAAAGGAAGGTTTTCTCTGGTATAAATTCATTTTTCTTTCAATGAATGAACAATTTTAATTCTATATTGGAAACCTTTGTATTAATTTTAAAATGACATTTTCATTGTTTGTCATAATGTATTCTTTATTGTCATTGCTGTTCTACTGAAAGGCAGACACTCACTTATATTTCAACTTCTACCTATGCAAGAATGATAATAGTAAATATATCTCAAGTATATAAAATAAAGATCTATTAATTTACATTTACATTGGAAAAGCAATATTTTCATACTCATATTTAAAAATAAAATAATATCATACCTTTATCATGCACTTATTACTTAATATTCTACTATTATAATTGGTACTAGTATCATAATTTGTACTAGTAACAAATACAGTACTTTTCTCTAGATGTCACTGTTGCTACTCAAATACACTTAAGTATAATATTGCCTGGCTTTGACCTTTTAAGAACTAACACTTTTTTTAATAACTAAATAAACAATGTCTTGTTTTTTAAGAACAATGTCTTTTTTAAAGAAATAACTTTACTTTTTTTTAAAAAGGAAATAGTAAAAGATAACTGACCTTATTAAATAAGTAACTTTTCATAAATAAATAATAGTAATATTAGTAATTAAGCCAATGCACATGTGCTTTAAAGATAAATTATAAATGAATACTCTCAATTTTTTTCCAGACATGAGATATAGTATTTTAGAAAGAATGGAATGAATCACCCACACACTTAAGATTTGCCCATACATAAACGTTTGGGGTGATTCATTCCATTCTTTCTAAAATACTATATATCATGTCTGGGAAAAAATTTGAGAGTATTCATTTATAGTTTATCTTTAAAGTGCATGTGTATTGGCTTAATGGCTAATATTACTATTACATAAAAAAACATAGCCCTATATAAAATAATATCTCATAAATAAATAATATAAAATGTTTTTTTTCTTACAGTATTGTTTTTCAAAACTAACTGATTACCTAACAACATCTTGTTTAAGACATATTTCTTTTTTTTGGCCACTTATTGTAAATAATACAACAAGGAGACACATTGATAGAAAACATTTTTTTATTAAACCCACAAAAAATAGTATTCTATAGAGCTTTACAAAAATCAAATTGTGCCCCCTTGAACCATGTTCCATTCTGAACTGAACACATTCAATTGCAGAATATCAACTTGCACTCAAAATGTTAGTTTGGCCTGCTTTTCAGTTACATGGGTTGGTCACAAACACAGTTCTTGCTCTCAAGCTGCACATTTTGCCTTTGCAAATAGACAACAGCATCCTGTTCTGTACATGGCAGTTGAAACAACTTAAAATCATGCCTTGCTAATTCTCCCATTTTGTTATTCTTGCCAATATTGCTTGAATAACATGACTACAGATGAATATACATTTAAAACCAAACTTACCCTAATTTTACACCCTTCCAAATTCACTTCCTCAAAACTGTGCTGATTTGACAATTTTGGGGACTTAATACTATATCATTTTTGTGTAATACATTTTTAAAATAACAATTCTGATGTTATGTTAACTTAAAATCTTCACATTGTCAAATTATATGATAGCACAGGCTCAATACCAATCAATAAAAGAATTTTACAACAGGGTGCTTTATCAAGATTATGAAATGTGAGAAATTAGCATAACACACTTACAGGTGATGACAGCCTTGCCTCATAAATGGTATATTTCACTGTTTGGAGCTAGTGACAGTGCCATCCAGTGAACAATACCATCATTGATACTAGTATCTTATAATTATTTAAATATGTCTGGACAAATTATAGAAACAGTTATATTCATGTTATAAGAACAATATAAAATATGTTTAGTGAATTATAATTTGTGCTATATACAATTTACTTTCAAAAAAACCTATTTCATTATATTTTTCATTATTATTATTAGTGCTACATTGTGAATTTAATCCCTGCTATCTCTCTCTCCCTCACTAAGTAAACCTGCTTATTTTTTAAAAAAATATTTCCTCCTAGTCCTCAGTATCAATTATATATTTTTGGAATGTAGAAATAAAAGCTTACATTGATGCTGTAATGTAAATTGTAATACGTACCTTAATTCTTTTTTTAAAAAAAATATTTTCATGCAATGGAATGGCCATTAAATATGTTTGTATACTTAAGTTTTAATAAAATTCTGTATAAAAAAATAATTTTGAATGTTGTGCATATAATATTTTAATATATGTAACTTCAAAAAATGGAGAAAATTATATATGTTTGCAGAACTGTGTCCTGAAACCTGGTGAAACTTCCTGGATGAAGGACTTTAAGAATTTAAATTTTGGTAAACTGAGTATATTGTTAAATGTCAGTTTTATATTTTTTGCAATTTATTATGGATTTTATTCAGTTACATTGTGCATTGTTCTCTGACATATTTTATGTTTTAGTTTACAATTATAATATCCATATATTCACAGTGTATCTACTATTTTATTAATACTATATTATTTTAATTTATCATTTTAAAAGTACTAATTTGTCCCCTTTTATGAGTAATTTATCTATCTGAATGCAGATATATATGCAAAATCAGTGTAGAAGTTGTTTAATCTTATTTCGCTGTTAATTGCAGGTCATATTTCATTACATCAGATTTGACAAATAACTTTGTTATTGATTTTATATATCAGTTAATAATTATTATATTTGTTATAAGTTATTAGCATTAGTCTCTCTTTTGATTATTATTTATGCTTAACTTACCATTATATTTCACAATAGATGGTATCTGTATCTAGCTCCTGATGACATTAGTTTATTATTACATATATTTATAAAGAGATCATAGTGTTGTCTCTCTCTTATCATAGTATTTTTGTGAGTGGTATATATATATATATATATATTATTCATGTTCGTATTTTGCATAAATGCTTTTATTTGAAGCAGTTCTCATTTTTCTCATATGTGTAGAGACAAAGGTCCTAGTGTATTTATTTCTTCTCAATATGGAGGTTCACTTATGAGATCATGTCATCATTATGTTCATCACCTTATTTATCATTTCTTCTCAGAAGTGTCATATTTTGTTTGTAGCCATGTGTGATGTACTGCATGATTTCATATTATTGTGGCTATTGATACTTTATTAGTTTGTAAAGAGTGTCATTTTTTCACTGGCATTATTGACCTCTATTAGTGTAGATTCGAAATGTTTCTGCTGTATAGATCTTTATTGTTGCAATTTTCCAGCATTACAGAATATAAAAGTAATAGTTCTTGTAATTCAATTTTAAAAATTGTAATTATAAGCAGAAATAAGTAGTATACATTATCTCAAGCATTGAGTCATTGCTGGATTGGTAAGACATGATTAGTATTACTATGTACTTATTGTTGGGACAATATTACATTGTGATTAGTATGCAAAAATTTTGAACTTCCTTTAATAATGCTTAAGATAATAAAAGCTTTTATCAATAAGAAAAATGCATAGCTTATTGTAATAATGCCCATGTCAAAAAGCTTTTAATATTCATGCAAATTAATATAATTAATTACAATTTAATTCATAAATTTATTTGTTTATTACTATGAACTGCAAATTTGTGATATTGTATATCTTCAACACTAACAGTTTGTAACATTGTATTTAAATAGCTCATTTTAAATATGTAGATTGCCAAAAGGGTTTTCTTAAGTTTTTGCATTTGATTTTAATACTATCTTAATCACATATTAATTATCCACAAATCTTAATATTATATGATTTATCCAGGAATCTTAATCTTATATGATTAATGGCATAATTATATTTGATTTTAGTTGTTTAGAATACATGCACATAAAGGGAAAATAATAATTACTTTGTTATAATAGTCTATAGATGTGTAGAATGCATTTAAAGAATAATATATTTGACCATTTTCTTAGTCATATGTTATGATGATAATTCAATCTCAATAATTAGAGAAGTCTGATTTTGTAATAAAATTATTATCTGCTTATTTATTATCCATCATAAATGTAATTCTTACACCATGTATCTCAACATTATAAGAAGGAGTTGGTATGAGTTGTTGATAGGATATTCTAAGTAGCCATAAAATCCCTTATCTTTTCTTGGTATTCAAACGCTACCCTAGGAGATTATTATTCTGTTCTAAATTAAAAGTTTGTACGTACTTTACTTCAACTATAATATTTTCTTTTAAAATTTCTTATTATATATATACACCTGTGTCTCTTTTTACATGGATTTACTTAACGCGATTTTGAAGTTAAGCGATTCACGTTTCTCCGGAAGTCGAACTCCGATAATGTGCTATTACTTTAAATAATAAGTTTCAAGTATATTGAAAATAATAGCATTATTGGAATTCAACTTTCATCTTAGTAATTTCAATATTTTCAGTATTTTATAATAGTAAGATTTTATGCAATAATGAAATTAAAATCATGATTTCCACATTTTATGTATACACACATTAAATTTTACAAGATTATAATGTAAATTTGTTCAAACATTGTGTATGTTAATTTTGCATTTTAAATCACATTCCATTTTTGTTTTTTAAAAAGAACTTTATTAATTATTTAGTGTCCACAAGTTTATTTTTAAAAGGTGAGTAATAGCAGTGGGCACAATTAAAATTGAAAATTAAAAAAATTAAAGTCAAAAATAAGAATTTAATTTTTAGTTGTTAGATTAATTACTAATTACGTTGTCACCAGAAATCATTAACACAAAGTGAGAGTGACATTGGCGCTAGTTGTATTTCCTCTTATGAAGAATCTGAGTTTTTACCAGTTTGCAAACGAACCTATTTAGCAGCAAATAGTGATAATAATTAAAATGTGTATAAAAATGTAAATTACTGTAAATTACGCATAAAAATATATTGTTTTGAATAAAATTAAATATTATAGTTAAAAAAAGTTGGTCTTGTATCAATTTTTTTCAAATATGAAACTTTTTATTAGTCATATTTTATTTCCTTATTTGTTTTTGTGTGAATTTTAAAGTAGTTTTATGTTGGTGCTTTGCTTTTATGCAATTTTTGAAAAATTACAGTCCATATCCCCTCTTTTTCAAGGTAAGTTATGTCTATTTTTGCTGATTTCGTTTGTGCGTGTTTTCTGAGGAACCTATCTATTGTGTAAAATGAGACCCAGGTGTGTGTGTATATATATATATATATAATGTCCATTAATTAAAACAAAATTGTAATTATAATTGAAATAATTTAACGGTTTACAAACTATTATACACAATTCTTAAATCCGCAGATTTAAGGATTGTGTACAATAGTTTGTAAACCGTTAAATTATTTCAATTATAATTACAATATATATATATATTTATTTATTTCATGTTTAAAGAGGTTTATTTAAAAACTTCAATGTATCAATATTTCATACTCTGTAGACAAGTTGCAATATTTAAGTGTCCATATATATTCAATGGACCATTAGTAAGAATGGGATTTCCATTCTTGCTATTAAAAGGTGTGAAGGTTGCCTTGACAGCAGTGAGAGATATTGATTACTATATTTTACTCTGAATGTTGCTATATTTACTGTGAATGTTTAGGTGGTTACTGGTTGGAAACTAATTTTATATATATATATATATATATATATATATATATATATATATATATATATATATATATATATATAAATCAGTGATTGTAGTGCCTCTACAACCATCTTTCTACCTTTTATCACCCAGTGGATGACTTGTGTGACCAAGTCGAAATGGTAGAATATCACTATTTAAAATTTTTAACACAGATGAACCCGCAAAATGTCTTTTATATATACAACCCATGAAAATCTTCATTTCAACATATATATATTAATTCTAATATTTTCACTGATAAATGATGATTTTATATTATTATTTTTGGGCTATTCCATGTAGTAAAATAGATAAATAGATGGCATTTCAGTACAATAACAAGTACATTCCTCTGAGCATTCTCTTTCTCAAATCATAGGAATCCATGTGAGATTTAAAATCTTATGACATGAGAAAGAGGATACTCGGAGGAAGGTACTTGTTATTGTAATGAAATTTCAGCTATTTTAGTACATGGACTATCCTGAAAATAATAATAATATGAAATCATATATATATATATATATATATATATATATATATTGAAACAGATATACTGTCCCACGTATGTATTCAAAAGACCCCCCCCCATGATTTAAAATAGGCTAGCATGATTTGTCATTAAAAAGAAAAAAAAACAACGAATATGTTTAAATCTGCAATTAAAAAAAAAAAAGTATAAATCCTTTTTTTAATTAAAATTCATAAATTCAAAAAAGAAAATCAATAAAGTAAAAATGGAAAAAAAAATTATATATAAACATTAAAAAAAGATAAGTTTATTTTGTATCACAGAAAAATAATTTGTAAGGCAAAATAACTTAGGTGTTAAGCCAATGCCTTAGGCAAATAAATGTAAAATTAATTGGAATTCGAAAACACATAGCCAGATAATTAAAAGCAGTCTTCTACTGCCAAAAAAAAAATAGCCAATGAGCTGGGGGAAATGGCACAAACGTGGAAAAATACATACCACCAACACCAATTGAAGCAGGTGTCATGTAAAGAGAATCCATTCTGATAAGCAGAAAGAGTATAAATTTTTTGGAAAAATTTGGATTATCAGACAGAGAGAATAGTTTTTATTATTATCAGTTAAGTAGTTTCTCTTTTTAGAAGTCATATTGGATAAAACAAGCAGAGAAAGTACAAAATATTTGGAAAATTTGGGTTATCAGAGAGTGTTTATTTTTATCAGTTTTACTAAGTAAAGCAAGACAGAAAATCAAAACTTAACCATGAATAAACAATTTAACATGGGTGGTTGACCTGCCTTTTTTCTTCTCCATGATCATGAAGTAAGCTCCAGCCTGTCTACTGTACCATTCATTAATCCCCCATTGGTATTGAAAGAGAACAACAAGTAAAAAGGTAAGAATTAAAAAATAGTAGCAATTCAATTATTAATGCTATGATAAAGTTTCTAATAAAAGAAAACAAATAATGGAGAAATACAAAAACGATAATTGTGTTCTATATTTCAAATTATAAATATGTAAACGTCTATAATCAAAAGCCATTTTATTCAATATTTATATGTGTTTATAAAAAATAAAACAAAACATCGTTCTTAAAAAGAAAAAAAAAAGAAAATTATGAATAAATTTAGCTATGGAAATACGTTTTATTAAAGATAAATTATAAATACTAAAATACCTATAATCACAATGCATTTTTAATAAGGATTGACTTCTCATCTACAGAAACATTTGAATTAAAATAAACTAAAAAAAAAAACGAATCCTTATAATAATTGATATTATTGATTTACAAATAATTATACCTAGAACAGCCAGAAATACTGAGTTATTACATATAACTATAACTGCCTAATAAATAAATGCAGCTACTTATCAACTTATGAGAAGAAATATACATCTGTGACATACCAAATAATAATGGTTATGCTATATCACTAAATAAAAATTACAAATGCTTACAGGCATCTCGATGGTATATAAATAAAATAATGAAATACTATATGGATTATAAATGCTTACCTGCATATTGGTATTATGTGAAGAAAGTAATGGAACTTATGCACATAGACACACATTTACACTGACTGGACTATGAATAGTCCACAAACCAAGAATTGTTCACATTACCTGTTTTGATAAATTAAATAAAATAATGAAATACTATAAAAATTACAAATGCTTACATGAATCTCAATTGTATACAAAGAAAATAATCAAACTTATGAGCACCAATGTACATTGATACTTTACTGAAATATAGAAACCTTATAGATCTGGAATAGCTCATCTTATCTATTTACCTACCTAAAAGATGTACTGATATAAAATAAAGAGTTGAAAAATATTCATGCAGTATTGGTAGACATCTACCAGATTAAAGATCCTTCAGATTCTTTACCTAAGATAAATCAAAATGAGCCTACATTTGAAATGAAGGATGAACTTTATTATAAGGACTTGGAAATGAACTATTGATCAATAAATTGCTTCTAACATTTTCATAAATGAACTTAAAATGAGTCAGCATTTGAAATGAAGGATGAACTTTATTAGAATGACTTGCAAATGAACTGAAAATGAGTCATCATTTGAAATGAAGGATGAAGTTTATTAGAATGACTTGTAAATGAACTATTGATCAATAAACTGCTTCTAACCTTTTTATAAATGAACTGAAAATAAGTCATCACATGGATATGAATGAACTTTATTAGAAGGACTTGCAAATTAATTTGTTAAATAAAATTGTTGTTACCTAAAATTAATTTTAGTTGTCCAGTTGTTCAATTCTATATTTTTTGTTATTGCATCACTCATCATTCAGTGCACTGGTTTATGAGAATCCCATGCCTTCTGAGCTATGTCTGGCATAACAAGACCTACATAAGTCAGGTTGTAGTAAAAGGGAACTCTAATGGCACCATTTGAAAAACCAAACACAGAAATGTCTAGATGCTTCCAATCTCTATGGTGCTACATCCTCTGATAAGCAGGAAATATTATTGTAGGGAGGGGATTAACATCTGTATTGGGGAATGCCAATCGATAGTCCCTTCCTGCAACATGCTCATAAGGAAATTGTTACAACCGAGATAATAAAGGGGTTGTATGGTGGTCCGGTTACAATATATATATATAAGGGGTAAAAGTATTTTATTAAGATAATAACTCATAACTAAATAAAAAAATGGAAATTTTAGTATTAGATATATTTAATAAAGAACCATGATATTGTATTATTGTAGTTAAAACCAAAAAGAAATTGTTTTAGTAAAAAAAAAAAAATTTAAAGTAAAGTGACACAAATAAATCTTATGTATCATTCTGATCCTTTATCAAGAGGTTTGAAATGCGAATCAGATCATTGCAATGAAATTGTGGGAATAGTGGTCATGAGATGTGTTATATATTAGAGGAGAAGTATAGAATACATTATTAAAAAGAATATGTTATAACGGAACTAATCTTTGGTAGATTATTTCAGTATTAAGAGCATTTACATGTTTTCAGAGTGAATTTTGATTTCTCCTCTTACAATTTAAAAAAATTTCATTAATATATTTACAATACTTAGTCATTATGAGCCTTATTCCAATTGCTCTTTTTACTATAGCATATATCATATATATGAGCTTGCACTGAGCTTAGCAATGTGTTACTATTTAGTCATTTATTTTGCAAGTAGTTGGTCTATTCATACATCATTTTTTCACATTATAAATTTGGCAATCAATATATTAGCATTTTCTTGGCTAGAAGATACTGAGTGATCAACTGGAGGAAATATCTATGGCTATTTTTTTTTTTGTAATTTGTTATTACTCTTTTTGAATTATAACTTTTGTGCCATTATGTTGTGGTCCAATCGAGAAGTTATAAGTGATATCAATCAATTAATATAGTTTATTCAGATATCTTGTTGTTCTGGACTTATATTGATTATATAGTCTCATTCTGTTGCTACAATAAAAAAAACTTTATGCATTTTATATTTTATCTTATTGCAGTCATTTGTTCGTTTGATCAAACTTTTTAAAGTGTTCTTTAATAAAGTGATAAGTAATCTTTAAATAATAATAAATATATGAATTATTTTCTATTCAAGTATCATCAATGCTATATAATATTTCTGGTGATGATGATGAAAACATAGAAGTTAAAGTTTAAGTGTTGCTAAATCTTTTTAAATGTAATGTATTGTGAAATCTGTTAGATTGGAAATAGTTAATACATTAAAAGTTGTTATGGATATTTTGGTTGATGGATGTTTGGAATTGTTACTTGGTAATCATATGGTAATAGCTAACGATTAACTTACATAGATTACAATAATGTTGTGTCACAATTAAAATATATCTATATATTATTATAATATTATTAATATTAAGGTTTTATTTAGAAAATATCATGAATGATTTACAAATTAGCGATAACTTGGGAGGGACCAAAATCACATTGTTCCCTCCTTTTCAAAAATGTTCAATATGGAGAATGTTTATTTAAACAATTTAATGTTATTATATTCTTGTTGGTAAATGTCAAAACAATCTAAACAGATGAATGATTTTTTTCATAAATTTGAAAAGTCTCAAAATCGAAATTGTTATTTAAATAAATAAAAAATTGCTGAAAGAATTTTATAAACTGTATGTTTATTTTTTACAAAAGGCAGTTGTAAACATAAATAGTTCTCAAAAATAGAGTATAGTACCCCAAATTAAAACATCAGACACCCTACAAAATAATTATTTATTTAAAAAAAATCTATCCGAAAGATTTTAGACGTTTTATATGTAAAAGTAAAATACTCCCCAAAAAAAAGTAGAAAAATGTCCAAATGAAACAAAAAATATTTAGAGAATGTAATATAATAGATTCAAGAGAGTTTCAAGAAAATCAGTCAGTAAATTTAGAAAAAGGACCAAAGAACAAATTCTCAGATGTACTATACTCACATATTAAACATATAAAAGTTAAGATAGAAAAGCACAAAGTTGTTGAGAAGTGAATAGAATATCTTGAAAATAATCTTGATGGAAGCTTAGAATCATTTGAAATGTATAATAAGTCTTTAGAATGTATAATGGTAAAAAATGCAAAATGTCAGAAAAAAATAGTAAAAAATAAAGTTAAAGTAGGAAAGCCTTTAATAGTATCAAAAAAAGTCACAAGATAATTGAAAGAGGTAGAAAAGGTTGAAGAGAGCAAAATATTAAATTCCATCGACACTCAGATGAAATCTAAAAATTGTGAAGAGAGTACATTACTAGAGGTAGATGAACTCATCAAGAGAAAAACAATTGAATTACAGAAAATTTTAGCAAATAATTATCAGGAGCTAGTAAAACACCTAATACAATTAGAAAAATCGCATGAAAATAATTTAATAAAAAATTATAAATAATTAAGTACTAAATTATCAATCATATTATTCATAAGATAAATGTAATGCTAAAATAAATTGCTAAATGAAACAAGAATGTGTAGAACATTGAATATTTACTCAGTTTGCAGTTAACAATATATCTTCATGTGTTGAAATAAAATGTAAAATGAAACAAAAATTTATAGAACATTTAATATTTAATCAATTTGTATTAAAAAAAAATATTTCCATAGGCTAGAACAAATTGTAAAATAAAATAAAATTGCTTAAAATCCTTAATAAAGAATAAATGAAATTTTAGGAGTGTAGTTCTACAAAATACTAAGAACAAATGTAGAATGAAAACGTGTCATAAAAGGTTGTTAATTGATTAATCTGGTGTTAGAAAATAGTACTACCTAATTTTAAGGTTAGATGCAAAATGAAAATGATTATTATAAAATGTATTTTATCTGATGAATTTAATGCTGATAAAATGATATTGATTAGCAATGAAATAAAATGCAAAAAGAAAGTAGTTTTACTACAACCTATTTTACCTAAACTATTTAATGCTGTTGAATGGTGATAAGTAAATTTTCAGATTGAATTTAAAGTGAAAATTATTTTTATAAAGCTTCTTTATTTAAGCAATTTACTGTTATTATATTCTTGTTGGTAAATGTCAAAATAAAGTGTGCAATGAAAATACTATTTATTAGATATCCCATTATAATTAATACAGTAGGCGAGAAATGGATGATAAAACAATATAAACCAAAAAATAAGTACCTATAATGCAGCAGCCTTAAATTCAATTCTCAAAAGAATGAATAGTTTAAGTATGTGAAACTGGAATCAAAAATCACTTAGTTTTGTAATCTGATGTGAAAATTGTTTGTAGTGAGTTAATAAAACGTATTGCTCTTTATGATTAATAAAAAATTGTTTAAACACTTTTTGCCTATAAGTTGGAGAAAGTGTAATATTTAGCTTTTGCCAGTAAAACTAAATTTCCAGTTATTTAATTTACCAAGGTATTAAACAAATTAATAATATTATTGCCAGTTAATTTTATTAGAGCTTTACAATTAAATTACAAATTAATTTGTAATGTTTTAGCACTTTTCTAAGTCTTAATTATTATTAAGGATTATTTTCATAATTTTTATATGCTGAATTGACCATATTTGTAGTTGGAATTAATTTTCAATGGTTTAAATAGAAGTATATTTTTTTAATAATAAAGTATAACTAAAAATTATTAAAAGCTACAATTACTTTTATATAGTCCCTAAAGTTTTCAAATTTAGTGTTTACATTAAACTGTACTATTAATTAAGTCTAATTCTTTAATATTAGATATTATTACTTAATTTGCCTACAAATAATATAGCAGTTCTGTATGTATTATTTATTAGCAAATGTTTTTTCATTCACACTAACCTCATAACAATTAAATTAATGCAAATTAAGTTAATAATCTATTTATATTACGGGATAAAAAGTTGATATATTACTATTAAAAAGTTGTTAGCTTTTCATTAAAAGAAACTTAGGATAATATGTCTGATTGTGCTTACATTTTATTGTAATATTTTTTTGCGTTTTCTTATTAGTAATATTTAAGGTTCATTGTTATGTATTTTAAATAAAATAATAAAGGTATTCTGGTAAACTTCTATCTTATTTAATATAGTTTAAAATTGTTATAAAGAGAAATGAAGTATTACACTAAAAACAATATAAATTATAATGTAGCAATTTATTTTGTTCATTGTAGTAATTTTAATATAATAAATAATTATTTTTAAGATATTACATTTTCAATTACATTTTAGATTGTATGCTAACAAATTTGTATTTTTAATTTGATTTCCCAGGAATCAAATTAATTTTTAAACTTTAATATAAGGTCAAGAGCATAAAATTTAAAAATATTTATTTTCAATCAATGAAATCAAACATATTATTGAGGGTATAAATAAACATATGAAAAAAGAACACACATGGAAAGAAGTAAAAAAAAACTTACTTCTTTTGTTTCCATTAAATACAGAATTATTCATGTTTAATTATTTTAAACAATTTTAATATTACTCAGTAATATGTGCTCTTAAACAAGTTCTAATTAAGGTACTAAAATTTAATCTAAAGTATATTCAGAATATCAAAGTCAACAGTTTTAAAAAAAAATATAAAGGGAAAATTAAATAATAACTTCTCTGCAATTATTCCATTGAATGTAATATTAACATACCATAATAATTACATATAATTTGCAACACTTGTGTATGAACTTTTTGTGGTTTTCAATTTTATGCTTACATTAGACTTTATTTTTAATTCAGTATTTCTTTAATCTTAAGGTTAAGACTATTAAAGACTTATGTTCAGAAATATTTATATCAATTCTTAAATAGTTTTAAATGCTTTATTTTAATATGTAAAAAATGTTGAAATATTACAAAAATTATTTAAAAAGATTAAATTGTATTATCATCAGTAATGGTTTTGTAATATATCATTTCAATATTATTATAGTTACACAAAGATAATATCTGGTATAATTTTTTTTATGAATGAACTATTTTAATACTAGATGGATGAATATTTATATTACTTTTAAAATGATATATTAATTACTTATCATAGTGATTTATTCATTATCATTGTTGCTCATGCAAAATACAGTCACTTATGTACATTTCAACTTATGCTTATGTAAGCTCAATATGAGAAAATATATGTCAAGATTTTATTTTATTTTTTCATTGGAAGAGCATTACATCCATAGTCATATTTAAAAAAAGTAACATTAGACCTTATTCATGCAATAATTACTTAAAACTCCATTATTATATTTATTTAAATACATCTGGACAAAATAATGCAAACAGCTATATTGTTTTATAAGAGAAATATGAAATATATTTAATTAAATATAATTTAAGTTATGTACATATTAACTTTCAATGAAACCAACTTTATTATATATTTCATTATTATTATTATTATTATTATTATTATTATTATTATTATTATTATTATTATTATTATTATTATTATTATTATTATTATTATTATTATTATTATTATTATTATTATTATTATTATTATTATTATTATTATTATTATTATTATTATTATTATTATTATTATTATTATTATTATTATTATTATTATTATTATTATTATTATTATTATTATTATTATTATTATTATTATTATTATTATTATTATTATTATTATTATTACTACTAGTGATACAATGGAAATTTAAACTATTTTCTCTCACTCTAACAAAACATGCCTACCTTGTAAGAATGTTTCCTTCTAGACCTCAGAATTAAATTACTTTTTCTGAAATGAAGAAATAAAAGACTATCATAATGCTATATATTAAATATTAAATTGTTAGCACCTTACTTATTTAACAAAAAAAAAATATTTTTATGAAACAGAATGACCATAAATATGATATTGTGCTTATGTTTTAAGGAAATCTGTTATATAAAAACAATTATGAATGTTTTGTATTTAAAAGTTTAATTAGCTCTAATTGCAATGAATGGAGTAAATTGTATAGGTTTTTAGAACATTATCTTGATAACTGGTCAAACTTTAGTACGAAGAACTTTAATAATTTAAATTTTCAAAAACTTAATATAATGTTAAATGATAATTTTGTTTTTTTATGTTTATTATTAATTTTATTCAGTTATATTATGCATTCATGTCTGATATATTTTACACTTTAGTTGTCAGTTATAATATCCAGAAGGTCATACAGTATTTTCTATTTTAATAATATTATATTATTTTAACATTCTATCTTTAAAATTATTGATTTCACCCCTGTTAAAAGTAATTTATCAATCTGAATGAAGATGTTTACGTTAAAGCAGTGATGATGTTGTATATACTTATTGTACTGTTTATTTCATACCATATTATAATAGGTCAGATTTGACAAATATTTTTTACATCAGTTAATAATTATTGTATATATTGACATTATATTTTCCAAATAATAGTCACTGTATCTCTCTCTTTAAATTTTTTATTAGTACATGTATTTTATAAAGAGATTGTAGTGCTGTGCCTCAGTTATGATATTTTTTATGGGTAGTATATATTTTTATATTCATATTTTGCATAAATTCGTGGGTTGAGGCAGTTCATCTTGTTTCTAATACTTACAAAGGATTCTTCCTAATATTTCCCTTATGTTAGGACACAAAGGTCCTAGCATATTTATTTGCTCTTACATAGTAGATGCACTTTTGTTTTATGACATCAGTAGGTACATTGTGTTATTTACCTTTTCCTCTCCAAAGTATATTTTCTTTGTAGCCATGTATGGTGTATGGCAGACTTCATTGTTATTATCACAATTGTTTTGTTTATGAAGAGTATCATCTTTTCTTCAGTTGCAATTTTGACCACCTATTATTATAGATTAGGAATGGTTCTGGTGTATAGATCTGTTTTGGTGTGGTTGCCATCATTGCAAAATATATAACTGATAGTTCTTTTATTTAAATGATAAAAATTGTAATCATATGACAAAATAAATATTATACATCATTTTAAGAAGAACACCATGATTGTATTACTAATACATTATTGGTTCAAAGATGGAGTCATTGTTGGAATAATATTAGAGTGTGACTATTATGCAAAAATTGTGAACTTCTTGTTCTAATGCTTAAAGTTATAACAAATATTATCAGTCAGGAAAAATGTATTAATTTTTGTCATATGGCAACATGGAAAAAAATAAATTAGATAATTTTTTCTTACATTTAAATAATATGCATCTTCATATTAAATTTACAATGGAGACAGAGTCTGATGGAAAACTCCCTTTTCTTGATGTTCTAGTCACCAGAACACCAAATAGTTTATCTTTTTTTATTTACAGAAAGGATACACACACAGACAGATATTTGCATTTCCATTCTCATCATCACCCAACTCAGATAGTTTCTGTAGCCAAAACTCTTTTAAATAGAGCAATTAACCTTTCAGATGAGACACATCTGAAAGAAGAAATAAATCATATTAATATTGTTTTATTAGCAAATAGTTATAATTACAAATTTATAATAAAAAGCCTTATTTCAAGCCGAAAATAGACAAAATAGGAAACAAAAAGATGATAAATCAGCTATTAGGATTTGTGTTCCATATGTAAAAGGAACTACAGACAGTATCGGACATATATTAAAACGCTATAATATAGATACAGCATTTTCGGCTCATCAAAAGATCAGCAATATAATAACCAACCCTAAGGATTCAATCCCTCTTGAATCTCATGGTATCTATCAAATCTCATGTAAAAATTGTAAAGCTTCTTACATAGGTATGAGTAATCATCGCATCAGTGTTAGGAGAGATGAGCATGCTAATGCAGTTAAACAACACTCATCATCAGCAGCACTCTCACTCCATACTATAGATTCAGATCATAAAATTGATTTTTCTAGTACCAGGATCATATCCAGATGTGATAATCTCTACCAATGCAAAATTAGAGAAGCCATTGAGATACTTAAAAGGCCAGATTGTATCAATAAGTGAGATGATACATGTAAACTTCCTCCCATTTGGAAAGATTTTTTAAAAAAAACATTCCTAAATTTAACATTTTTTGCTATTGGTGGAATTTTAACATTTTATTCAAATCAGTGATTGTAGCGCCTCTACAACCGTCTTTCTACCTTTTATAACTCTGTGGATGGCTTGTGTGACCAAATCTAAACGTCAGTATATAATTAAAAGTTTTTAACACGGATGAACCGCAAAATATGTATTATATATATATAACATATTTTTCGGGTTCATCCGTGTTAAAAAAATTAAATATTGATGTAAAATTGTGTTTCACAAGAACAATTATAATATTAGTAAAATTCTAAGGAAAACAAGCAATATTATTTTAAACTCTTTTATTAAAGAAACTTGAAAAATCTAGACAAAATTGATAAAGTATTGCTATATTTACATTTATTCCTTAGTAATAAAATACATCCTTTACTGTGGACTAGTTTTGATCCTATTGCAAGTTTTAGATCGATTAAAGATTCGAAACTTGTAACAGCAAAGCAAAAAATAAAAATATAAATGCTAATTAGAACACAATCCCCAAACATTAAGTATCCAAATCAAAAAACCGTTTATAATTTATCTAGGAAAGCCCTCTCTACGGATGAAATTTCGGTTTTAGAAAAAGGTTTCAATTTTGCTTTAACACCTTCCCGGATACCTTTTGAGAAAATTGTTTGTAATGTTGAATCAGCTCTCGATAAAATTGATTCTACATTGGCTGATTTGGCTAGAGCTGAGATTTGTAATATTTTTAAAAAAGCTAAGCTTCCTAAAAATAATATTTCAAAGAAAGAAAGACAAGCATTAAATAGTATAAAATCAGACAAATCAATTGTTGTACTTCCAGCTGACAAAGGTAATGCCACAGTTGTAATGGATCGTGACATTTACCATAATAAAATTTTAGATCAGCTTAATGATAAAACTTATAAACTATCAAAAAGAGATCATACTACATATTTGGAAAAAACAACAAAAGCTATTATTAATAAATCACCTATTGAAACAGAGATAAAAATAAAATAATCCCTCGTGAAAAATCTTGTGTCTGTCCAAAATTTTATGGACTTCCAAAAATTCACAAACCAGATACTTACCCTCCTTCCAATAGTAGGCACAGTAGGATCTCCAACTCATATTTTAGCTACATATTTATCGGATTTCATTAAACCTACAATCCCATCTATTAAATCATATATTAAAAACTCTTTTCATATTATTTCTGTTTTAAAAATTTTTTTAATTAATACTAATGACATTCAGGTCAGTTTTGATGTGTCTTTGTTTACAAACATTCTAATTGATGAAGCTTTAAATATAATCTCACAATGTTGCAATTTACTAGACCATATTATTGATTTGATTAAACATTGTCTCTTGAACAAATATTTTGTATACAATGGATAGCATTACAGATAAGTTGTTGGTACTCCTATGAGCTCATCTATCTCAGGAGTAGTAGCTGTATTATTCATGGAATATATAAAAACTCACGCTTTAGAATCATTATTTTAAAACTTCTCATTTGGCTCAGATACATAGATGACACTTTTGTCATATGGCAACATGGAAAAAAAATAGATGATTCTTTTCTTACATTTAAATAATATGCGTCCTCATATTAAATTTACAATGGAGACAGAGTCTGATGAAAAACTCCCTTTTCGTGATGTTCTAGTCAACAGAACACCAAATAGTTTATCTTTTTTTTTGATTTACAGAAAGAATACACACACAAACAGATATTTACATTTACATTCTCGTCACCACCCAACTTAGATAGTTTCTGTAGCCAAAACTCTTTTAAATAGAGCAATTAACCTTTCAGATAACTCACATCTGAAAAAAGAAATAAATCATATTAATAGTGTTGTATTAGCAAATAGTTATAATTATAAATTTATAAAAAAAGCCTTATTTCAAACCAAAAACGGACAAAATAGGAAACATAAAGATGATGTATCAGCTATTAGGATTTGTGTTCCATATGTAAAAGGAACTACAGACAATATTGGACGTATACTAAAACGTTATAATATAAATACAGCGTTTTCTACTCATCAAAAGATCACCAATATAATAAAAATAAAAGTAATAATAAGAAAACATTAAATAAATTAAAAAGTGATAAATGGATTTATATTCCTTTCATATCTAATCAACAAGCTAAATTAATTAATAAACTTTATAGTGTTTTGTGTAGGATTTATTTTTTTCTCTTCAAATAATATAAATAATATGATAAATAACACTAAAACCAAGATTTCTAAGTTTGAATTAAGTTCTGTTATATATATATATATGTTGAAATGTGGTTGTGGAATAAAATATATAGGGGAATCAAAATGTACATTACAAAAACGATATAATGAGCATAAGATATTATATAAACGTGTACAGAAAGAAAATATATCTTCAGTAAATAAGAATACTTCATCAATTATTTTTGATCATAATAAGGCATGTAATTATGGTTTTAAATTTAATAATAGAAATGTAAAAATTATTCAAATTGAGAGATGTAATGAAAAACGTAAAATTAAGGAAGCAATGATGATATCTAGGAATAAAGATGATTTAATGAATAGACAATCAGCCAATATAAAAACAACAGAATTGTGGGAAATTTGAATTGATTGAATGATGGGTAATGCAAGTTTCTGTACATTTGTATTAATGGTTGAAAAAGATTGTCAGCAAAACAATTGAAAGTACTTCTGGTAAAGAATATATTATTTAATTTTGAATACTGCATTAAATAAATTAGTTTTAATTATATATATATAATTTTAGGTATATTTCAATAAGTGGTAAGATGTCCATGATTTTTTTTCTCTTTTTTTTGTTTCATTTTTGGATGTGGAAATGTTAACTTATATAACATTGAACTGTGTTGCTATCACTATGATAATATTAATATAAAATTATTTATTATTAATTGTATTGTAAGATTGTAAATTGACTTTATTAATTTTAAAAAGAAAATGAATATGTAAATAATAAAACATATTGTTTGGATAAAATTATTATTCTTTGTCATTATATGTCACTTATTGTTATTATATCCACAATAGTAAATTATAACCAATGCAAATAAATGTTCAATATTTCAAATGCATTTTTTTTATTTGTATGATATTATTACCCAAGCAAATATGTATATAAATATATTTCTCATGTAATATATTGGAAATGTGATGGAGATTGTTTATTTTTTGTTGAAATTAAAAATAATATTGATATTATAAAAAATATGGGTTTTTGTTGTATGTAAATAATTCTAAAATAGTTATTTTTATTTGTTGAATAATACAAACTCTTATTAGAGAAATGCTATTGCAAATCTCTTGATGATTGAATATTGTGGATTACTCTAGTTACACTTATGACAATGGAAAAAATATTATAAATAGGCCTGAATAGTTTGAACTCATTCTCTCTCTTGTAATTGCTTTAAATGAAAGCATGTATAAATTTATTTATATGATTTTCTTTTTTTTACCTTAAAATTATATAATTAACTGAACAAAATGGAGAGATTGTAATCAACATTATGTGCCCATGAATTATGTAGCATTGTCAAGAAATGTTTGTAAGAAAATATCAATTTATTATAAAAACAAAAATGATTAATTTGCTTCATTATCATATAAAACATAAGAATACTTTATCTTTTAAAATGAATTTTACCTATATGCTAAAACCATTTTGTTATTATTCCCGCATAATGTAACCATGAATTTTCAAATTATAAACATCCAGGTTTAACTTAATATTACTGAAAATATACACAATATACACAGGCGCTTTTTATATCGTCATTTCCATCATTCTTTCTAGTTTCAAAAAAGGTAAGTTCTATTTTTCTTTGATAAACATTAAAAATATTATGATATTTTTTGTGATTAAGTAATTTGAATTTTTTTGTCTTTTTCTCAAAATTACATTGGAAAAAATAACTTAGTTGAATGAACATTATTGGAAGTTGATGATAAGTATTTATTTTTTATATATTTTTAAATATTATTTCAATATAATTTTTTATTATTACTTGAATTTAAATTTTTTATAAAAATATACAACAAAATTATTATTGAAACTAACATTTACACTAATCAAAAAATATCTCATAATGGTGTACATTTATAGGGTGAATTATCTGCATTTTTGGTATGATATGGGTTTGGGTCCAAAATATGAATTAGATGATATGAGACAAAGGTAAACATATTTTGCAAATATTATGCCCTGATTTAGATTTTTCTATTACACTTGTCTGCATTTTAATAATAATAAAATATCCAAATGCTAAAAGTAAAGAATTTACCAGTATATAAAATTAGGCTGATTATACACTATGGTGAGGTAAATTTCAAAGCTGCATATCAAATGCAAAAAGAAAGGCCAGTTGATAAAGCTACTAAATTTATGGTCATAGTAGAATGAAGCAATGTGAGCCCTCAAAACCTATAAAGATAGCATAAGTAATACTACATCACACTGACTTAAACTACTAACTTATGTACAACAAGCTTAACTCCATGAAGCAATGTGAGCCCTCAAAACCTATAAAGATAGCATAAGTAATACTACATCACACTGACTTAAACTACTAACTTATGTACAACAAGCTTAACTCCATAACAAAATTAGTATTTCATTCACTTTTTTTTTATTTTGTATATAGTGACTATGTTAATAGTATTTCTTTAAATTAAATTACAAAAATTATTGAAGTTCTTTATTATAAAATTAAAATTATAGTAAATATTGATCAATATTAACTTCTTGTTATAAGGGATGTTATTAGCAATGACATATTCATTACAAACCCCTGTAAGAAAATATATTTTGAACGGCTACTAGGAAAAATCAATGGTACTAATGTCTTTATACTATGAAATGTTCAAGTGATGTATTACCTTAGGTATTTATTATTATAAACCATTTTTTTAGAAATTTTATGATGAATCCAACTAACCTACTAACAAAATTATACCTTTAACATATATACATGATTATTTGAGTTTATGAAATAATATGAAAATAATTATTAGAAATATTAATTTTATTCTTTTTTATTACTTTTAATATAAATAACTATATATTTTTCAGCTTAATTATATTCTTTGGTGGTTTATGTTTCAAACAATATATATTATGTCATATTTGAATAATGCAAACTTAAGTTATGATAAAATTTGTGGAATAACTTATTTTTTTAAATATTCAATATGGCTGCTTTGATAGTGAAAAGGTTAAAGGTGAAATACAAACATCAGAAGTTATACAAAAATCATATTTGCCTGAGTGTTGTAATTTTATTATATTGAGTGATAATTTTTTGTAATAAATGAATCAGTTCAATTTTCCATCATATCCAAGATAAACCTACCACCTATTCATTAGCAATATTTTGAAATAATTTCATTTATTAAAGAATGTCTATTCATATCATCAAGAATATAAACTAATATTTATATGTGTAGGGTCATGAAAACCTAAAAACTATTAATTGAAAAAAATATTTAGACATACACATAAACATCAGAAACAGCAAAATATAATTTGAATTTTAAAGTTCCCATGAATATTTTGTATCTTCTCAACAAAGACATAATATTGGTTTAATGTTTGAAATAGGCAACTAAACTCTAATATGCCATTGTAGGTATGCAGTATTTAAAGACACTTATTGAGGTCATTTGTTTATATTAGTCTTGGTATTGAATTGAATAGTTATTATCTGACTGGATATAAACTCTTTATGGTACTTATTATCAAATATATGAGTATTTTATCTAAATTATTGTTTGGATAAATACTTTATTGAGTTTATGGTGGGTCAATAAGAGTATAATCTTATTCAATTATAAGGCTGATAGTAGTATATTTTGTTCTGTTATAAGTTAGAATGATTTGATTAATTATATTTAAATTTAATTGATGTGGATCATGAATCCAATTGAATATTACATTTTAATATTCATATTTTCTTATAATAAATGTTAATATTTTTATATGATTTGTTCATTATAATATACAATTTTAATTATTTAATTACAAGAAATTTGAAATAGATTATGGTTAATTAATTATACTTAAGTAAATATCCAATAGAAATATAGTGTTTCTTTTACATACTGGTATGATTTCATATTATAAATTCAAGATTATCTTACAGATTTAATGCTATTACATCCTTATTAAGTATTTTATCTTGTTATAAATAGCATGATTAGTAATAGTAAATTAATATAAGAATATAGTATGACCAAGTTAATATAAGTTAGTATTGCATTTAATTGGAATTTCAAATTAATTATTGGGTTTTATATATATTTACATATTATGAATATTGTAATAGGACATAATAAAGCTATCATTTCAATCATTCATTAATTATTTTATTTAGATATGAACATCATTAAATCTCACATGATTCTAAGATATAGATGCAGTGCTCTCTTATCCAAAGCTCCTCATTGATGAAAGTCACAAGCTAGAAACTAGTCTGGAGATAATGCATGAGTAGGCACTAGATAGGGACATTATGCACAAACCTTCCTGCATACATTGATTACTCAGATTTGCACTGAGTGGTGCTACTGTATAAAGAGTTTTGCCTCTGTGATGAATATCATTACATTTTAGTATAAGCTTATCATATGAGAAGCAGTGTTTGATTCATTGGGGATATTGTAATTTCATTGTATAATATTTTTTTTATTATTTTCATTAGATTGTAAGATAATATATCGTCAGCATATATCATTCATCTTGGGCAATAATATTTGATTTAATTTCTTTACTTTAAAGAGGTAAATGAAGTGATGATTTTCTTTGTTTTTTATATATCCTAAGTGCTGTTTGAATTCATAATGCTATAATAAAAATTATCATCACTGTTTTGTTTTAGTATAGTTAACAGTCAGATATGTGATTATATAAATAATTAATTTAAATACTGGATGATTATTTAATGATGAGCATTTGTTTAGCTTGGTGTATTAAATGTATTTTTTTAAGAACAAAACTATTTATGCACAGGTTAATATAAAGTTAATATTATTTTTTTTGTTGATTTATATTTTATTCAGTTACAAATTATGACCAACTTTAGGGTTCATATTCATTCTATTATATAGGGATACCAACAACATTGATATATTTTATTCAAGCTATAACAGAGATTACAATGTACATGTATTTATTTTGTTATAAATGGTAGCACAATTTTCAGAGCATAATTAAAGACGATAACTCTATCATGGTTTTCTCATATCTGATCTATTACAAATGATTCTTAAATTTGTAAGGCATTAAAAGAAAAGTACAGCCTCATTTTAATCTGTTACATCAGATTGTTTCCATGAGATAAAATAGATTGTCAAATAAATAGTATAGAATAGCCATAAGCTTGTCACTCTAAGTACAATGGAAAAAAAAAAACCATGGAATCATTATAAAAATCTGAAACTTGGAATCATAATTTGACAAATTGCAGTCATATTTGAAATAATTTGATTGTTGGGGAAAATTTACTGTCATTTGCATATTGCCTATACATATACGCTTTTTATTCCAATTAATTATGCAAGCTTTACAACAATTTATATTGGATACATTCCAAACACATTGTTTGGCAGGAAAAATGGCAGGGTACATTATATATCCTATTCCATTTTTTTTTATTTCTTAGGCATCATATGCCTAGGATATGTCAGCTTATATCTATTTAGTGGCTTTTAGATAATTTTTAGCAGACATTATTAAGGGAAATTTTGATTTATAATCATAGGAATAAAGCCCTGCTGACAACCACATTTCTCACTAATAGCTATCTATCTTTTTTCTAATAGTTGCTAAAATTAGTTTTCAGTATCCATAGTTTGTATGATTAATTTTCAAGGTTATTAATTATTTTTATCTTCTCTGACATAAAGTGACTACTCAATAAATAAGAATATTTTTCATTATCAATGCAAAGTATTTTTAAAGTCAACCTGACTTTTTAACATGTTTTCAAATCTTAATTACTTATTGGTTTTAGTGTTTTTACAAATGATCTTTTGTAATATAAGAATTATAATAACGAATATTTTTACTCTAATTGCATATATATATACATTTTCAATTCATATTCAGGGTAAATGAATAACGAATATTTTTACTCTAATTGCATATATATATACATTTTCAATTCATATTCAGGGTAAATGAATTTTTATAATTTATTCAACTGTGTATTATACTTTTCTCAACAATCAGCTGTCGTTACAAATAATAGTTCAGCAATTACATTTGTACCAAATTCTCTTAACAAATTGGGAGATATTTTGGAATCGAAACTACCCCACATAACTTAGAAATAAAATGAGCATGTTATCTTTATCACTACAACATCCAAATAGTTAGTATCCCAAGCAAACGATAAAATACTTCCATTTCCATCTTATAAGAATTGTGCCAGTCGATCATACTTCCCCATTGATGCCAGAGTTAAGGCAATTTGAATATGAAATAAGTGAATATTAGAAGGTTTTTAATGTTGTCACAATATAATGGGTATTTTAGGACAACATGCTTATATATATAAAACAGTAACCACCTAAACATACGCATATAGATAGTAATCAATATTTCTCAATGTTGTTAAGGCAACCGCTCACCTTTTAATAATAAGAGTAGAAATCCACTCTTACTAATGGTCCAGTGAATATATATGGACTCTTAAAAATTGCAACTTGACCACAGATATTATATATATATAAACAACCAATCATACGTCTTGGTTGCATTTTATTTAATTCTCTTAATAGTGCTACTATTATAAGTAAAACAGGTGTCTACTGCTTGTTTGCTATTCTGAAGACAGGAAGATTTTGATATTTATTTAAACAAAATTGATATAAAAATCATTTTAATTTAATTTGCAATATATATATATTGTCACAGATAAAAAATGAATTCATAGTAATATTTCCGGAAACTTCGGTGTAAAAAAAATATCATAACTAAATGGCTGACGTTTCAGTACAATAATAAATATTTTCCTACGAGCTTCTTTTTTCTCAGATCATAAGAATGATATTTTTTTTATTTTGTCATTTTCTTCTCATTCTCAACCAATAGAATCTGAGAATGAGGAATAAATAACAAATGAAAAAAATAACGATTTTAAATCTCACCACACACATTCTTATTATTGAGTAAGAAGAAGCTATAAGGATAGTACTTGTTATTGTTCGGAAACATTAGCTATTTAGCTAATATATATATATATTGCGGGTTCATCCATATTAAAAAATTTAAATATTGACATACGGACGTTTCGGCTTGATCACACAAGTCATCCACTTAACACGGATGAACCCACAGAATATGTCTTTTATATATGCAACTCGTGAAAATCTTCATATCAACATATGTATATATACAGTTTTAAAGTATATTTTTCATTCAAAATATAGGGAGGCTTATATGAACTGCTGCTATAATATTAATAAACGTTACAGCCAAAGTTATTTTGTTTGTGTAGTTAATTTTAGGTTAGATCTTAATTTGTAGAAATTCTTCCCATTATTAAGAGTATGAATAGTCGGCTCATGCTGCTATTTTAATAGTAATATTAAAAAATAAAATGTGTTCGTCATTATGTGTATAATTATCTGTTAATTTTGAAGATTTTTTTTTTGCTATTACATCATCTAAATAATGCTAAGATTTTACTAAATGTGAGGTACTGAAGTAACTAAATAATTATTAAATTATTTATCCATCTTTGCGACAAGTATTTTAGTTTTACTCTTATAACTATGCTTTATGCTAGATAACCAGATAGATAGATAGTCAAACATAGACAAAAAAAATGGTACACACATATATTAGTAATATAGATGTATTTATTAACTGATCTCTGCTGAAATAAATATATAGCCAATAGGAATGATATGTTTATTGTTTTAAGTCGTAATTACTTAACAAAATGACATACGTTATAATTCTCATTAAAATTAATCAATCTTTGTCTTAAATTTAATATTTATTTAATGTGCATTTAAAAAAAAGTCATTTATCTTAAGTTTAAAAATTCACTGCATTTTTTTATTATTATTATTTATATATCTTTTTACCTTAATGAGAAAAAACATTATTTTCAAATAAACTCACAAAGGTATCTATATAACTTATTTTATATTACTATAAATTATCTAGTGTTACTTTATTTTGAAAAGGTATTTATAACACTGTACTTATATATTCTAATTAAGCGAATGTTCCAATTAAATTTACATTATATATAAATAATATTTTTGAAATACAAGCATAATGTATATACTTAAAGTTTAAAATCTAATACAGGGGATTTGATGACTTTCAAACTGCCTTCAGCTATCCACTGTATCTCATATAATCGAGGTTCATGACTGCACACATGTGAAAAAGATAAATGATATATGTATTTGGCGATAAACCAGCTGTCATCAGTTGGTCAAGATCTTCACCCCCCCCCACACACACATATATATATATATATATATATATAGTGCTCCACACATACACATATATATATATATATATATAATCAGTGCTCGGTTTATAAGATAAATCTTCAATCTTTAATGGACATGCTTCAATCTACACCACTATCAAACTTTGCCCACATTCATTCCATTAAAAATCTGTTGATAGAATGTATAAATCCCTTGTTAATGACAATGTTGAGTGGCCCATATTGACCTCATGCCATCCTGACTCTTCATGTAGAGGACCTTGTTCATTCAAATATATATAAAAGAGGGATAGATAAGATACAGGGTGATTCTGCAATATATTTGAAATACAATAATAATTCATTTATTTGGACTTCAAGTATAATGTAGATGATTTAAACATAGACTTTCAAGATACTTTCAGCTATCCATTCTATCTCATATGAAACAGACAGTTTCAACCACTTGTCTGTTTCACGTATTTTACCCTCACACCTATACCTATGCCAGATTTATACACTCTCAGAGTACATGTATATGTATATATTACAGATATATGTTTATTTTAAAATTTTGTGAGTTTAAAAGATAGTTAAATCTAAGTTATTAGTCAATTATATGGTTTATTTGATTGAAATCGCATGTATATAAATCCATTTCCTAATGCCACCATTTTACATATATAGTGACAGAATTCGTTTTATACCAATTATAAATGCAGCTTTTAGTTTAAGTTGTACACAACTTTTAATTAGGCCACCATAGTTGTCTTAATATGGTGAGAGTCTAATTTTATAAATCCAAAATTTTAATAACAATTCTCAGAATTTTATAAAGTTGTAAACAAAATGCAATCACCCAGTAATAATAAACCAGGAAAAAAAAGGTGGGGAAAAATAATTAAAATTAGTTTACTAATTAAATATGTTTTTTTTTTTTAAATTGAGTTAATGGATTTTCCAACTGTGGTCAAGCTTGCAAGCAACCAGATGGTCAGAATTAAGAAAATTATAAATAATTCAAATTTTGTAGTACAAAAACAGTCATATATGTATTAAATGAGCTGTCAGCTGAATCCATGCATGTTTTACCTTTGAAATGGTGGGGTAAGTAGACAACCACTTACCATCTCATTGTTTCTGTGAATGGGTACATGGTCCTGCAAAATATGATGAACTATGCCTCAGCAAAGCATCCCATGGTGGAAGAATCTCCATGAACATTCTACCATCAAAGAAGATTGCCAACTATATCATTTCCATGTGCTTGAAACTGCAATGAAGTCAACTAACTGGTAATTTAATAAATTTCCACAGAGCTCTGTTCAAAAACTGTAACTTTTAATTATCTATTTAAAGCTAGCTATTCATAAAATCTACGTTTATAAATCTATTTTTGAAAATTTGAAAGAAAGCTTTTAAATGCTAATTTCTGTAAAATTCGATCTTGTCTGAATATACAACTTATAATATAAAATTCATTCCTAAAATGTAAAGTTCTAATACTCTACTTTAAAGTATATATATATATATATAATTTACTGAGGTATTTTATGCTATTTTGATTTCTTCCATTTATCTTATAATTTTATAATTTTAATATCACATGTATTTGATACGCCAAATAACTCAAAACTACGAGTATATAGATATACAATTTTCTGAGGTCTTTTATGCCTGTTTTGATCTATTTCATTTATCTTATAATTTTATCATTTTAATATTACATATATTTGGTATGCCAAATAACTCAAAACAGCGAGAATATATATTTATCATTTTAGCCTATTTCTCTGTGAAGATAATTTCAAAAATTCAGGATAATAAATATTAAATAATTGAAATATTACCTTTTTCATTTGCCATTTTGGGATCATGTTATTGTTTACTGATTACTTTTATGAATTAATATTATAGTGATCAGTAATGCTTTAGTTAAAATTATAGTTTGTTTAGTTCTAGTTATAAATTATAACTTTCTATATATGTAATCCCTATATCATAGGAACTAGCCACAAAAATATTATCAAAGCATATCTATAATATTATTTCAGTAATTGCCCCTCAAATATGCTTTGTCCTCCTTAGATTTATATATGTTAAAAAATCAGGTGATAATCTTAAACTAGGTTACTAATTAATTTAATCCCTAAATAGTATATTTGAAATACTAAACTTGAGAACTGGGTTATATAGATGTGCAAATAAATGTTATCTATTTTTAAGGCATGCTAAGTTAATTCAATGTATTTGTATTATATATATATATATGTGTGTGTGTGTAAATTGTGAATGTTTCCATACTAAGTATGTTACGTACATTAACTGCTTGCTGCACATTTCTTGATGAGTCGCTGGTGGAGGTCACATATATCCTCTTACTTTGGGTAAAGCACACTTAAAAGGATCTAGATTATTAATATAAATGCTTATCCAACTCCCTGAAATAATAAGCCCATGAATAATGACCCATTCACATTTTCTAGTTTTATTAATATTTTAATATGTCCCATAGTGTATATAAGTAAATCTAGAATAAACCAGTTTTTTTCTCCCTTTATATAAAATGCTTATTCAGCATTAAGATAAAACATAAATCTAGGTTGTAATGCTAACCTGCATATCTCTGAGCCTGATGATGTACTCACTTCAATCTGTTATATATAGATAGATACCATAGAAGTTTTATAAGGTTAGTTATATAACTTTGGCTAATATGTTCCATATGATTTAGCAGACAACAAAAGTGCTAGAATTTGGCATATTAGAAAAGGCATAGACTTGAATCTTGCACATCATTTTATTAAACTCTTTTAATGAGATAATATGTTGAACCTAATCTCATTTACTATGTAATGCCAGTGAGCATAATCTTCCATGCTCCAATTGCATAATTTTGTAAATTTTAGTTTTAATATTTTTTATTTTTTATTAAATTAATATTATTTAAAAAATAATTATTTTTTCAGGTGCTTATTGTCCATGATTTCATTTTCCATCCAACTCTAAATTAGTTTGCACATGCATCATTATATATATATATATATATATATATATATATATATATATATATATGATGCATGATCGCTCATATCTCTCTATATATATATATATATATAGAGAGAGAGAGAGAGAGACCATTTTTTTTAGATTTAGTACTTAATCATTAATATGGTAACAGCTCACATAGCCATGTTTGTATGTATCCAACTAATTCAGTGTTAATTTAGTTATTGTAAGAGTCTTGTGTTCTATCCTGATGCTACTGCAGAATGGTTAAATTGAATTTATGTGTAATTTAGAAAATATCATCCATATGGGTATTAAATCATTGAGCAGTAATGAAAGGATTGAACATTGGTTGGATTCTGGATCTTACCTTCTAGACTCGATCAGCTTTAGTGTATTTTACCTGTGTTCTGGATTTTGTGGCATGGATGCACAAATATTACCAAGATAATCATTTATCTAAAAGTTAATGCTTAAGAAGATCTCAAATTTGAGACATCTGCAAGTCTTTAAATTCAGCGATTATATTGATTGGAAAGCTAAATTTAAAGACTTGTAGATGTCTCAAATTTTAGATCTTTTTTTAAGAGTTAACTTTTAGATAAACACTTATCTTGAGTGAGTTTTTTTAATCTGGTGTCCTAACTCCTCACTGAAGAGAGCCATAGCTCAAAGCTGGTCTGGAGATGGAGACAATCTTAGATAAAAATTATTTGAATGCTTTCTCTAGTAGCATTTGTTATAAAAAAGCTTGTTTAGAGCCACTGACATGCTCTTTATATATATATATATATATATATATATATATATATATATATATATATATATATATATATATATATATATATATTGTACCCTCACTTCCAGGACATATAATATATAATAAAATAGGTCTAGCTCAGATAAATAGTTATGCTTGGGTAAAATGCATACAAACGATAATAAAAATATTCTATGTTAATGTCTATTGTTTAACTAGCTTTAATTCATAAGAAATAATAATATGGTTCAGTTTATAAATTAATAAATAAATATTTATTAAATCATGAGACTAGAAAGTGAGATACAAGTGGTAATATGACTTACATTGAGCCAATTTCCCACAGGATACCACCTCAATGGCATAATAATACTATCCCCCCCATTACTATCTCAAATAATAAAATCTATAGCATTCTTACTACTTCAAGAATAATTAATTAAGATAATACTGATAAATAAATCTTAATCTTTTATTTAAAATAATTTCAGATTCTTAAACTAATTCAAGTAAATCAAAATTACTGTAGTCAAGCATGATAAGGGATTCAATATGACCCTCAACTACATCTAACTAATAATAATAATAATTCAAAACAAAACAACACTCTCCATATAGTAGTATGAGATAGTGATCATGTGAATAATAATAATAATAATAATAATAATAATAATAATAATAATAATAATAATAATAATAATAATAATAATAATAATGATGATGATGATGATGATAATAATAATAATAATAATAATAATAATAATAATAATAATAATAATTCAATTCAATTTATTTACCATACAAAACTACAGCATAAAGACATTTACCATTTACAGAATTGCACCATAACAAATATACAACAATATACATAAATAAATACAAATGACAAATTGTTAATATGTCATATTTTTATAAAAGATAAGTAACACATTTAAAAATACAAAGTAAAAAAAAAATTCCATCATTAAAATCATAATTATAAATAATAATTCATTCATTCACTAATTAAAGTGCCTAACACCAGCAAATAGCCATTTATCATTGACACATAAATAATAACAAATAAATAAAAGGGATAAATATAATATAAAAAACAAAATAATAAAAAAAAAAAAACTAATTTAGCATATATATATATACGTGTGTGTGTAAACAATATCAAGTTAAACAAATCAAACCTGACATTTAAATTTAATAACATTACAAAATTGATCATAATCTAAATTGAAATGATTAATAGTACTACAAAACTGATTATATAAAGATGGTAGCCTAAATAAACGATAAAATTTAAGAACATTGGAGTGACAAGTTTTAATGTAACAAATAGATGCAGACCAAGTATCATGCACATGAGATCTAATTATAATTGTAGAAATAGTGTCAGATAAAATAACTATTTTATTAACAATTTTATAAAGATATTTAAGATGTCTATATTGTCTTCTAGAAGAAAGATGAACAACAATTTTATTTTCCAGAGAAACATATTTGGAAAACTTATTAGACACTAATTGCAATAAATTACAGCCCTGTTTAGAGCTAGTATTCCAAATCATTGAACAATATTCAATGATGGGAAGAACCAATGATAAAAATAATTTAACTTTTGTATTATCACTGAAATGATAACCAAATGTTAGAATGGTACCTATAATTTTCAAAGCCTTACCAATAATCATTTCCAAATGAGGAAGAAATGATCCATTGCTAGAAAATATAACTCCCAAATCTTTTTGGGATTCAACAGAAGTAATTTTGTGAGAATTAATAAAATAAAAGAAATGTAAAACTTCAAATTTTTTAGAGTATAAGACTAAGTAACATTTACTGAAATTTAAAGTCATATTATTTAGATCACACCAAGCACTAAAATTATGTATATCATTTTGAAGAAGAGTGCAATCAAACACTGATGTCATTCCTCTAAAGATTTTACAGTCATCAGCATAGCACAAAAGATAAAAATATTTTAAACAATCCTTAAGGTCATTCATATAAATGTTAAAAAGCATAGGTGCTCAAATACTACCCTTAGGAACTCTCAAATTACATTTAAAATTAGATGAAATAGCATTATTAAATTTGATATATGCAGTACGACCATGAAGAAAGGATTGAAACCAATAAACAAGTTTAGTAGAAAAACCCATTTGATATAATTTGTGAAGAAAAATAATACGGGCTACTTTATCAATAGCTTTTGATAAATCAAAATAAATAACATCAAATCTCTGCTGGTCCTCAATTGCATGTGCTATATGATCATAAATTGTTAGCAAATTAGTTTCTACAGATCTATTAGGTATAAAACCATGCTGTGAAGAAGAAATAAATTTAGTAACATCTAAAATAGTTTTATTATAAACACACCTCTCAAAAATTCTAGCAATAGTATGTAAAACAGAAATAGGTCTATAATTATTAACACAATCATGTGAACCATTCTTAAAAATTGGGACCATTTTGGCACTCTTAAGAACATCGGGAAAAACAGGAATTCAGTGATAAATTAACAATAAACACTATAGGCACTGCAATAAATTCAGCTAGCCCTTTTTAAATAAATGAAGGAATATTATCATTTCCCAAACTAGAATAAATTTTAAGTTGCTTAATAGCTATAACAACATCATCCTTAGAAATATTGTCAATCATACAATGAACAGTGGGAGAATTACCAAATAATGAACTATTTGAAAATATTGTATCATGTGATGAAAATACATCAGCAAAATGTTTGGAAAAGTCATTTGCATTTAAAGTGAAACCATGAGTAGGTTGAACCATTTTCTTACCCAAACCAGACTTGTTAATAAAATTCCAAAATTGTTTAGGGTCAGAAGAAATATTAACCTCAATTTTTCTAATATAATTCCTCAAATCTCTTTTATAAACATGCTTAACCAATCTTCTAAAATTAATAAAATTATTATGTAAAAAGATATTCTGCATTTTAAAATAAAGTCTATGATGATAAGATTTCCTTTTAATAATCTTAATAAGATTGCATGAAAACCAAGGAGGAAAGCCCTTATAAAAACACCTTTTAATGGAAATATACAAATTAATAAAACTACTAAGAATCTTTAAAAACCCATCCAAGCAATAATTTACATCATTATAGGAATACAAAAAATTCCAATTAACATTAGAAAAGTTTCTACAAAACTCAATATAATTACCTTTACCATAATCCTTTCTCGAAAAATTAGAAAAAATAACCTTTGGGTGATAAACATTAATATAAAAATCAATAGGTGGATGATGAGCATCAGTAGGAAAATTAACAGAGACAAATTGAAAATTACTTACAACTGTTGAATTACATAAAATATAATCCAAACTACGATGAGAGGAGTTAACAAATGGATTATATTGCTTAAGACCTAAAAATTTACAAAACTGTAACATTCTAAAAGCTTTAGAAGACAAAAAAGAAAAGTGTATACTAATTCTACCCTGATATATGAATCTGGAATATTTAAATCCTTGGTAATAATAACATTATCATAGCCAATCAGAAAATCTTCAAGTGATGTCAAAAAATAATCAAACTCTAACAATGACAAAGTGGGTTTGAGGTAAACATTACCCAAAATAAATTTAAAATTGTCATTTAAAGTAATTTCACACCATGTAGATTCACAAAAGGAAGAAGAACAAAAAAATTCTTTATAAAAAAAACATCTTTATGAAGAGCAATCAGAGTACCACCATCTCCAGAAATATTATCTATAGATCTGTCAGTTTGCAAAACACTGAATCTATTATAAAGAAAAGAACAATCAGGAAATTGTTGATTTAACCATGTTTCTGTAAGTAAAATAAGATCAAAATGTTCTGTTTCAAAAAATTGTTTAATTTGAACACATTTAGTCCTCATACCTCTGACATTCATGTAAAAACAAGAAAGGCCTACCATGTTACCCACAAATATAATGAAAACAACACAAATAAAACCAAAAAAAGACAAAGAAAAAAATGAAGAAAATAGTAATAATAAATAAATAAAAATAAAATAGATAAAAATAAAATAGATAGTAAAACAAAATAAATTCTCTTAAAACCTTAGAGAACTGGCCAGAGATCCATAAAAAAAAGAAATGGAAGCACCGCAAGGCCATAAATTGAGGGATATTATTTCATTATGTTTATGTGCAGAAACAGAAATATAAAAGCAATGAGTCTTAGAATTATTCATATTAACTTTATGACAAACAATACTAGTTTGTAAATTATTTTCAAGAAATACTGTAATATCTTTTGAATTGAGATTTACTGACATATTAGAAAGAAAATATCTATTATAAGTTATATTAGTATTAGAATAAACATCAGCAAAATTAGATTTTTTAAATCCATCAGATATATTATTTTTTTTAGTTCTTGAAAAGTCATTTCTACTAGAAGATAAAAAGTACTATCTAGAATGATTTATCTGATATTTACTATTTGAATGAAAGCTAAGTGAATGTGATCTATAAGCTGGAATAAATTTGGGAGCAATATCTGGACAATTAAGAATTTTATATCTAATATGCTTAGAATAAACGTCAGCAAAATTAAATTTATTAAATTACATCAGATATCTTAATTTTTTTAGTTCTTGAAAAGTCATTTTTACTAGAAGATAAAGAGGAGTATCCAGAATGATTTATCTGATAGTTACTATTTGAATGAAAGTTAAGTGAATGTGATCTATAAGTTGGAATGAATTTTGGAGCAATATCTCGATAATTAAGAATTTTATGTCTAATAGACTTTAAGGAAGATAAGTTAACAGGTCTGCTTCCATTATATCTTTTGTCCATAAAAGAAGCACTCTGTAATTTATGAGCTGAAATTAATTTAGGAACTGCAGCCAGATAATTTAATATTTTAGATTTCACAGACTTTAAAGAAGATAAAGTAACACAAAACCTCCATTATCTCTTTTCCCCATAAAAAATATTTGGTGATTTAAATTTACCCTGAGGTTAAAAAATAGAATCAGAAAACCAATTATAAATGGAATTTACCTCAAGCCAGGATGAGTTATAAAAATATCTACTTTTAAATTTGGAATGAGGCAAATTCCTAAATACATTATTATTATTATTATTAGAATTAATTTCATCACTAACTAAATTAACTTCAGGGACACAGTCATCCAATTTGATATTTTCACCAAGATCTTCACTGCAATAGGATGAAGATGAACATACAATGTTACCATCTTCAATAGCAGAGAAATAATCTCTTGCAATGGAAGAAGATGACAACATGCATTGAGTGCCAATATCATTAGTATCAATATTTTTACCAATATATTCAAGGCAATAGGATGAAGATGAACATACAATGTTAGCATCTTCAATAGCAGAAGAATGATCTACAGAAATAGAACTAAATATTTGATCAGGATATTCAGAAGATGATAATATGCATTGAGTACCAATATCATTAGAATTAATAAGTTTATCTTTGATCAATGAAGAATTCCTACAACAATGAGACATTTCAATTATTAAATTATATATAAAAGAAATTGGAAGAGATAAAATCATTTCAAAAGAAAAATTGCTAGAATCATGAATAACATTGTCAATTAAACTATCTATATTCTCAACATTATTAGCAGAAGCAAATTCATTTACAGCAAAGTTTCCAATATTATTATTTCCAATCTTAGGAAATAGGTCAATATTATTAGTGGATAAATCAATATCAACATCTACATTAGGAAGATAATCCATGGATGAAACAGCTTTATTATTGTCAAATTCATTTATAGCAAACTTTCCAACACTATTATTTCCAATCTTAGGAAATAAGTCAATATTATTAGGAAATTAGTCAATATCATTAGGGGATAAATCAGCATCAACATTAGAAAGATGATCTAAGAATAAAAAAGTTTTATATTCATCACATTCATTTATAGGAGAGTTTCCAACATTATTATTTCCATTATTAATTTTATTTTTGTCAAATTCATTTACAGCAGAATTTGTGACATTTTTATTCTCACTATTAAAAGATAAGTCAACATCTACATTAGAAAGATACTGTAAGGACAAAAAATCTTTATTTTAATCAAATTCATTTACAATATAATTTTTAACACAATTACTTCCATCAATTCTACTATCCATATAATTAGTTAACTATCTCAAACTCATTATCAACAGCAGGATTATCAGCAATATTATCCACCAAAAATACCTTAGATATATTATTGCACTCTATATATTTATAGAAGCCAGAACCAATAGTACAAAAAACATCAGCATAAACTTTACTTAAGCTAAGACAAGAGGTATGAAACTTCCTCTGACATTTACAAGAACAATTGATACAGTCAGTAGGATCCAATATAACAATAGAACAGACTTTAAAAACAGATGAAACCAAACTAGAATAAGAGATTATGTCAGTATTAGGTAAAACAGAAAGAGATGAATTCATCATAGAAGTTTGGGAGACATAAGAATTCAAAATAACAGAAGCTTTTTTATAATAAGAGCTACAGTATTTTCATAAAAATTCAGAGGTATTATTAATAAAATCAATGAAATTATCTTTATTAAATAAATTATAACATATTACATGGTATCTAAGGTCACAAAAACCCAAGCATCTAAAAAAATGTTGTCTACCAAAAATATCAGAACAACACAAAGGACATGGGGTTTTGAAAGGTGGCATCTGGAATAAAACTAACAAAAAAAATAGATACAGGATAATAAATCCTTTCTAAGTACACAATTAAATCCCTTCAAGTAAAAATTATAAAGTGAATAAATGTATTATAGTAAAATAATTAAATTACAAAATAAATAATGGCAATAACTGTTGCTTAATAAAAAGAAAAGACAAAAACAATTTATCAAAATAATAATTAATAAAATTGATAAAAACAAACAAATCTAAAGTAAATACAAAAAAAAATATATATTAGGTAAATTATATAAACATATTCAATTGTACTATATATAGAAACAAACAATGTCAAGACAAAATTATTAAATATATCACAATTATATAGTAGGTAAATTATATAAACATATTCAATCGTACTATATATATATAAAAAGCCAATGTCCAAAATAAAATTATTAAATATCTCAAAGTCACTATGTACTTAATTATTTATGAAATGAATATTTATATCTATTGAAACTTAATCGAACAGTCTTTCTCCAAAACAATATAATATTTCAAATTTGTTATTTCTATTGACAAAGAGAAATAAATTTCCGTTACTTAAAAATATTTTAAATAGTTGACATTAGAAATTCCATTGATTACGTTTCAAACAAAAGCATCAAACCCTTTATAAATGATTAAAATAGTTAGATATAAAAAATGATTTAGAACGATTTTAAAAATAAAACAAAACCAAAGTTAATTTTATCCATTAAATCGAGCAATCCTTTCAACATTAAAGTGAAGCAATTACTAAAAATCCCGCCACACTTTAAATAAAATATTGATACTTATAACAATATTTAAAATAGTCAAATTCCTTATAAACGTTTAAGTGCTTTAAATAATATTTATTTTATAAAGTATCAAACCGTATTGAAATTAAATTGAGAGCATGAGGTTTGTAGCCTCTCAATTTAATTTTAAATGATTTAAATATATAATAATAAATAATCCGAAAATATGATTTCTGAAGAAAACTTGCCAACAATAATACTGTTGTAAATTTTTAAAAGTAAAACAAACCAAAGTTCATTCTATCCATAAAATAAAGTCCTTCAACATTCTAAAGGGAAGCAATTAATTAATTAATGAAAAGCCAAGAGCAAAACTTAAAATATTGAAATAACTTTTAAATTCTTAAATTTATAATAGTAAATAATCCGAACTTGTCCCAGTAAAACTAATTTCTACCATAAAGATCCATTAAAACGTGAGAAAAATGTCAATACTTCGTAACAACGTCAAAACTTGTTAAAAATACATCAGGCCTATGACACAGAGAGGGTCAATAATAATCATAATAATAATAACCATAACAACAACAACAACAACAACAACAACAACAACAATAATAATAATAATAATAATAATAATAATAATAATAATTAATTTAATTAATAATAATTTAATTTAATTTAGTACATTTAACATAATTTACATCCAAACAAAAATGCACAGCTAATCTAGTTCACAAAGCATTTGCAGAGGTTTTTGCACAGTAGTCTTAAATGTTCTATCATCTGTTTAAAATATATTAACAGCATTAAGGTATTTATTGTACAATCTAGGTAGTCTTACTAATGCTGAATTTTTTAATGTTTCACTTTTAAATTTTGGAATATTATACATATTTTTTGATCTTGTATCCTTTATCTTTAGCTTAAATGATAATGTTGTTTGGCAACTTCACACACATCTATTATACCTGATGTATTTTGTTTAAATACTTCATATCAGTATAGATTTGTCTTTTGTAGAGTGCATTGTTGTCACATATTATTTCTGATTTAATGTATCTGAAAAATTTTTTATAAACCTTCTCCAGTGCTAATCTATTATTTAATTTATATGAGTTACAGATCAAAGATCCATAATTTAAATTAGGTAAGACCAATGTATGAATCAAAGACACACATGCATTTCTCTTAAACATTTTACAGTTTCTAAGAATTAAACCCATTATTTTATAACTTTTTGTAATAATATTTTGAATATTATTATTAAATATTCCATTATTATTAAAAATAATACCTAAATTTTTATGATCTTCTTTTCTTGAAATACTTTTTGAGTTTAGTGTATAATTAAACAGACTTGTAGATGATTTTTTAGAAAACAATATGACACAACATTTTTCAATGTTAATTTCCATATAGTTTCCCACACACCAATCCTGAAAATTTTTGATATCAGACTACAAAATCTTCTGATCATCAAAATTCTTAATAGTTTTATACAGTTTAATATCATCTGCAAAGCAGAGAATGTGAGAACCACTTACACACTGCTCTATATCCAAATAATAAACTGGAAAAAGCAGTGCTCAAGTATACTTTCTTGAGGCACTCCAGCATTACTAACATATATGTATGATTGTGCAGACTCAAAAGATAGAAAATTAGGTCTATTTGAGACAAAATATACAAACCACTGCAAAAGTTTACAACTAAAACCAATCTTCTGCAACTTACTAATCAATCTAGAGTGATCTACTCAGTCAAATGCTTTGTTTTAATCAAAATAAATCACATCTAGCTGTAAACTGTTATCAATTGCATTTGCAATAGCATCTTGAATATGTATAAAATTAGTCACAACAGATCTACCTGGGATTAAACCATGTTGTGTTTTAGATAAAGATATACATACTTTATCTATTATCTTGTTATGTACACATTTTTCAAGGATTTTTCCAGCTATACATAATAATGAAATAGGTCTATAATTACTAACATCATTTGATTTGACTTTTGGTATTGGTATAACTTTTGCAACTTTCCAAGAATCAGGAAAAACACTGTACTGCAAAGAGATATTAAAAATACAATGAAGCACTGGAGTTAGCAGTACTGCACATCTTTATAAATAAAAACAGGTAGCATATCATATCAAACTTTTTTTTTATTTTTAAGCTGAATTATTGCTAATAAAATGACATTATAATTTAATGAGTCAATAACTATCAAATCATTACTTTTAAAAGGAGATTTCACTGTATATGATTTAGATGACACATTTTTCTCTGTACATGATGAGAAATTGTTGGCAAAAACATCAGCTGTCAGACTCCCATTGTGAATTGACATTTTATTTTTTACACCAGAATGCTTTTTAATAAATGACCAAAAGTAATTTGAATTGCATTTTATGTTGTCCTCGTTTCTCAATATATCTTTTGAAATCAATTTTCTCTATGGTTTTAAATAATCTTCTAAAATTTATAAAGTTATTATAACATATTATTGATCATGATTTCTTAAACAACTTATGATGCTTATGTTTTCTTTTGTAAATACAAATCAATTTCTTAGATAACCATGGAGGATATTTTTAGATGATTCATAGCATAATGTTTTTCTATTATTTAAAATGTTTTGCATAATTTTTTGAAACAGATGTACTACCTCATTTACATTTGGGGAACAATATATTTGGTCCCAATCAGCATACTTGATGTCATAATATAAATTATAATAATCACCAAGTTTATAATTTCTATTTGAAGTTATCATACCCTTATTTAATGATATGTGTTTGACATGAACAAAAAACTCAATTGCTGGATAATGAGAGTATTCTTTTAATAATGGCTGTACACTATGCCTCACATCTACATCATTAACGTTAATTCATATAAAATCTAGAACACATCCATTATTTTTTTAAACTGATTTTTTTGTACTACACCAGTTATATTCATAAATTCTATAATTCTTTGTCCTTTATTTATTTCATTACTGCATAAACCAGTTATTTCATCTGCTGTCATTACATATTGTGCATTAAAGTCACCACAGATCAAAATATTGTGCTTGTAATTAAGTAAATATTTTTCCAATTTCTCCAAATCATTATTTAGTTCAATTATATTAATATAAGGATAAATATATATATATATAATAAACAAAAATGCAAGTTAAAAAACTTGCTAACGCTTGTATTTATGTCCACAGATGGCGTTCTACCAAAAACGCCCATCAAGCGTATGTTTTGTTTACATAAACATCAGAGTAGTTAGTATTCACTATCTCTAACTGAAAGTGGAATTATAGTTAGAGATAGTGAATACTAACTACTCTGACGTTTATGTAAACAAAACATACGCTTGATGGGCGTTTTTGGTAGAACGCCATCTGTGGATATATATATATATATTCCCATCCAGAAACATTTGAGATCCTAATATCATTTCAATCCAAATAGAATCAACAAAATTCAGTTCTATATTTACTTGCTTGGTTACAATGTTGTTTTTAACTGCCAATAAAATACCTCCACCTCTTGAAAGCTTAGAGTTTACGCGATCATGTCTATATAGTAAATATCTATGATCTACGATCTGATCAGTAACAAATTGATCATTCAACCATGTTTCTGTCAAGGCTATTAGATCATATTCTTCTGCAAAAATAGCATGTTTCAATAACTGGCATTTAGTTCTTAACCCTCTAACATTTTGCATATAGCAACAGAAATTGTTACTTCTCATAATTAACATCTTATTACCATTGTTATGTGAAGAATTTTTATATATTCTTTTACAATCTTTATAAATGCAATAAGCCATTATCCATTACTAATATTATCCTCAACTACCTGATCCTTTATTTGTTCATTAATAATTAAGTCTTTATTTAATTTGCCATAAAATGTATATATATATATGCCTGACACCCAAAAATTTGAATTAATTACTTCACTCATGTCATTTTCTTTGACAGAAATATAAAATGAGGAATAAAATTTATTTGCAGGTATAAACTTATGACATACCACAGTTGTATCTATTTTTCCTGTTATATAAGCAATCACATCGTTTGATGTAACTTCTGGATTCAATCTAGTCAAAAATAATTGTTTATTTTTTTGTTTAAGAGGAATAGCTTTTAATCGTGTGTCAGCAAGATTTCCTATTGTAGCATTTTTGTTAAAAGCATTACATTTTGCATTTCTTTTTTTGTCAGCAACTAATTCAAACCCTTCTAAATCAATGTTTTTTTTTATAAATGAAGACCGCTGCTATTAACTTTTGTATTGTTAAAATATTCTGTATTTAACATTTTTATTTTCTACAGTTAGAACGTGAGTTAAAATGTCAGTCCACTTTTTAACACCATTATTAAAAATAATATTTCCCCTTTCAAAATTAGATTGTTGGTGTCCTGAGTTTTCAGCAATTATTTTCCCTGGTTCCATAGAAAAAACACTTTTCCCAATTTTTCCTTTATTTGATTCATTTTGCAAACTCTTCCTAATTTTTATCTTTTTAATACCTTCACTTTTTGGACTTTCATTCACACCTTCTCTTTGAGAAGTAAAAATAGAAATATGACTTTGACTTCCTTTGTCTTCAGAAGTGGAAGGGGAAGCAACATTAATTATACAATATTCTCCGTCTACTTTAGTAATTTTTTTTTTTTTTTTAGAAACTAATGGTATAATATCTCCAACAATTTTTTCGTTTACTTTAAAATCTCTATCAAGAAAAATTGTTTTCAAATGTTGATTCTCACTAGCGAGAAAATCAATCTTTTTAGCTAAATCAGTTATAATAGACAATAAACCAGAAATCTGGACCTGTAATGTTCTGCAACAATGATTACAGGAGTGGCTATTTTCTTGCCCAGAGGGAGAACTGCCATTTAACACTGTTTCCTAACAAGAAATATTACCTTCCTGAATAACATCTTGACAATCAACACAATCAAAATTATTGAAATCTTTATGAACTTATAAATTTAAATCTATAGTTTCTAGTTCAATACACTTTAAATGAATAGATCTATTACATTTATTTTCGTAAACAATTTTTAACTCATCAGCATTAATCTCAGTGAAACATTTTCCACAGACAGCCATCTCTATATCTGAATTTTTATCAGTTATATTAGATGCTTGTAAACTCTTACATATTTCTTAATGAGCTGGACATACAAAATAATAATAATAATAATAATAATATTTAGTCAGCCAAGGTTTTTGTGCCTGCTCAAGGCAATCATCATCACCATCAGGTGGCACAGGCATAATTATTTCCCACAACTGCCCTTTTGATTCTTTTAAAATTATATATATTGACTCTAATCTTATCATATTAACACTCCATCATAAAAATATCACACTTAACCTAGTATTTGTATATATACCACCAGGCCCCATCATCATCTCCAGAATAATAGCAACAATAAATTCAATGCTTACAGCAACACCAAATCCCATAATACTCCTGGGAGATTTCAACATGACCTACCAAACTTTTGTCACCAAATGGATCCATCAAATAACAATCCCACTTATGAGTGCTGAGGGTTTTCTCCCATCAAACTCAATATCTTTTAATAACAATAAATATAAGTCACTTATTGATTTGTGTTTCTACTCACCAATGTTACATCATTATTTTAATCTTGAACTCTGTCCATCTATAATCTCAGATCATGCTGCTCAGTTCATCACCCTCGACCTAACAAAAATACAGAATACAACAATAGCCCTCCAAAAGACTATGCGAATACTTCTTCCAGCACAAACAACTGAATTCCTATATTCAGAAACATATATAATGCTCCAAAAACTTCAAAACATGTCACTCGATCCAGTACAAAAGTTTATAGCATTCACCAATATACTTTCTTTCAACATCAATCATATTACCTGCAACTCAACATCCCCCACCAGATTATTAGCATTGGCAGATGAACTACATAAAAGAATAACCATTTCCAGACCAACTACAGATAATCAAACACAAATTAAAAAACTTACAGAAATGTACAACAATACATGCAATACACTAAAGCAATATGTAGCAATAAAAAAGAAAAAAATATGCCTTACACAACAACATACTTGGACCAGAGCATACATACGGTGGGCATTGGGATACCCATCCACAGTCAGAGTGCCTATGGCACTTGAAATAGATGGTTCTATAACAGCTGGACATAACATGATAAACCCAATATATCAACACTTTAAAAAAAAACTGCAAAAACAGAGAGGGTACATACCAAATGAAGACATATTTGGAGACCCTGAAACAGACACACCAATAACAACAACTGACATTGTATTTCAACTTGCAACAATAACAAACACATGTCACCCAGGACCACAAGGAATTCCCAAATTTGTGTTCAAACATCTTAGTCACTTCACAGCAAAATACCTGTGCGATCTAGCCAATTACATATCCCAAAAAATTTACAACATACAAAGTCTATACCCAATTGCAATGGTTCCATTTAACAAAAAACCAACAGCAATATCATCTTTATCTAATCTACGACCAATTTCAATGGGACCTTTAGGAATAAAAATTCTTGAAAGAGTGATAAAGGAAAAAATAGAACAACACATACTCCCTGTGTTATCATCAGCACAATATGACAAAAAAGGATCATCCATTGGCCAGGGTGCCTTAATGTACAAAACAATTATTGAAGTAGTAAAAAAAAGAAAGAAATATGCACCAATTATAGTTCAACTAGACATTGAGGCAGCTTTTGACTCAGTGCCTATAGCCAAATTATTAGATGTGCTGAAAAAAACAACAACACCTCCATCCCTACTATATATAATAGCAAATCTGCTACTCAGCCGTGAAATTCACATCACATTGAATGGAAAAAAATCACCAGCCTTCAGACCGAGTCAATCCATCCCACAAGGATCCCCCCTAAGTGCCTTGCTTTTTACAATATATATAAATCCTCTATTAATAGAGATACAGAAAAAAATAAAAGGCATTCAAATTCCAAACACTGCTTTAAATATATCATGCATAGCCTATATGGACGATGTAACCGTTTTCCTCCCCTCTAAAAAGAACCTCCCCATATTACAAGAGATAATCAAGAATTATACCTCAAATTTTAATTTAAAAATTAACACAAATAAAACTGCTGCATGGTCAATATACACAGGCAAGCACTGTACAGAGATGTTTAATGGTAAACCATCTGCTTTCCTTGGTTTCCCATTCTACCTTGGAACCAATGGAATGAGGCAAAAAATTCAAAATAAATTAAAAATAGATGCTGAAAAAATCACAGCCTCACTTGAAAAGTCATACCTGTCAATATATGCAAAGGTAGCACTATTTAATCAACTTATAACTACAAAAATTACATACTATACACCTATAATCAAATTTGCAAAAACATTCATATCTAAAATCTCGTCAATCTGTAACAAACTAATATGGAAGAGAAAGACAGTGGCAATCTCTTTAAAAAATCTGAGCAGACCACCACATAGCAATGGACTTGGACTCCATACAATCAATGTTTTTTACACACAGAAATCAGTAAATCTAATAACAGCAACCATAAAAAGATTTCCAGACCTGGAGTGTGTAATCAGTATAATACCCACAGACAGACCACCCCCTTCATATGGATATCTATCCACACTGATTGAAGAACTCAAGCCAATATACAACAAAATATCACTCAATAATGACAACAAGTATACATACTGGGACATTTACAATATACTACATCCCAACCAGACACCCAATCTACATCCATCAGTTCTTGGAATAGACAACAGGCAACTACTGCAACAATTCAGAAAATGGTCATTAGAACCAAAATTATTCGATTTTCTACTTAAGCTTAATCTCAATGCTCTACCCACAACCCATTTCCTTAGATTTCGTAGATTCTATACCAATATAGACCCCATGTGCGGACTATGTCATAGAGAAGAAGAGACACAAGATCATTTTCTTCATTCCTGCAGTGCCCTAGAAACAATACGTCGCACAATGTTTACCACATACAGAAAGGCTATCATTTCAATAGATGAAATAATAAATACATTTAAAAAAGGCAATAACCCTGCTATTCGTGCAGCAACATACAGCCTTTATGCCTACTGGTGCACCAGATGCACTTTTGCACTTGCCAATAACCCTCGACGCCACCCAGCAACATATTCAATAAAACTAGAACTGTTAAGAAAAAGAGACAGCATCCTAGCTCAACCAGATATATTTTCAGCCACATGGTCACACTTGAAACAGAGATCCAGTCTATGAAATATAAAGACCAATAAGATAGATGATGACATTTTCAACATCAGCATTTTTTCCAACTTTAAAAAAAAAAAAAATGCAAGCATAAAGATTTTTTCCAACTTTAAGAAAAAAAAAGGATGCAGAAAAGATAAAGACTTATATACTGAAAGTTGTAATTTGTTTTTCATTTGTAAAAAATCAATATATGACTCTGTAACTTTTTAGACTCAATAAAGTTTTGCTTTGAAACATAATAATAATAATAATAATAATAATAATAATAATAATAATAATAATAATAATAATAATAATAATAAAAATAATAATAATAATAATAATAATAATAATAATAATAATAATAATAATAATAATAATAATAATAATAATAATAATAATAATAATAATAATAATAATAATAATAATAATAATAATAATAATAATTTAATTTAGTACATTTAAAAGATTTTATATCCAAACAAAAACGCACAGCTAATATAGTTCACAAAACATTTGCAGAGGATTTGCACAATAATCCTAAATGTTCTATCATCTGTTTCAAATATATTAACAACAATAAAGTATTTATTGTACAATCTAGGTAATCTTACTAATGCTGAATTTTTTAATGTTTCACTTTTAAATTTTGGAATATTAAACATATTTTTGATCTTGTGTCCTTTATCTTTATCTTAAATCACAATGTTGTTTCGCAACTTCTCACATCTATTATACCTGATGTATTTTATTTTAAATACTTCATATCAGTATAGATTTGTCTTTTGTAGAGTGCATTGTTGTCACATATTATTTCTGATTTAATGTATCTGAAAAATTTTTTATAAACCTTTTCCAGTGCTAATCTATTATTTAATTTATATGAGTTCCAGATCAAAGATCCATAATTTAAAATAGGTAAGACCAATGTATGAAACAAATACACACATGCATTTCTCTTAAACATTTTACAGTTTCTAAGAATTAAACCCATTATTTTATAACTTTTTGTAAGAATATTTTGAATATTATTATTAAATGTTCCATTATTATTAAAAATAATATCTAAATCTTTATGATCTTCTTTTCTTGAAATACTTTTTGAGTTTAGTGTATAATTAAACAGCCTTGTAGATGATTTTTTAGAAAACAATATGAAACAACATTCTTCAATGTTAATTTCCATATAGTTTCCCACACACCAATCCTGAAAATTCTTGATATCAGACTACAAAATCTTCTGATCATCAAAATTCTTAATAGTTTTATACAGTTTAATATCATCTGCAAAGCAGAGACTGTCAGAACCACTAACACACTGCTCTATATCCAAAGAATAAACTGGAAAAAGCAGTGCTCCAAGTATACTTCCTTGAGGCACTCCAGCCTTACTAACATATGTGTATGATTGTGCAGACCCAAAGGATAAAAAATTAGGTCTATTTGAGACAAAAGATACAAACCACTGCAAAAGGTCACAACTAAAACCAATCTTGTGCAACTTACTAATCAATCTAGAGTGATCTACTCAGTCAAATGCTTTGCTTAAATCAAAATAAATCACATCTAGCTGTAAACTGTTATCAATTGCATTTGCAATAGCATCTTGAATATGTATCAAATTAGTCTCAACAGATCTACCTGGGATAAAACCATGTTTTTTTTTTAGATAAAGATATACATACTTTATCTATTATCTTGTTATGTACACATTTTTCAAAGATTTTTCCAGCTATACATAATATTGAAATAGGTTTATAATTACTAACATCATTTGATTTAACTTTTGGTATTGGTTTAACTTTTGCAACTTTCCAAGAATCAGGAAAAACACCTTGCTGCAAAGAGATATAAAAATATAACAAGGCACTGGAGCTAGCAGTACTGCACATCCTTTATAAATAAAAACAGGTGGCAAATCATATCCAAAACTTTTTTTATTTTTAAGCTGTTTTATTGCTAATAAAATGTCATTATAATTTAATGAGTTAATAACTATCAAATCATTACTTTTAAAAACAGATTTAACTGTATAGGATTTAGATGGCACATTTATCTCTGTACATGATGAGAAATAGTTGGCAAAAACATCAGCTATATGATTCCCATTGTCAATTGACATTTTATTTTTTACACCAGAAAGCTTTTTAATAAATGACCAAAAGTAATTTGAATTGCTCTTTATGTTGTCCTCTACTTTCTCAATATATCTTTTGAAATTAATTTTTTCTATGGTTTTAAATAATCTTCTAAAATTTATAAAGTTATTATGACATATTATTGATCCTGATTTCTTAAACAACTTATGATGCTTATGTTTTCTTTTGTAAATGCAAATCAATTTCTTAGAGAACCAAGGAGGATATTTTCTTAGATGATTCATAGCATAATGGTATTCTATTATTTAAAATGTTTTGCATAATTTTTTAAAACAGATATACTGCCTCATTTACATTTGGGGTACAAAATATTTGATCCCAATCAGCATACTTGATATCCCAATATAAATTATAATAATCACCAAGTTTATAATTTCTATTTGAAGTTATCATACTCTTATTTAATGATAAGTTTTTGACATAAACAAAAAAACTCAAGTGCTGGATGATGAGAGTCTTCCTTCAATAATGGCTGTACACTATGCCTCATATCTACATCATTAAAGTTAATTAATATAAAATCTTAAACATATCCATTATTATTTTTACCTGATTTTTTTGTACTACAACAGTTATATACATAAATTTTATAATTTTTTGTCCTTTATTTATTTCATTACTGCATAATCCAGTTATTTCATCTGCTGTCATTACATATTGTGCATTAAAGTCACCACAGATCAAAATATTGTGCTTGTAATTAAGTAAATATTTTTCCAATTTCTTCAAATTATTATTTAATTAAATTATATTAATATAAGGAGGAATATATATATATATATATATATATATATATATCCTTATATTAATATAATATATATATATATATATATATATATATTCTCTACCAGACACTATTGAGATCCTAATATCATTTCAATCCAAATAGAATCAACAAAATTCAGTTCTATGTTTATTTGCTTGGTTACAATGTTGTTTTTAACTGTCAATAAAACACCTACACCTTTTGAAAGCTTACAGCTTACTCAATCATGTCTATATAGTAAATATCTATAATCTCCATCTGATCAGTAACAAATTGATCATTCAACCATGTTTCTGTCAAAGCTGTTAAATCTTATTCTTCTGCAAGAACAACATGTTTCAATAACTGGCATTTAGTTCTTAACCCTCTAACATTTTGCATATAACAACAGAAATTGTTCCTTTTATTAATTAACTTCTTATTACCATTGTTATGTGAAGAATTTTTATATATTCTTTTACAATCTTTATAAATGCAATAAGGCATTATCCATTACTAATATTATCCTCAACTACCTGATCCTTTATTTGTTCATTAATAATTAAGTCTTTATTTAATTTCCCATAAAATGGATATATATATATATACATGCCTGACGCCTAAAAATTTGAATTAATTAATTCACTCATGTCATTTTCTTTGACAGGAATATAAAATGAGGAATAAAATTTATTTGCAGGTATAAACTTATGACATACCACAGTTGTATCTATTTTTCCTGTTATATAAGCAATCACATCGTTTGATGTAACTTCTGGATTTAATCTAGTCAAGAAGAATTGTTTATTTTTTTGTTTAACAGGAATAGCTTTTAATCGTGTGTCAGCAAGATTTCCTATTATAGCATTTTTGTTAAACGCAAAACATTTTGCATTTCTTTTTTTATGAGCAACTAATTCAAATCCTTCTAAATCAATGTCTTTTTTATAAATGAAGACCGCTGCTATTAACTTTTGTATTGTTAAAATATTCTGTATTTAACATTTTTATTTTCTACAGTTAGAACTTTAGTTAAAATGTCAGTCCACTTTTTAACACCATTATTAGAAATAATGTTTCCCCTTTCAAAATTAGATTGTTGGTGTCCTGAAATTTCAGCAATTATTTTTGCTGGTTCCATAGAAACCACACTTTAACTAATTTTTCCTTTATTTGATTCATTTTACAAACTCTTCCTAATTTTTATCTTTTAAATACCTTCACTTTTTGGACATTCATTCACACCTTCTCTTTGAGAAGTAAAAATAGAAATTTGACTTTGACTTCCTTTGTCTTCAGAAATGTGGAAAGCAAAACTCTTATCATTAATTACACAATTTTCTCCTCTACTTTAGAAATTATTTTTTTTTAGAAACTAATGGTATAGTATCTCCAGATTTTTTTTTTGTTTACTTTAAAATCTCTATTAACAATAATAGTTTTCAAATTTTGATTTTCACTAGCAAGAAAATCAAATTTTTTAGCTAAATCAGTTATAGTAGATAATAAACCATGAAATCTGGACCTGTAATATTCTGCAACAATGATTACAACTAGGTCTATTTTCTTGCCTGGAAAGAGCACTCTCATTTAATGTTGCTTCATAACAAGAATTGTTTCCTTCCTGAATAAAATCTTGGCAAGCAACACACACAAAATTATTGAAATCTTTATCAACTGATAAATTGAAATCTGTAGTTTCCAGTTGCATACACTTTAAATGAAAAGATCTATTACATTTTTTTCGGCAAACAATTTTTAACTCATCAGCATTAATTTCAGACAAACATTTTCCACAGACAGTCGTTTCTATATCTGAATTTCTAGCAGTTATATTAGATGCTTGTAGACTCTCACATATTTCTAAATGAGCTGGACATACAAAATTAACCTGGCCATTATTTTTAAAAATATTTCTACTATTAGATATTAAACAATCAATATGAAATTTAAAAGAACAATCCATTGAGCATTTAAAAACTCTTTTTGGCTTCAGTAAATTAAATCATTATTCAAAGGACATGCTTTCTTATAAGGTCCCATAATTTTAAAATTAGAGCAATCCAAGTAAAATAAATTGAATCCAATGATAAATTATATACTTACAAATAAAGTTATAAAAAATATTTCATAGTTTTTCCAACCAAATTACAAATTTTAGATATACAAAGCTTAAGATATAATCCATGATTATCAAAATCCCCGGTGGTGAATAATAATAATAATAATAATAATAATAATAATAATAATAATAATAATAATAATAATAATAATAATAATAATAATAATAATAATAATAATAATAATAATAATAATAATAATAATAATAATAATAATAATAATAATAATAATAATAATAATAATAATAATAATAATAATAATAATAATAATAATAATAATAATAATAATAATAATAATAATAATAATAATAATACATAATAATAATCTTCAATGTATGATTCAATCTTATCTATCTCCCCCCATTATAATTCTTATCAACAATAATAATAAAGAAATAATATAGCATAATCTTTTATCTTTCATATGGCGTCCTAAATAAAATATTTGGTAATATATTATAATCTGAGAATATATGTATGGCAACAGATAATATTATAACTCTGTTTAATATATGACCGTAATGATAACAATTATAATGTAAATGAGATTTCTCAAATAAATCATCTCAAGAAAATATTATAATTCTTAAATATTACTCTAATTATTATTGTGCAAATATTATGTTTTGGTTCAAACCCTCTGTGATCATCTGTTTGCAATGTGAAAGAAATTGATCTAACACACATCTTTATAAAAAACAAGTTTAACAAATTTTATTACAGTAAAAGGAACAAATAACTTATTTACAATATTTACAGTTACAAAATAAATCTTTTATCATTACAATTTTCATTATTCTCAAAATAAAACTAATAAAATAAAAATATAAGCACTTAAGTCTTCACTCCGACTTTTAACAAAAATATAATTTAATCTATCTAGATATTCATTAGAATTTTAATAATAATTAAGATTAATCATGGACATACTTAACATTTTACATATATCATTTGTCATTAATTGTCATGATGATATGTTTCCATTGAACTATACATCAATTATGAAAACATAAAAAAATAAACTGCAATAGGATTATTTATTTAAAATAGCTTATCACAATAGTATTGTTGTTGAATAACATGTATCTATTCCGATTCAATAAAATAATTGTACTAAATTAACAATGTAATTATAACCTATTACACATCTTACTTAGAATTAGTCTAATATAAATGTAGATGTATGGGTTAATGTATTTCCTTAACATAAAATAATTATAAAATATAACTTCTTGTTTCATTATATGCTGTTTCTTTTGATACACAATATATTAAAAATATGCAATACATGTAAGTTTTAAAATACTTAAAATTATTTTAAAGTTTTCGCAAAAAACAAAACAAAACAACAACTTCATATATTATTTACATACTTTAATAAAATAGTTTCACTAAGTATAGAAAATATTCTATGGTTCTTTTCATTATTTAATTTTTTTCTCAATCTCATTTGTATTTATTTTATCATCATCTAATGTAAGAAAACCTATCTTATCCTGTTCTAATAATGATCCTTCAACTCTAAAATTATTTATCATTCTAAATTAAAATATTCAATTCAATACAATGTAATACATAGAAATCATGATAGCGAACAGATGCATAGGTATAGGGACAAACTAGAGTCTCAACTCAATAGTACATATATCAGATAGTCATCATGGTAACAGTGCATAAAAATAGAGGCATGGCTTTTTTGACTAATGACCTCCACTAAAATAACAAGGTCCAAGCTATTTCTTCAGATTTCTGGAACATTAATATTCAATACAAAGGTAAAACACTGCCACAGATAATATACAAGTTACAGGGCTCTGTTATATGTACCTGCATAATTATTAAGATCATAAAATTATTCTTACCCCCATAACAAAAACCTACATTAAAAGCATCGCTTTGGTTTCATTTAATTACTTCCAAGTCACTACCTTTTAAAATTTCTTGTTATAAATTTATCAATCTACATCGCCAAAAATTCTTCCAACATATTTCTAAAATAACAAATAAATTGACATATAAATATAACAATCTAAACTGTTCAACAAGAAAAGATTACTTAACTTTCTTAAAAAAATTATTGAGCAAAATACAAATTACTTATAACGATATAAATCAATACTTTAAACATTTTAGAAATAATAAAATTCTTTATGAAAGAATCATATAATTATATTCATTATTAAGTTGTATTATACAAGTAATATGGAATAAAAGTATGTATATCATTAATAAAATTTTAACTCCTATAACTCTTATATGTGTTGAATGTATTCACACATATCCATACATTTATTCAATAACATTATAAAATATTTTGACAATCTAAAGGGAAAAAAAGAAAAATACATCATATAAAAAATATTAATATTATACAACTATTACCCAAGTGACATTTCTACTTGTTGATCACTTATTAGACGTCATCTTAGTCCACAATCAATAAAAAAAAAACATTGCATAGTATAGCATTCATTCAACAATATTGTACTTAAAAATGTTTAAACTTTTTAAAAATTACTAAATATCTTTTATAGAAATTATAATATTATTAATTAGTAATTAATATTTATGTACCTTTCCTATTTCTAAAAATAAAAAAAAAATTAATGATAAGGTTAGTTTTTTAAAAATGAATCAAAAACATACCTATGTAAACTTCAGTGATAAATGTTTTTTTAAAAAAAAATGTTTTTTTTTTCCTTTGTCAGGATTTCATTACAACTCCTTGTAGGCAATTGAAACCTCCAGTGCTTGTTGCTATAATATTGTTCCAACACTTAATGATGATGATTTTCCCTGACATGATGCATGCTCAGTAGATTCAAAAAATGAAATGATGACCGAAGATTAAGAATAAACGGTAATGAAAAGGAAAGTCGACTTCTGAAAAATCTGAATTTATTACTAAAAATAATCACTAATCTGTTCCTAAGAGTTTATAAAATAATAGTCTATTGTTTCTATTATTCAGAATAGTGATTATTGAAGATAATTTTAACATGTAATGTTTAAAAAAAAATCTTTGAAGTTTTATTCATTTCCTCAGGATCCTATGCCAACTTATAGTGTCTTTGACACAGCGATATGAATTTGGGCATCCATATATAATTCTTGCACCACTTTTTAAAAATATTCCAATAAATTAATTTAAATCTTTCACATAAGTTAGCACATAAAGTTTATTGTCAGAATATTTCTTATTTATCCAAGGATATTTTCCTTTCAACTATTAGTTCCCATTATCATTTTTTTAAATATTATAAAAATACATAGTCTTTGAAAATAATAAAGACTTATCATATACGGTATTTTAATAACTGTCTTCATTTTTCCATCCTTTATCAAATGACAGTTTAAAATAAATTATTTAAAAAAATGTTCTCTTCAAAGGAAACATTTTCTGCATCTTTTCTTCAAAATATATATTTTTAAAATTATTGAAAGATTTCTTAAAAGCTTTTATCGTATTATTTTCCGGTGTCAGATAAAACTATCTTTACAAACAAAAATGCATTGTTACTTTTAATTTTTTATCGATTTTTCCGTTCAACTCTTCACTTAATGTCCAGGATATTAATTTGACTAATAAAATATTTATCCCTGTTAAAATTACTAAACTTATATTTTTAATTATAACTTTTACTTCCAACATCCCTTTATACAGGTAGGTATTTCTTCTTGGTACAACCATGTTTATGAGATGTTTAAATTAAATTTTGATAAAAAGTTTGGTAAAGGAATTTAGCCTTTTAGCAGTGCATAATTTAGCTTAATAGATTTATAACTTATTTATAATACTCTCTTTGTTAAAAATAATTCAATTGGTACACTTCTGTGTTTTAATAACTTAATAGAGAGTTCTAGCAATAAATTGACTAATTTAAAGCAGATTTAATTAACAGAAGCAAGATTTGATTAACAGAAGCAGATTAAACTAACAGAAGCAAATTTACCTAATCGAAAACATACTGAAAATAATTGAGCATATGTATTTATTACCCAAATCAATCAATCATTGGATTGGTGGATTAGAATTTTACCTGATGGCTAATTTACATATCCAGGCAAAAGTGTACAATTAAAATTAAAAGTAAAAATAATGACTCATTTTTTATAATACTTTAAAAATATTAATTTTAAATTAGTTTTTACACTTTATTAAAGATAACTAAATATTTTAAAGTGATATTTAAAAACAATATTTTATTATGTTGATAGATAAATAAATATTTTCAATTCTATGGTGTAATTTTAAAGCAATTTTAAAACTTTATTAACAAGAAACTTGTAAACACACATGTATGGATATTTACATGTCACATGACTTACAATTCAGACAGAATGTATCCAATTGGTCTGAAATTAAAATAAATGTTTAATTGCAACAATTACTATATTAAAAAAATAATATAATAATATAAATTAGAACAATAATTTTGATACTATAGAATTGAATTACACATTTCTCTACCACAAATACTACTTTTGAAATAAATGTTTTAAATACAATTAATATAATTTTCATTAAAAAATATACTATTTTTTTAATTGTAGGTTATTACTTTTAAATTCAGTTTTAAATATTTATTTAAGAGACTTATTAATACACTATTTTATTATAACCAGCTTTTCCAATCATATACATTTATAATATTAACTTTAGTTAATTGTCTTAACTATCCTTAGCATAATTTTGTGCATTAAATATTTTCATCTTACTTTAATTAAGATTTTAAAAAGACTGACAGCATAACTTAGTAATCATTCCAAAAGAACACATCTTAAATTTACATTTTTAAGTAAATTGATACAATAATATATTCTAACCTAAAGAAAAGGGCACAATATATATATATATATATAAGACATATTATGCTCGTTCATCCATCTTAAAATATTTTAAATATTGATAAACCGACATTTCAACTTGGTTACACAAGTCATCCACTGGGTGATTAAAGGTAGAAAGACAGTTATAGAAACTCTACAATCACTCATTTGAAAAATACCTTAAAGTTCCAACAATAGCAAAAATGTTAAATTAAAAATGTTTTTTTTTTTTAAATATTTCCAAATAAGAGGAAGTTTGCTTGTATCATCTCGCTTATTGATACAATCTGGATTTTTTTTGGACTTCCAAAAATTCACAAACCAGATACCCCCCTTCATTCAGTAGTAAGTGTAATAGGATCTCCAACTCATATTTTAGCTGGATATTTATTGGATTTCATTAAACCTACAATTCCATGTATTAAATCATATATTAAAAACTTTTTTGATTTTGTTTCTGTTTTAAAAAATTTCAAAATTAATGCTAATGAAATTCTGGTCAGTTTTGATATTATGTCTTGTTTACAAACATTCCAATTGATGAACCTTTAAGAATAATTTCTCAATGTTGCAATTTGCCAAACCATATTATTGCTTTGATTAAACATTGTCTCTTGAACACATATTTTATATATAATGGACAGCATTACAGACAAGTTTTTGGTACTCTTATGGGCTCACCTATCTCAGGAGTAATAGCTGATTTATTCATGGAAAATATAAAAACTTGAGCTTTAGAATCATCCTCTTTAAAACCCCTCATTTGGCTCAGATACATAGATGACATTTTTTCATATGGCAACATGGAAAAAATAAATTACATGATTTTTTCTTATATTTAAATAATATGCATCATCATATTAAATTTACAATGGAGAAATAGTATGATGGTAAATTCCCTTTTCTTGATGTTTTAGTCACCAGAAAAACCAAATAGTTTATCTTTTTCAATTTATAGAAATAATACACACACGGAAAGATATTTACATTTCCATTCTCATCATCACCCAACTCAGGTAGTTTCTGTAGCCAAAACTCTTTTAAATAAATCAATTAATGTTTCAGATAAGTCACATCTGAAAGAAAAAATAAATAATATTAATAGTGTTTTATTAGCAAATAGTTATAATTATAAATTTATTAAAAAGCCTTATTTCAAGCCTGAAATGGACAAAATAGAAAACAAAAAGATGATAAATCTAATAATAGGTTTGTGTTCCATATGGAAAAAGAACTGCAGACAGTATTGAACATATATTAAAACGCTATAATATAAATATAGCATTTTCTACTCATTGAAAGATCAGCAACATAATAACCAAGCCTAAGAGTTCAATCCCTTTTGAATCTCATTGTGTTTATAAAATCTCATGTGAAAATTGTAAAGCTTCTTACATAGGTATGAGTAATCTTCACATCCATGTTAGGAGAAATGAGCATGCTAATGCAGTTAAATAACATTCATCGTCATCAGCACTCTCAATACATACTATGGTTTCAGGTTATAAAATTATTTTTTCTAGTACCAGGATCATATCCAGATGTGATAATCTATACCAGTGCAAATTAAAGAAGCCATTGAGATACTTAAAAAGCCAGATTGTATCAATAAGTGAGATGATACAAGCAAACTTCCTCCTATTTAGAAAGATTTTTTTAAAAAACGTTCTTAATTTACATTTTTGTTATTGATGGAACTTTAACATATTTTTTAAAATCAGTGATTGTAGCACCTTTACAATCGTCTTTCTACCTTTTATCAACCAGTGGGAATGACTTGTGTGACCAAGTCGAAATGTTGATATATCAATATTTAAAATATTTTAACACATATGAACCCGCAAAATATGTCTTTTATATATGCATCCCATGAAAATCTTCGTATCAATATATATATATATATATATATATATATATATATATATATATATATATATATATATATATATATATATATATATATTTTTAATTGAAGAGCAATACACAGACTTCAGACCACTCAAAGAAGTATGGAGAGATGTATGTTGGGAGTAACAAGAAGAGATCAAAAACGCAGTGTATGGGTAAGAGAACAAACAGGTGTTACAGACCTCATTGAAAAAATTAAAAGATTAGTGGAGTTGGGCTGCACATATTGCTAGAAGAGATGATAATAGATGAATAATTGAAATTTTAAACTGGATTCCAAGAGATTGTAAAAGACCCAGAAAGAGATCACATGTAAGATGGATGAATAAAATAAGAAAGTGTGTAGGGGTGATGTGGAGAAGAGAAGCTAAAGATCAGAGAAGATGGATTAAACTTGGAGACACCTTCATCCTGAAGTGGATTAATGATGGTTGATAATGATATATATATATATATATATGATCAATAGATGGAGCTTTACCAAGACCTCCAAACAAGCATATTTGTTTACATAAATGTCAGAGTCAATATTCACTGTCTCTTTCATTTTGCTCCACCCTCAGATCAGCTGATTTCAAGCTGATCTGAGGGTGGAGCAAAATGAAAGAGACAGTTAATATAGACTCTGACATTTATGTAAACAAATATGCTTGTTTGAAGGTCTTGGTAAAGCTCCATCTATTGATCATTAATACAAGCGATAGCAGGTTTTTACATATATAAAACTTGTTTTTGTTTTTCATATATATATATTGTGACTTTTTGTTTAGTTCATTGTATTAAATAATCCAAAATTTTAAATCATAAAGATATATCTGGCATTAAAAACGTAATAACTGACTCTAAATAAAGACTGTTCTAGATGCACGAGAGAATCTGCTGGAGTGGAGAAGAGATTTCAAACCCATTGTAGGTTTTGAATAGGGATAAAATAATAATTTAACAGTATTATTATTAATTTGGGAGTTAAATATGTTTGCTCTCTTAGTATTATTGAATAGTAATTGAAAAAAAAAATATATAAATCTTTTAAATGATTAATTATAATCAATTCCTTAACATATTTTTATAGTGAATTAAAACAGTACTGAATATTCTGGGTAATGATCAAAAATGAAGATAGATAGAGTAATATTAATGATATTCACACTAAGTATCATTGGTCATATTTTTAAGTGTACCACAATCCAATGTAATACTATGTACAAATAATTTAACAGAATTTGTATGGGGGGGGGGTATCAGGAAAGAAAATCAGAATAAAAAAGACTTCAATATCTACACTTGTAAAATTAAAGAAGAAAGAGCTAAAAAATTAACAAAATTGAAATTTAATGGAACAAGGTTACAATATAATGTTGGTTTAAAAACATGGAATAAGGAACTTTACACTTTGTATGCATTCTAATTGCCCTTTACCTTGATTTAAAATTCCTGATATTCATACAGAGGAAAAGAAAATGAGAGCCATATTGAAAATTATTTGTCTCAACAAATACAACTTCAAACTAAGGACTAATCCAGCAAGTGTACGCATTTAATTTTATTTTATTTATGTTAGCCAGTATTCATGGTTAAAAATTATGTGTTAATTACTTAGTTTGGCAAAGAAAAGGAAAAAAAAAATGTTTTTTCACACTCTTTATAATAAGGAAGAAAATATGTTTGCTTATAAACTATAATCTTAATAAAATATAATTAGAAATAATTTTGAAGAAAAGTATTAAAATATAAAGCAAACAAATTGAAAAGTCATTATAAGTAGTATAAAGTTTAATAAATTTAAAGAGAAAAAAAATGCATGAACTTATTTTCTATTCTTATTAAAGAATAAATATTGTCTGCAAATTTTGTTTTAGTGCTATTTTTGCTTGGTTATTGAAAATGGAAAAGTTACAGTGTTATAAATGCCCAAGGATATCATATTTATAATTGCTAATGATTGAATAAATTCTTCCTAGTATTATTAAAAAAAACATTAATTTGCTGATAGAAATAAATAAATAAATATTTACTTCATAATATTTATTGGGTAACATGGGAATTAACAGTAGCTTTAAATGTTTTAAAAATGCCAAGATCATTTTAAAATTATTCCACATACTCCTGGGTCTCTTTTTACGCAGACTTATTTAACATGATTTTGAAGTTACGCGATTCATGTTTCACCAGAAGTTGAACTCTGGTAATGTGCTATTACTTTAAATAATAAATTTCATGCACTTAACATTATTTTGAAAGTAATAGCACATTATTGGAATTCGACTTTCATGTTAGTAATTTCAATATTTTCAGTGATTTATAATAGTAAGATTTTATGCAATAATGAAATTAAAATCACGATTTCCACATTTTATGTATACACACATTAAATTTTACAAGATTATAATATAAATTTGTTCAAACATTGTGCGTGTTAATTTTGCATTTTAAATCACATTCTGTTTTTACTTTTTAAAAAAGAATGTAATCAATTATTCATCATTTAGGGTACGCAAGTTTATTTTTAATCAGTACTAGCAGTGGGCACAATTAAAATTGAAAATTAAAAAATTAAAGACAAAATAAGAATTTAATTTTTAGTTGTTAGATTAATTACCAATTACATTGTCACCAGAAAACCACTAACACAACATGAGAGTGATGTTGGTGCTAGTTGTATTTTCTCATGTGAAAAATCTGATTTTTTTACCAGTTTGCAAATGAACCTGTTTATCAGAAATCGCAATAATAATTAAAACGTGTGTAAAAAATGTAAATTACTGTAAATTATGCATAAAATATATTGTTTTGAATAAAATTAAATATTATAGTTAAAAAAAGTTTGTCTTGTATCAATTTTTTTCAAATTTGGAATTTTTTATTAGTCATATTTTATTTCCTTTTTTTTTTTGCACGAATTTTAAAGTAATTTTATGTTGGTGCTTTGCTTTTACACGATTTTTGAAAAATCACAGTCCATATCCCCCCTTTTTCAAGGTAAGTTACATCTGCTTTTGCGTGATTTTGTTTGTGCTTGTTTTCTGAGGAACCTATTTATCGTGTAAAACAAGATCCAGGTGTATTACTGTGGATGAAAAAAAAATCAATAAATGAATTTAAAAAGTTTATATTTATTAATAGTAATAAATCTATAACTTCATTTTAAGGGAAATTATCTGCAGAAAGTGTGAATAAACATTACATTTTCAGTTGTGCTTCACAGTGATGGAAGTGTTGAATTTTATTTCACTATGCCAGGTTCGAATATAATAATCATAAAAATATATAGCTGCATTACTTATAAAATGTTTTTCTCATGTTAATAGTTTCCTTATTATTTAGATCATAATGTTGGAACAAACTTTGAACTAATGGGCATAAAATAAATGGGTTAAAAATGTTTGGGTTTTTATATTACTTATGTTTAGTATTGTAATATACTGTTTGTAAGGCATTATGGAGGGATTTTTTTTATTGTGGCATGAAAATATATTTAGTTGAGGACAAATAGGTGTATAAAGATATATATATATATATATATATATATATATATATATATATATATATATATATATATATATATATATATATATATATATATATATATATATTCCCAGTTGAGGAAAAAAATAATAATATTGTTTATCTAGACAGAGAAAGAGAAATTCATCTCTTGCACTTTTAAAATAGATTTAAATATTTTATTGAAGAATAGACAAACAGACAAAACTTGTCAAAGATATGGTATAATGATACAAATGTGTTAATATATAACATATTTGATATAAGCATTTTGCATTTATTAAATTTTGCCTATGAATTAGCAAGTCCACTTTAAATATAGAATGTAGATTAATCTTTATTGTCTAGGTGTGTATTGCTTGTTATAACAAAAATATTATTATGCTTTTAAAAATAGTTAATGGTCATTGACTTACATGTTGGTTTGTTTAATACAATATTAGTTTCTGCATTGTGAATTGGAATATTTATGTTTCCACTTTTATTGTTAGACTTATGATATCTTGTTATTGTATTGATAAGGATTCATGAATGTTTTCAACTGATAAGTATGTGCCACATATAATGGCATCAAATATAGTATCATTGATATTGTGCATGGGCAGATGGAGTGCTCTCTCCCTGTGCTTATTCCATGAGAAGATTATATTGTCGAGGCTGATAAAGAGTTATTGCTTAGTTAGCATAGTTAATCCCAAGAGAGGATCATATACATGGTCCATATTCTATTTCCTGTGATGAGACAATGTATACACATTGGTACCTAGGAAAAAGATATTGGAATTGGCTATATTATTGTCCAAGAATCATGTTGTTTCATAGAGCATCCCTTTTTTGCTTGATCCCTCATGATGTCATGTAGTTAGTTTTCCACCGTGTATGGTGAAGTGTTAGTATTTTAAAATTAAATTGCAATGATATGATAAAGTTACATTTAGGGACACTTGTCTACCTATAGTGTTTGCCTAATTGTCAATAGTGTCTTTATTATGTATTATCTCCATCAGTTTATAACTTACTAGTGATTGCAAAACTTCTTTATGACATAGCAAGAGATGCACATGGATCAGTAACATAGGTTAATGATTAGAATGATTATGTTGTGGACATAGGCATGGTTTTGGGTGTCATATATGCATTTAACCTCTGATGTCTGTCCCAATATTAATACAATAATTCTCTTCATATTAAATAATAATAATTGTTAATTGTGCTGCATATGATAATTGTCCTTATCATATTCTGATAAATAAAATAGCTATAGTGTAATACACTATTTTATAACTTTGAGTTTTAGATTTTAAAAATTGCACATATTCCAAAGACTTGAACACACTTTTGTTTTATAATTTGTGTGCTAATTTAGTTTAAAAAGAGTTTAACCTTCCTATTTCATAGAATAAAATAATAGAAACCTAGCCAAAAATGATAGTGATAATATGAATATTATTGTACTAGTCTATCTTATATACTGTGTGTGTAGTTAATGGTATATAAATTATTTTCTATATGTCATTTTATATAAAGTCTCTGTTTTATTTCAGACAATGTATTTGAAATAAATTTGTAAATAGTGTAAATAAATCTTGTTGTGTTGAAAATTTATTTAGTTGTCTGTATACTTATTTCTAACCACCATACACATTATTATTGTTATTGCTATTTACATATCATCTTGTTATATTAAAATCATCATCAATCAAATACTGTATATTTGAATATATATTAGTATATCATAATAATTTTGTTAAGCCCTATAGTTTAAGGGTACATCTAAGGCATCATCACTTAATAATCAAATTACTATTAACCTAGATTGCATATTATTTTAAATAGTATATTAGAATATTGAAATATCTTTGTTTTGATTTAATCAGTTTATTTGAAGTTGCAGATATATTAATCACTGATCTTGATCACATTACTCATAATTATTTGAGAAAAGGAAGTTGGTAAGTTATTGTGTTTAGTTATTAAAAAGTTATTCATATTTTTTGAATCTTAAAGTTTATAATAGTTATGGAGTTTATAAAGTTTCTTTGGATTTGCTAAATATAGTTTGTTAATTTGATTTTATATTAAGAGCTGTTTTGTGCATTATATTTGGGTAGTGGAAAAATCACTCTCACTGACCCAAGTATATCTTGTATAAGAATATTTAAGTTGTTTGAACCCTGAGAAGAATGAATTATTAATTTGCAATGTAGAATTTGAATTTATGGTAAATTTTATATATAGTTATATATTGTAGTTGTATTTGAGTTATGTTATATTTCCTGTTTCATGAAAGTCAATAAAACTTTAAGGTGCAAATTGCTTCTTTTGTCTTAAAATGTATAGCTTGTTTTGATTTTATGGTCAATATTCTGGTTTTGTCAAGATTGGAATCCCTATTTCAATTAGTTTATCTTATTATCATTTAATACAATATTAGTTTATAGTTCAAGATCTCAGTCTCCATTATCAACACTGTTCTTCAATTTAATCTTGATTGTTCTTTTATTTATTCATTCTCATTTGACCGTAGTTTATTATCATAATTGATTTACCATTCACTGGCTTTTATTCTATTATCATCTTAATCATTCATTAACTCTTATTCTATCATCATCTTAATCATTCATTATTGTCATACATCTTTTTTTCTCTTCATTCTAAGGCTCATTTCATTTTATTATTTAATTATTACTTATTTTCATCATCCATTTAGTTATCTACAATCTAATTCACTTATTACTTAATTCATAATTTTAATTTCATATTCATTCCAGAAATCTAATTATTATTTATTGATTGGTTTGATGAATATTAAATTTTTTTCAGAACATTTTGTTTGTGGATTGTAAGGCTTGTTTAACTAGAAGTTATTATCTTCATGGAAACCATGTAACCCTCGTTAGATTTATTGTTTCATGCTAGCTTCTTAACAAAAATTTGATACATAATAAAGTGTAGCAAATATTCAGTCTAGAGATAATATTAGAAAAGTAATGAATAAAATTATTATTTTATTTAGATAGAAAATATTTTATTTTAAGTTAGTTTTAGGTTATTAAAATATTAAAAATTGTCTTAACAAGGATATGTAAATTTTTGGATAAAATATTTAATATTTAAAGTATTAAATAATTTGATAATATTTAATAATCAATGACTCATAGTTTAAAAATTTAATTAAAAAAATTATATTGATGTAAATTAGTGGTAGTTTCACCCGACATGCTCGATCGCCACCAGGCGATGCTGCAGTACCATCAACAACTGGTCCGAAGCCTGCAAGTGTTAAATCTATATCCAAAAGTGGCAGAAAATTGACAAGTAGAAATGCCTGAGTCAATATTTATAAAAGTGGCTGAAAATTGACAAGTAGAAATGCCTGAGGCAATATATATCCAATAAATACATCGAAAGTACAAATTATAAAAAAAAAAACAAGAAAATGCGATAAAATTTCAAATTCAAAAAAAAAAAATCGCTGAAAATTCAAAAAAACAAAAAGAGTCACCCCCCTAAAATCAAGCATTATTTATTTAAATTGACAAGTAAATATGCCTGAGGCAATATATATCCAAGAAATACATCGAAAGTACAAATTATAAAAAAAAAACAAGATAATGCTATAAAATTTCAAATTCCAAAAAACAAAAAAAGACTCCCTCCTAAAATCGAGAATTAGTCACTTAAATTGACAAGTAAATATGCTCGAGGTAATATATATCCAAGAAATATACCAAAAATACAAATTATAAAAAAAAACAAAAACAAGAAAATGCTATAAAATTTCAAATTAAAAAAAAAGAGACACCCCTCCCTAAAATCAAAAATTATTCACTTAAATTGACAAGAAAAAATGGCTTAGGCAATATAGATCCAAGAAATACAGCGAAAGTACAATTTTTTTAAAAAAAAAACAAGAAAATGCTATAAAATTAAAAAAAAAAAAAAAAAAAAAAAGAGACCCCTCCCCCTAAAATCAAGAATTATTCACTTACATCAGAAAATGGTGGAACGCGGAAAATCCAAAAACAGAATTTCATCAAATTATTAAGCTTTCAATTTGCATATAAGCATCTGCAATGTATTCAAAAGCAATTATTTGATCTCTTCTTTAAAATTATGGATATTATCATTTAAATTGATCAATATTCAAAAAATAAAAAGCAATACACAAAAAAAAAAAATAATTAATCAACATAAAATATATGATACCACCCAAAACAACTGAAATTGACAAATTATGTCGAAGGTGTAATACTTAAAAAATAAACGATTTTCAACATTTGCAAATCATTTAAATTCATCAATATTTAAAAAATAAAAATCAATCCATAAAAAATAATTACCAATGTCTTTCCAGAAAATCCGATGATTGCACTTTTTTCAGTTCAAGAAATTGTTTTTCATGTGAAAGCTATGACATCACATTTTGAAAATACAAAATGTGAAATAGAAAGATTATTTGCAGCATAAAAATCTATTAGCTATAAATAAAATGAATTAAATATTCATTAGCTTTTAAAACTTTTTTTTCTCAAAGTCATCTTTATTAATAAAAGATTACAAAGATTTTCGGGTACTCTAACCCATTGATGATTAAACAGTGTTCAATGTAACAAGGTAAAATGTGCATATGTTCAAAAACAATTACATCCACAAAATTGCTGTAATGTGATTAATGTGTATCTGTACATTGATCCACATGGTCCAGCCATCGAGAAGTTAACCATCACCCAATGGTCCCACCCCTTTGCCCCATAGCAAAGACTCAAATGCTTCATCTGTGTAGGTAAAGTCCAGCATTATGCCAACCACATAACAGGAAGTGAGGTCCAAGGCCGAAGTTCACCAAGCAATAAACTTTGAACCACAGCTGAGCCATGTCAAGACCATTTCAAACACCTCTGACTCCCAATTAGCAGTCCAAATGATTAGGGACCACAATTGGTTTACCTGCCCAAAATTGGAAAGCCAACTTCAGTAAAAACTAAGAAGTAATAACTAATGAGCCAGATCAACACTGCCCAAAACCAGCCTAACATGGGATACAGCATCCGACCAGAGCAGGAATAGCACTGAGAATTTAACCATGTAGCCTCCCGGCAGGTATTCTGATCAATGTCAAAAATTTTCAACAGCCTGTACTATAAACCAGACACATAACATCTATCACCAGTCACCCCTGTGGAAGAAAAGAGGAGTGCAGTTCCATGCCCACAAAATATTAGAACAAAACTTTATCAATGTTACAAAAAAAATGATGGTGGCTGAAAACAGACCAACCGCTTTACAAATGCACTAAATTTAAAGCTAACAAATGAAACCTAATAATAGTGAGTGCAAATCAACACTGACCTATCAAATAATCCATCAAGGAGTGCATTAGCCCTTCACGGAGAAGTCCATGTGAAGGTAGTGACTTTCACCCTCGATGCAGGTATTCCCAGGCTAGACAATGATCATTGATCATCCCCTCAACTTGAAAAAAATGAGAGCAAACTCACACCCACCAATATCACATTTAATTTATGTAGTCTTGAAATCAAGCCAGATTTACTATCACACCATGAGAATAAATAATTTGTCCATATCATCTTGCACACTGAGGTCAATGGAGCTGAACATCCACCCTTAATCATTATCAAACTCCTGTGTCTGCAAATGTTCACAGCAGCTGCTCAACCCACCAACCAGTGTCCTTCAGGGTTCATGGTGATTTTTATTTGTTGATACAATTGGATCCTGCTTTTTTTGATTGAATTTTTAATCAAATATAATCTGAAAGTTTGTTGTTAAACTTTGGAAAATTCTCAATAATTATTACTTAAAAAAGTATGATTAATTTGCAGCTTCAATATCTCTGTTTAGGTCTAAAACATCATTTGGACTCATTTTTGTCTTTAGATCATTATTTTTTAGCTCAGGAATGACTTCATTGTATTTCTGTGTTGATTTGAAAAATTTTTATTTATTGATTTATTTTTTGGGGGGAGGTGGGCAATCCACCAGAAGGAGGTAATAACTTCTGTTCTTATCATCAAAGAAACCTGATTTCTGTGCAGGGTGATAGCCTACATTATTTTCTATAATGTTCAATTCTAAAAGTGAGATCGAATTAACATTTAAAACTTGTTTAACACTGCTAAAATCTGATCCAAAGATAAAAATTCCTAAAACCATCATTGTTAACATATTATATTCCACGTTTTCTATGAGATTTGATGTGCAAATGAATTTCCTGTTTATTCTATCAATAAAATTGAGATTTCTAGTGTTTATTCTTTTTAGAATTATTTGGTTTCCTTTAAAATTATTTTTAAAAGGTTTATAATATTTTAATGATTCCGAGAATTACTAAAACTAGCTTTTGTCTATTTCTAATGGCCTCCATTTGAATAAAACAGAATGATAGATGATTTCAATTATCATTGAATGAAAACTGTTTCAAAACTTTTTCTAAAGATGAAAAAACAATAAAACAAATATTCACTTACATTTCGGTAAACTTTTTTTTTTTTTTGAATCCAATAATAGACTATGACTTTTTTCTTCAAAATTTTGCTTTCTAATGTTAAATGCCTTATCATTTCCAGGTGACTTAAAAATTTAAAAAGAGAAATATAATGGTACCGTAATATATTAGATCACAGTTTGTACTTATTAATTAAATATGACATAATAGACATTTCACATGAAAAAAAAAATTTCCAAAGCCGAAAAATTTAATCAAAATGTAACTGAACTAGACTTTTGAAATATCTGCTTAATTTTATTATGATGTGTTAATTATTTTGGACTGCTAGAAATACATGTTGTTGGTATTATTTTTGTTTTTTGACAGAGTTAATGTGGATTATTATCTTATGCAGATGAATACAATGTTAAACATGCACAAACTTCAGGCAACACTTCAAAAACCCCATGCTGAAATATCAGTAAGCTGAAATTGAAACAGCATCTTTTTCATAATCTTTTACCATTTAAAACAATAAAAATTTGGGATCTTCCAAAGAAATAATATGAAGCAGTAGAGTTCCTCCAAAGTAAAAGTGTTCTGCTTACTCAAAAAGTATGTGTCAATGGCCAGCAAATAAAACTTTATGTGAGACCAAGGGCACAATGGAGGTGCAATATTTCTGTTTGTCAATGTTCCATAGCACTTTGAAAAGGAACCTGGTTAGAAGGCTGCAAATTGTTATTTGTCACAGTCATCCAACTCATTTATTACTGGAGTACAAACCAATTGACCATCAAATCTGGAAAAATGATATGGATTTGAAAAAGAAGACTGTTGTTGCATGGAAGCAATATTTGAGAGAAGTCTGTAAATAAAGTCTGCTATATCACCCATCCTGCAAAATTGGAGGCCCAGGAAAAATTGTAGATGAAAGTTTATTCACTAAATGCAAAAATCAACAGTGAAGAATTCTTCCACAACAATGGTTATTTGGTGGTTTATGTAGGGGAACAAAAGAGTGTTAAACAGCATCTGTTCTTCTAGATGCCATTACATAACATGTAGTACCAGGATCCTCCATACATTCTGACAGCTGGAACATCTACAAAACTGAGGAATTGAATGCTGCAGGTTACCAACATTTCAAAGTAAATCATTCTTACAATTTTGTTGATTCTTCTACTGGATCCCATATTCAAAATGTAGAAAGACTTTGGGGGCTTTTAAAATGGTGCAATAAACAAGAGAGGGGGACCACTCAACTTTACCTGTATTCATACTTAAGCGAATTCATGTGGCAAAGACTGCATTATGATGAAAATCTCTTCGATGTGATATTGCAAGCCATTAATATACCAACAATCTAATTTTTACACTTTCTAAATTATAATATGCTAATTTCTGCCATCTTTTTAATCTACTGTTACTACTTGTGTTAAAATATGTTCTCCAAAAATGTGATTCTAAATTTAATAATAACCTTTTTAATGGATTTTTATGCTGTAAACATTTAATTCATTTTATTTTATTAGCTAAAGGATTTTTATGCTGCAAATAATATTTATATTTCACATCACCTTTGTATTTTCAAAATGTGATGTCATATCTTTCACATGAAAAACAATTCCTTAAACTCAAAAAGTGCAATCATCAAAATTCCTGGAAAAACATTGGTAATTATTTTTTGTGGATTGATTTTTATTTTTTTAAATATTGATGAATTTAAATGATTTGCAAATATTGAAAATCTTTTATTGTTTAATTATTACACCATCATCATAATTGGTCAATGTCAGTTGTTTGGAGGGAGTGGTAGATTTTACATATTGCTTTTTATTTTTTGAATATCGATGAATTTAAATGATAATGCCATAATTTTAAAGCAGAGACTGAATAATTGCTTTTGAATGCATTGCAGATGCTTATATGCAAATTGGAAACTTAATAAGTTGATGAAATTTTGTTTTTGGATTTCCCCCATTCCACCATTTTCCGATGTAAGTGAATAATTTTTTATTTTAAACGGGGGTCTTTTTTTGTTTTTTTGATTTGAAATTTTATAGCATTTTCTTGGATTTTTTTTTGTTATAATTTGTATTTTCACTGTATTTCTTGGATATATATTGCTTCAGGCATATTTACTTGTCAATTTAAGTGAATAATTCTTGATTTTGGGGTGGGTGTCTCTTTTGTTTTTTTTTTAATTTTCAACAATTTTTTTTTTTTTTAATTTAAAATTTTATAGCATTTTCTTGGTTTTTTTATAATTTGTACTTTCTATGTATTTATTGGATATATATTGCCTCAGGCATTTTGACTTGTTATTTTTCAGCCACTTTTGATATAAATTTATCACTTGCTGGCTTCGGACCAGTTGTTGATGGTACCATGGCATCACCTGGTGGCAATCGAGCATGTCGGGTGAAACTACCAAATTAGCAAACTTATACAAACAATAATTACCAATGAAATCATTGGATTAAGACTAGTATAAAAACTAATGTTGAGGCCAGTCTAGACAGATTTTACAGTTTTTCAGTTATTCTTAGTGATTTTAGTGATACAGGGTTTGATAGATTTAGTTTTGAAATTTATAACTATATTTTTATATATTGTGACAGTAATATTTTTTTTTAAATTATTATTATTTTATTGAAGTCTTTTTTGAAAATATAATTGGATAACTACTTTAATAATAAAACACTGAACACCAAATTCTCTATCAGTTTATTCTACTTGAAACTTAGTTGAGGACCTCAATAATTCTATGAAATGTGATTGTGGCTACTTAAATATTGGTGAAATGAATATTAAATATCAAGAAAACACTGCAACAAAACTGAAAAGGATTTACACAAGAATGTGTAATTTCTATACATAATATGTTTGGACTTAGTGACCATTTATGTGAAATGGCTTTGTCATGTTGCAATGCAGTTAATTTATTAAAGTTAAATAAAAGTAATCAGATATTTATTAAAACACTTTATTGTAATATCAAATTTGAAAGGAATAATTGGAAATTAAGACTTTGTGTCCATGTTTTAAAAATTGAACTTAAAATGTTTTATGATAAGTGATATGTTTTATTATAATTGATAGCAATAACTCACATTTGATTTTCCTTTACAGAACTCAAAATGGATCTATTTTTAAGAACAATGTACTTAATGACAAATTGAAGATAATTTTTGAATGTCTTTTAGGCTTTTTAAAAGGTCTTGTTATTAATCAAGTCAATAACAAAATTACATGTCTTTTCAAAAGATTAAAATATTATGTTAATAAATGTTGGAATGATATATCTGTTTCTACTTGGAAAGCAAAAATATTTAGTAAAATATATATGTATAATTGGATAAAAATTTGTAGATACTAAAGAAAAAAATATTTATTTTTATTCATGAACTATATGTCAGCTGATAAATATATCAAATAAATAATTTATATTATATCATGATATTTTTCTTGGATTTTGTTGCATTTTATAGTATTATTTGTACTTCTTTTTTCAAATGGCATCAAGACAATATAAGAATATAAATTTTGCACAATGTTCTCCAACCATAACTAGACAACAGTATGATATTCCTGACATAAAAATTCCTGTCAAACAATTCAGCATCTGAGCAGCAGAAAGAAAAAATATTTTTGTAACTTTATAATTATTATTTTTTTAAAAGAAAAATTATGTTTGACATTAGTATTTTAAAATATTACATTTTTTTTTTAATTTTAAAACTAATTTGGTGTTATTATATCATTTTAAAATAGATTAACTTTATTATTATGTTTTTTAAAAAAAAAAACAAATGGGTATTTATAAAGTAATTTTCTGAACAAGGCAAATTTCAATTGTAATTGTTTTTTTAATGTATAGTTTAAAAGTGGCTCACCATGAATGGTCTTATCATAATTTTATTTTATTGTTATTTAGATTACATTTTGCTTAATAATTTTTTTTTATTTAAGAAAAGATATATTGTAATTAGTATTTTAAGATCAATATTTTACATTGCTTGAATTTAATATTAAACAGTATAATAAACCATTGATAAAATTATCATGTGTATTTTATGAAAGAATTGATAAACGCAGACAAATCTTTGAAAACATCCAAAGGTATTTTAAATATTTATTTTAATGAGAATACTTAAATATGTGTACATTATATGACAATGTTAAATTATTAAAATGTTATTTTTATAAATGTTATCTGCTGAAAGACAAAAAAGACACAATATTGATCTCTAAATTATATCATAACAAATAAATAAAATGTATAGTACTGATGTATATTTATCAAGATCATTTGTTGCGTGAAAACGTTTAAATACCATTTGATAAAGAATTTACATTTTTGTTGTTTCTTTAATATTGTGTGTTGGAAGTTATTTTAGAATGCAGTTTGTATATTTTCCAATGTTGAATGAGTTATTCAGTGATGAATATATAGGGATGTGGTCAGGAGAGAAATAATATTCATATGAAATCCGAGGTGTTAGAGATATGTTGAAAACTATTGTATGTGAATTATATTTCCATAAAATATACAGATAACATAGGGCTGTATATCTGTTTCCACAGCCATGACTTGAATATTAGATGCCTGATGAATAAGGATCTACTCCTATGATTTCCACTGTATTCATGATCATATCAACTTACTCTTTTGAGACATTCTTATTATTCCATACCCAACACTTTAATCACTGTCTATGACCACAGGTATGATCGTAAGTGACAGTATTATAAATTGATAAAGTAATTATTAAACCAATGAAGTAGATAAATTTTGTGAGAGGGCATGATGTAGTATATAGAAATTTCTTTTGCAGATGATGTAGAGACATTTCATGATTGTCATAGTATATAATGTAAGAAAGGAATAAGTGATACTCATGCAATTAGTAGAGACCACTTAGCTCAAACAAATGCATATTCAAATCGTAATGAAAGTTTGAATAACGAAAATGATTTTGAATTTTATAATAAATGTAAGAGTATAAAATAAAAAGTAATACAAATGTCAAGCAATATAATTTATGGATAGTTCTTTTAAATTTTATTATAAATATTTTTAAGCCCATTTCCGTTAGAAAAGTTTATGATATTATCTCTTAAATATTTTGCATAATAGTTAATTTTATAGAGGGAGATATTCATATTTTTTATTTAAAATTTTCTGATATTCAAATATCAGGATATTTTGCTAAACTGCAAAAAAAGTCTTTAATATTTTTTCTTATAATACTTTATTTGTTAGACTTTATTAGGAGATGTGTTTTAAAATATAAACTTATATTGATGTGTTTACATATCTTGTAGTAGAATAAGTATATTAAGTTGTTTTTATTAGAAATTGGGAAATTTATTTTAACTGTTCCCAATACAAATTATAGAATACTATTTTACTGTATGAAGATTACATATTATCTTTACTGTTGTAAGTTTCATTTTATTTTATTTTGAAAAGGTGGGAGCGAAGGCTATTTTTATTTTATTTGTTGTGTTTATTGATAATATTTACTGTAAATATTGTTTTATGTTAATTCTTATTTTAACTTTGTAAATATATTTTTTATATTATGTTATAAATTTATTGTTAACTTGTAAATAAATTTGTTAACTGTTTTGGATTTTACTTTAGTGAAGTTGAGTTCAAATCCCATATATATATATAATAAAATACTCAGTAATAAATTCTACAATATTTAATACTGTAATATAAAAAGTAAATATATAAATAATGGTTTTAATGTTAAAACACCATTCCCAGTCCAAATTATGTTAAACTACGCAATATAACTTTAACGAAATATTAAAGTCAACAGATCCCATTTTTTGTATGCCTGTCAAGAAATTTTAAATGATTTATTTCTCTAAAAATAAGTACTCTTGCGTCACAGTATTAAATTTTACTATAAATTGAGATTACTCATTTATTTTGTTGTTATTAAGATTAAGATAGTCGTCATGAATGCAAAATTTGTCATATTGGTTTTTACATTAGTTTATATTTCCCACGTAAGTTATTTTATAAATTATTTTTTTTAGTAATAGCTTTAATGAGAGCTTTAATGAGAGCTATTACCGCTATTTCAATAATATTAATCGCGACCGACCTTACATGAATTTACCCAGTGTTATGTATAGAAGTAACTAAAGAATAATTGAATTATTCATTCATGTCTTTAAGATATAGATTTGAATTATATAATCGATTGATTTTCTTAAAAAAAAAAAAAAAGATAGAAAGACAAATAAATAGGCAATAGATATATAAGTAGTAAGTTAAAGAAAAAGCGGACAGCTATATATATATAATATAAATCAATGAAGATTTATCTATATGTATAGTATAGAGGATTTGAACTCAGATTTTCAAGTACCCTTCAACTATCAACACTATCTCATATAACTGATACACATGACCACACACATGTAGAAAAGATAAATAATCACCAATATACGTATTTCGTATATGTATGGATAAATAGATAGATAATAAAACAGCTTAAGATATTAAATTATTATTATTTTTTCCATGCGTCATTATTATTTGTATTACATTTAATGCTTATATAAGCTCAATTTGTTTACATCTACTATTTATTTATTTATTTATTTATCGACGATTACAAGTAAATATTTTTTTAAAGTCTAATATACCAACATCATCATGGATTTATATATATATATATTACAAAAACAACAACAACAATAATTATTATAATAATAATAATAGTAATAACATTTTTTTTTATAATTTTTATAAACCTGCAATTAAACAATCTCGTGACAATAACTTTAGTTTCTCCCCTCTATAGAAATCTTCTTGATTTTTAGTGACTATTACGTTGCCTATATAAAGAGATTTCTTTTAGTCATTATTTATATATCTATTTATTTATCTCTTTTTTTTACCTACCAATATACAACAGTTAGATAAAAGAAATATAAAGATGCAATTACTAAAAAATATTTGCAATTGTTAAAAAATAATTAGATAGATACACACAGACACACATATATATATATATTACCCAAATATGTTTCTATCTATCTATTTATCTATCTATCTACCTATCTATTAATGTATCTGAATACATTAACACTTACGCAAAAGTTTTGCCATTTCTACGATAATTAAAGCCTTGGTAGTAAAACATAAATTAGAATTTGATACTAATTCATTAGAAAAGTTTATATTCCAAATTTGATAAGGAATGGTAACGTGTAATTCATATATGTACAAAAAAACAATATGCATTTCTTGGTAATAAGAATTATAATAAATTATCGGAAAATATCGGTAGCAATAAATAAAAAAAGTAGTATTGCCTATGGTATTTGTCACATTTATTAGAAAATAAAATAAATATTGTTGGGGACACACACATATATGTATATATACAATTTTCTGTAAATGTGTGTTTTTTAATTCATATGTAATATGTCTTTATGTTTTGCATGTACAAATATATACATGACATGAATTTATATGTATCTAGTAATTTCTTAAAAAAAAGTCTATTCATGGAACCAAAAATAAACAAATCTGATACACAAACTACAATCCTAAGAAATTACATGGAGTTAGAAATAACATCAATCGTTTGTTGTACTAATGTCAATCATTTGATCAACTAAAATATGATTAGATAAATCATTATAAAAGTTCACACTTATTAAACGATTTTTTTTATGATTCAAGTTTGTAAATTATGTTGGTAACAATATTTTGACTTTTTCGTTCTGTAGTGGGTTTATACATCTTTTTATACATGTAAACATATGTTATAAAAATAGATACACATAAGCATATATGATATTAATGTTTCAAAATTAAATAGTTTTATATTTTTTTATTTAATATACATTGTAATACTCAACAAATTTTACAAGAACAACTTTTAAATTGCAACTATATAGAAGATACATAAACCTCAATATGAGCACTGTTTTAAACAAAAAGATAAAGCTGCAAGAATACTCTATCCCAACCACAAGATAAAGTTTTTAAGGAAATAAAAGTGACCATCTTATTTTTACTCACTGGTGATTTATAGGACTGTGCCTGTTATTTCCTTAAAGACTTTATGTTGTGGATAGGGCGAGAGGGTCTTTGCAGTTTTTCATCTGTTTTAAAATGGTGATGTTAGGGAAGCTTGTTTACTTTCTATATAGTTATTACATATTGATAAAAAAAATTCAAATAATAGAAACAGTTGGTGATTTTATTTTTTTAAAGAAAAAACTTCAGGAAATTACTACTACTACTACTACTACTGCTACTACTGTTGCTGCTGCTTCTGCTATCACTATGGCTACTGCCACTGCTACTGCTATGGCTACTATTTTTAAAATTTATTTATTAGCATTATATATATATATATATATATATATAGCATTATATATATATATATATATATATATATACCATGAGAGGTATACATGATTTGATTTTTACAATTTGATATAACATTTTTTTGTAGTTTAAATAAAATGTGTTTATTATAGTCTGAACTATAATTTATAGTCACTATTACATGCCAGATTACAAGTGCATGCAATTATGATTTGAATGTTTTCAGTTAATGAATTGCAACTAGTCTCTGCTTTGTTCGATATGAATTGGTATTTTTATGCTGCCAAGAGTAAAATCAATTTCCGATTCTTCTATGCTAATGATTAAATTGATTTAAAATTGAGTAGTGCTAGAGTTTTATACACTCCAGGTGGCTGAGACTATGCCAACTTGAGTCATGAGGCAGTCTCTAGTTTTAATTTTTTCCAACTTATTTAGAAGCAATGACTTGTATTGGCGAGAAATGGGGTTAAATACAAAGTGGCATCTCAAGAACCATAATGTAAATAGGAGATAGATTGAAATCCTGATTATTGGGAAAAACTCTTTTGAAATACTGTCAACTAAGGTTTTGATGGTGATTGTATTGTTGTGTGAGATAGTTGTGATGAGTTGCCTATATTTTGTAAGTAAGGAGTAATCCAGTAGAAAATGATTCATTGTTTCTTCTGCTCTATTAGAGATAGAGCATATAGGATCAATTTTTGATAATCTCATTTTTCTTACAAAAATTTCATTTGTGGGTAAAGGATCTAGGTTGATTTTAATCATAAAATACAGGTATTTAGGTTTGTGATATCAATATTTATATGTGGTAATTAGTGATTTGTTGTTTATGTTGAAAATACTGTTGGGATGTGATTGAGTATCCTTATTGTTAAGAATTTGTTGAGCAGTCCAATAATCAATCTTTGGATTTATTTTTTTGTTTATTGTTTGATTCTTATTAATATGTTGTAATAGCTGGTTTATGAATTTGTTCTTGATAACTACTACTACTACTACTACTACTACTACTACCACTACTACCACCAATACTACTACTACTACTACTATGACTACTTTGCAACTACAACTACTATGACTACTATGATTACTATGACTACTATGAATACTACTACTACACCTACTGTTACTACTACTACTCCTACTACTACTATGACTACTACTACTACAACTACTACTACTACTACTACTACTACTACTACTACTACTACTACTACTACTACAACTACTACTACTACTACTACTACTACTACTACTACTACTACTACTACTACTACTTTGTGAGTTCATTTTGATAAACTAATATAAAATGATAGTACGTCAGTCTTGAATTTTAGAAGTATTAGAGAATTTTATTAAACTCTTTGTGGATGCTACATTATCAATATGAGCTGTTGAATGATCTCTGTTTTTTGATTTTGTTCAATTTATTTATAAACAGAGATTGGAGTTTATGAGATGTGAGGTTGAACACAAAATGGCATCTTATAAGGCACAGAGTGAACAGAAATAAATGGTGAGTCTTATGGAGATAAAGTACCCTTTAAGGAAGTTTTGAATGCATGTTTGCTGTGTGGTTTTTGATCTATGAGTAATTGTGGAGATTAAGTCTCTGTAGATCAGCAGGGCAGAGAAGGTATGGATGAAATGATCCAATGTTTTATCTTCTCTATGATGGAGTGCATTGGCATATTTTATTTTTGTTGAAAAGAAAGAATTGGTTGGTAGGGGACTTAGGTTGATTTTAATAATAAAGTTGAGGTATTCTGGCTCTAGATATCAAAATTTAAATTTTAGATTATTAATTTATTGGTGATATTAAGAATACTGCTTGTAATTGAGAGATAATCGAGATTGATGAGGGTATGATGTGCTTTCCAGACCTTAATTTTTAATGTGAACTCATTTTGTAGTCTATTATGTTTTTAATATGTTTGCTAAATTTATTAATAAATTTGTTTTTTGATAAGTGAAGGGATATCCATGGAAGATACTTTTATGAAAGGTTGGAAAATAGAAAAAATAGTGGATAATTTTACCAGTGTGTTATGGAATTTTTGATAGTAAAAGGTTGTAATTGAGTGTAAACATAAGCCATTGTATTTAGTGTGTTTTTGAAGATTGTTGATGCTAATGAAAATAGCTTTTATATTCCAGATTAGTTTCATAGACAATGAGTTAATGTTTTTAAAAAAGTTATTGGTGAGTTGCATAGTAATTAATTTTTTGAAAAACTTACATGTTGATAAGAGTAATTTTACTATGTAAGGAAAGATAAACTGTGGACAATGAATTTATTATTTTTTTTATTGCTGGCAGTAATTGTTTTTGTATTGTATTTCTTGTGGCCTTAAGTGACAGATGAAATGAAATTCTGAGAAAATTATGTGGTGAGGTTTTGATTAGAGATACATTTAGTTGACCAGTGAACAAAGTTTCATATTGCTGTTTTTTCTGGGTTGAACTTGAGTGAATGAGTTAATGAGTAGTTGTTTAGAATATTATGCAATCTGGAAAGTTACCTCTTAGAGAGCAGGAATGCAACTATAACATCAATATAGGATAGATGGTTTATTTGTTGTTTTAGGTCTGCTATGTATATTTCTGGAAGTTTCACTTCAATTTCTGTAAGTAAGAGATTGATGTAGGTGATGAAAAGGAGTGAGCTAAGAGAGAGCCTTGTGGATAGAGGTCAGGTAGAATAGAATATGCTTGCCTTCATGAGGTCATATCCAACTATATATGAAATAAATGGAACCTGGTAGGAAAGAATGTGCATCTTCCCCATAATCATTAATAAATCTCACCAACAGCCATGAATTGATGATACAGAATGAAGATCCACTGGGTCTGAAGTAGAAATGAATATTCCCACATTTGCATAGATCATACTCAAAAGGGGCCCAGATAATCTATTCTTTCAAAGCAGGGATATAAACATGCAAAAGAAATGCAATAAAATAATCATAAAATTAGACATCCCATTAATGATAAATTTATATAAAATAATACCTATTTGGACTTAGATTTAACTCTATATAAAATAAAATATAAATGGTCATGTCATAAGTTTATAATATGTAGACATCTATTATATGAGACTAAATCATGGTCTACAAAGTTATGATATATATATATAAAAATACTGCTGATAAAATTATTCCTTGCTTAATAAGAGATCCACCCCAAATGTCTTACATTTATAAAGAAGGTTACTTGAGTACTAAAGCTGCAATATAGGGAAGATAGGTTTATACACGCAATAAATGTGTCATATCATGATGACTAAAATATTGCAAGATATAATCCTACATTTTTTAGTGGTGATGATGTCATAGTTGACATAATATTGTCATAGATGATGTCATATTGAAAGAAATAATTAGACATTTTTCAGTTAATGTCCAGATTTGTTTCTGGCAACAGCTATTTTTACCATTATGATATCGTTGTCACTGTCATTGTATTTTTGATTTAAATTCTTTATATAAAAAAACGATAGCAGTTTTAAAAAATTCCCAGCATACTTTGCAATCAAGTGTTTTCATTTTTGCAGGGAATATTTTTAGTGCAGATCTCCATTTTCTGTGGTCATATTTAATAGGAAAAGTTTGGTTTAACACATAGATTTCTGTTGTGTATTACATAATACATGTCATAGGAATATAGTTAATGTACTTTTATCCAAATTATTTCAACATCATAAACATTTACTGTTTGTTTTGAGTATATTTAAATAACGATTTTTTTGATTAATGACATCATTCTTAAAACTTTTTTTTTTTTTTAAATTTGTTCGAAATTACTTAAAAGTCAAAACCATTTCCTGTTTATTTGGTGTATGTGTAATAATTAATATGACTTTTTTGTAATTTCTGCTTTAATTTCTTTATATATATATATATATATATATTGTACCCTCACTTCTCAATATATGATATAATTTAAAATAAGACTAGCTCAATTAAATCATTATGCTCAGCTAAAAATATGTACAACTATCTTTAATATATTTTTATAATATTGTAACTTATCAGATTAATATAGTTCAATATAATGTACTAATTAAATAAGTATTTAATTAAAATCATGAGACTGTGAAGTGAAGTTACAATTGGTAATTGAATTTACATTGAGTCAATGTCTTTCCAAGCCACTGTCTCAATGCATAAGAATACTATTACTTCTAATTATCTCATTACTAACTCTAACACTCTTATGACTTTTATAAATAAACTATCTTTAATAATAATAGATAAATAAATCTCAATCTTTTTAAGGAAATATAATTAAACGATCTCGTTCTTCTAATTATCTTAAAGTAATAATAATTATGTAGATAGGAATGATAAGGGATTTAATATCAAACCTAAATACACCTAACTTATCTAATAACAATAACTAATAATAATAATCTTTGTATAGCTTAATCTTATCTATTTGATATACCATTAATCATCAAGAAAATAAGTAAATCATATACATTTTTCACTCCATATAGTATCTTATTTTAAAATTACTAAAATCTTATATTTAACAATTAATAAATACTCTTATACTCTTATATTCATTATAATTACTTTATGACACATAATATTATATTTATCAATCAATTTCTATAAGTTATATTATGAAAATATTTTTTTTTTTCAAATAATAAAATAATAAATTCATATTTGCAAATATTATGTACTTTCAAATTATCTTTTCAAATGTTGTAAAATAATGAATTCGACACATCTTTTAAACAACTTAACAAATTTATTTACATCAACTTTAACATATAACTATTTACACTTTTACATTACAAATGGAACTAAAGAAAATAAAACAAAATAAGAAATGATATCAAGATTTTTAATTACTATTCCAAATCATAAATGATAATACATTTGAAAGCTATCAATAACATCAATTAAGTTTATGACTTATTTAATAAACAATTTATCAATTAATATAAAAAAGGTTTATGAAATATCATTAGTAGCATATAGCAAATAAACAGACTTAATAATTAAAATGCTACTTCTGAATCTTACTCTATTGATATAGTACTGTTGTTTAATTTATTTAATATTACTCAAAGATCAATTAGATAATGATATAACTTGTAATATAATAACTATTATTGATATAATTATTTATTCCTCCATATATCTACTCTTATCAAAATATCACTACATATTTTCTTTTAAAATAATATTTAAAATATTCAACAATTTAAATTTTATAACATATTATATTAAATAAAATTCTATTTTACTTAAACTATTACTCTTTTTACTTTTATTCTTTCTCCTAAAAACTTCTATCTAAAAGTCATTTAACCTTATTTACTTCAGATAAATAGATGACCAATTTTAAAAAAAAATAATATTTATCCAAAATCTCATATACCTCATCATCTATATATGTTAAGCCCTCAATCAAAATATAAATTTCTCCATAAAATTAACTTTACTTATATAATAAAATAAAATATAATTTTAATACCTCTTACTACTTGAAAAGAAAAATAAATAACTTCACTAATAATAATTTAATTCCTAATATGTAACGAAACATTAAAATTTATTCACGAAAGAATCATATAATTATTTCTAGGTTCTCATATTTTTGCTAATTTACATCATCAATTTAAAGTATGCTATTAAAATAAAACTGCTATTACAAATATTTCGTTATTATTTAAATATTTATATTCTTCAACAATCAATTAACATTGGTTTCTAAAGAAAACATAGCAAAAATACATCAAATTATTACTATTATATAATTTTACCATAAATGATACTTCAATGTATAGTCCCTACACGATGTCCTCCAAGATTTCAGTTTTACAAAATAATTTACATTTACACTCAACAATTATCTTAAAATATTATGTATAATTATAAAATAAACTTTGCAATAAAAAGTTATATTAATATTTAGTTATCATTTTTAAAAAAAATTAAAGTACCTTCCTATTTTTAATAAATCAATAATTAATTAAATATGATTTAGTTAATAAATAAAAAAAAACTATTACATAAAATCCAACAGTGTCTTTCACTATAATTTTCTTTTCCTAGGCACAAGTTTTCACCAAACATTACTTCCTTTTCCGGTACATCACGTGTTTTTAAAAAGTTTTTATGGAATAAATGAAAACGTTCTTTTTTAAAAAAAAAAATAAAGAAAAGTCAGTTCCATTATACAACAAAATAAAATTAAAATAGTTTATAGGATCCAGGTTCATTTTTTTAAAGAAAAAATATTATTTAAAAGTTATTATTTTTAGCATTAGTCTATAATTTATAAAGTTCTTGTTTAATTATTTTAATTGATTTGGATATCCACGTATATTTGCGCATTCCTTAACGAATATTTAGGTAAGATAAATTTAGATTCTTCTGTACAACCAGTGTTCAGATTTTAATAATATAATAATTTTATTTATAGGTATTTCTTTACCCATTAAATTTCCAATTTATTTGCCTTTTAAAATTATCAAAATTTAGTCTTTTTACACCATAAAGACTTAACAAGGCAAGCATTTATGTAATCATTATTATTTACCATCTTTACTAAGTTATATACTTAGATTTATAATTTATAAATACTTTCTTCATAAAGAAGTATTTCTCATTCTTTTAAATATCTATTTTATAAAAATTAATTACCATTAGCTTTTAAATTTATACAAAGTCCAACGTATTACTTTTATGCATCTAATAACTCTCCTAGTTAATCCAGCATCTGTTAAATTTTTAGTATAAAGTCTCCAATACATTTTATCCTTATACGATGTTCCCATGACTATTTGATAGTAAATTGAGCTTTGATCGAGACGATAGGAAATTATAATTAAAATTAACACTGCATATTTATCGGTAAACTTTTATAAATTATTTTAAAAAAACTACTCTCTAAAAAATTTTACAACGATTTTTAGAGCGTCTATAATTACTTAGCTATTTCTAATAGCACATTTTACTTTAAGAATTTCAATCACAATTCCCTCCGAACAATTGAACCTTGGTTTTATACCGGAAGAAACTCCCACTTGATTGGTGAATTAAACAATCAACTTGCTAGCTTATTTACATATTTTACCAACAAGATAGAATTAAAAATAAATAATGACTTATTTAATATTTATTATTTATTACATTATTAAATTCTCAAATCAATCTTCATTGTTTATTTAAATCCATTAAACATTTTTTTTAAAATATACTTTCTTACTTTATTTCACTTTTAACTTTTATAAGATTATTTTTATAAATAAATTAAGTCTATTTTTATTCGTTATGTTTTTTTTAAACAGTATTTTAAAAATCAGATTTAATATTTCACATTAATTATTTTTACTTTTATCTCATGATAGCCAATATAATATTTATAAATTTTATAACAGAATTTTTAAAATAGCTTTGCAACTTTACTAAAAAAACTCCCATGCATGTGTGGATGTGTCTACCTAACATCTGTTTTACAACAGAGCTACAAACGCTTGTAATAATCTAAAAATAAACTAACAATTCATTTTTTAAAAATAAATATTTTTAAAATAAATAATATCTTATAACAATTTTAAAATAATAATTCGATATTATTAAAATCAAATATTAATCTTCTATTATGTATTACTAATAATTAAAATATTTATATTCATTTATTAAATATTAATTTTTATCAACAATAAATATATGCATTTAATTTAACTTGTCTTTTAAAACTTTAACTTTAAACATTTATTTATTAAATTTATTAATGCAGTATTGATTTGGCCATTTCCCAACCATAACTATATCATTCCCATGAAACGCTCTCTCAAACATCAGCACAATTTCACATATCAAATACTCATAAACTTTATACCTTTTTAAAAGATTACATAAATAAATTAACATCATATAGCTAAATATATCTTAAATTAAATTTAAATAGATTGATACAACATTTATGAAGACCCATACAAAAGGGCACAATATATATATATATATATATATATATATATATATATATATATATAAAGATGTTTATTATCAGTTTTATGAAAATCCAAAAATGCTTTGCAATCAAGTGGTTTCATTTTGGAGAGAAAAATTTTACTGCAGATCTCCATTTTCTTTGGTAACATTTAATAAGAAATGTTTGGTTTTAACTTGTAAATTTATGTTGTATATTATATGGTAAGTGTCATAGGAATATAGTTAATGTATTTTTATCCAAATTATTTCAAAATCATAATCATTTTCTGTTTTTGTGTATATTTACATAACTATTTTTTGAGTAATGGTGTCATTCTTAAAAGTTTTTTTTTTTTTTTAAAGTTGTTCAAAATTATTTAAAAGTCAAAATCATTTATTGTTCGATTTCTTTATATAAAAAAGGTGTTTATTAGCAATTTTATGAAAATCCCAGTAGTTAATATACTTTTATACAAATTACTTAAAAATGAAAATCATTTATTATTCGTTTGGTGTATTTTTAAACTATATCATATTTTATTGGCTGTTGACATTCACAGAAATCTTCCAATATCTTTTTAATTGTTGACTTTTGCCAAAGAAAGATCCATGTACACATTATTTTGGTCACATCACAAGATTACAAAGTTACCAGTGACAGATTGACATGAATGTGACAGACACATAAAGGTCTAATACATGTTCCATGTTGCAGTTTTAGTACTCAAGTAACTAAATAAATATTGATTAGATATCCTGCAATGATAATATATTAAATTGTGTTAAAAGATTTAAAGAATTACACTATCCTGTCATATATTACATTATTTATGACAAAGATTTTATAGAATTGTTTATAGAGTGCCTGCAGTATACATATATATTGCATTAATTATATTGCAAGTTTTCTATAATTAAAGGTGTATTTGCACTATACGTATATATGAGTACCTTTTATAAATAAAAGATTTTAACTTTTATTTTGGTCAAATTAATTTTATTTAAAATTGATAGTTGTTTATAAATCACCTTTATGCAATATACTTATATACTTATCACTTCCCAAATCAGGAAATAAAGTTTTAGCTTTTATCTTCTTAACCTTCAATTTTAATTTAAAAATTGAAAGTTGTTTATAAACCATTGTAATCACATTAATGGCTAAAATAACATCTTTGAAAAAAGATATTTTAAATAGACAAGTTTAAAATGCAAATAAAATTAAAAAAACAAAAAACAAATTAGAATCAATATTAGGAGGGAATTTAAATATCTTGCTTTTCTTTAATTATTGGACTTTTCTTTAGAATAACATCAACATATTTTAGTCATTGAAATATATTTACTAAAATTATCTCCATCTGATTCTTACCTAATAGGTCTAGCATATTTATAAAGGATTGAATATATATTACTAGAGTCAATATTTCTTAATATGTACAATTAATTAAGCATGTATTGTAATACAATAAGAAAATATATTAATAATATAATAACAATATTTATATAATATTAAAAGAAAACACACTTTAAAGAACAATTAATAAAAAAATTGTGGAAGCAAATAAAGTAGAATATTAAAGAGGATTTAATTGTTTACTGGAAAATTTGAATTTATAAAGTTAAAATAATCACTATTTTTCCACATCATGAAAGGATTTTGATTGACAGATACTCAAACACTATGCTGAACTTCCCAGTATAGTTCTCTGATAGTATGGGGTAGTTTTCTTGTATTTTGATAGACTAATTACTACAGTGTCATTGTATTAGGGACTTCTTATTGATGGTGATGGAATAGCATGTCAGAAACTTATATATTGTAGACAGGGACACTATTGACATAACATTCTATAGTACCAGGAAACTCCATTCTCAGCTCTTAGGAGATAGTCAGAGTAATTGAGTATGCTACTCACTGGTGTGACATAATTTACCAGCTCAAAAAAACTTTGCAAGACATCTACAAGCTCTAAAAAATGTAACACTTTCTTTTTTGCCCCTATATATATATATATATATATATATATATATATATAAGCCTTTGTCTTGAGGGATATATATATATATATATATATATATATATCCCTCAAGACAAAGGCTTGTAGATGTTTTCAAATTAATTAATTTTAAAAGAGAAAAAAATACTATCTAAAAAATATTGCTGGTTGCAATCTTGATCTAGTTTAATTTTAAAATTCTACTAATTGCATTTCTTTAATTAAATTCTGAATGTCTTAGAGTTTCTGATTGCTACAGTAATTACATGTGTTTGCCACCTTTTATTGTAATGACAATACTCCATAAAAATATAAATTCAAAAATTAGATTTTAATTTATACATTCTTCTGATCATCAGTTGATTTTAATTAATTTTTCTTTCCTGATTTGGACCCCCCCTCTCTAGAACATTAAATTTCATAACAAAAGTATATTTCATAACAAAATTAAATTTCATAATAAAACTAAATTTATTTTATATATTATTTTTTTTTAAAATGCCTTAGTATTATAACTTTATGGATATATATATATATATGTGTGTGTGTGTGTGTTATCAATTAAAATTATCTGTGTAAATAATTTGTATTTGCACATGAAATATTTAAAATGTAAGAATAATTAAATATGTTATTTATTTTAATCTATTATAACTAAGTATGAGATATGTAATCCTAATAACTAATTATTATCTTACATATCTGATATTCAGTAATATTTCAAATAAAAGTGGATCGGCATGGAATAATTAATTACAATACAGCACTTAACCATATATATTAAGTAATAAGAAGAAAACATTACTTACAATTAATAGATTCACATTACAAAACATATTAGTATATGTGTTGAAACAATGTAATCAATGCTGATTATAATCATCTATCATTTTAAAGTACAACATAGATATTTACTGTCTGGATACAGGCTAGGCATACTAGGAAGAATATAGCTATTAAAAAATAAATAAAAAAAAACATATTTTGAGAAGTAATCATTTCATGATAATAAAAAATAGGCATTATGTATTATGTCATCAACATTTAAAAGTGCATGCATGTGTGCATAGCATCATTATTTGTTTATTAATAAAACATTTTATGAATTATTTAAAATATTATATAAGAATTTAATTATTAAAATGGTAATGATTATAATATAATTTTATTATTACTATATTGAAAATTATAAAGTACTTGATCAAAGATTATTAATTTATATATCAAAATTGATATTATTTTTAAAAGTAACTGAAAAAAAAATTACATCTCAAGTTTCATCATTGTCTGCCTATAAAAAAAATTGATGTTTTGGAATTGTATGCAATGTTGAAAAAAGAAACAAGTATCTCCCAAGATAAGTGATCAAATTTTATACAAAGTCATAATAATAAATTCAGAATATCTTAAGAAGAAAATATTATGAATTCTTATTTTCTACATCTCTTGACAAATAGATTAAATAACAATGTACCAAAATGATAATCAATAAGTATTATATAATATAAATATTTCAACAATATTATAGCTCCAAAACAAAATCTTCAGGAATATTTGATATTTATAACTACACTATTATTTAAATATAAATTAAAATTAAATACTATGTCAAAGACATATCTATTGTGTATATGCTACCTATAAACATTAATGTAAACTGTAGAAATTTAAGCAATGACTTTGGTATGGAACAACTATATACTAATTTTTTTATTCTCATTTATGTATTGTATGCATATTTATAATATATATTTGTATGATTTAAACATGTAAGATTTTGTTTAATATTATTTTGATAATAATACAAAGCTTTATTACAGTTATTTATTGTAGAGAATTAAATTATTATTATTATTATTATTATTATTATTATTATTATTATTATTTTTTTACAATTTAATAAATTGTCAAAATGTAAATAAAATAAGCACAAATAATTTTACTCAAAATACTATAAATTTGAATTTAAATAAATGAATGAACAAAATTATATTATAAATAACTAGAGAACGTTTAACAATGCAATAGAACAAATTGAAATGATTTTCAAATTTCATTTTATGTCTGTTGGATAAGTAACTATTAAATGCTTATTATAATTTTATAAAATCTTATAATAATATGGTATGGATTCATTCAATAAGTCTTTATAAAAATTCAGGCAATTAGATATGTATGTATAGAATATATTATATATAACATATATTATTGGCAGGTAAAAATAAATTATTATTTTAATTTTCCCAAGATAAATAAAGGTTTTATTGTATGAATATTGTTCTGTCTTGAATATAATTGTGCAGATATGGTATTCATGAATACTTGTATTGATAATAATATGCATGAGCTGAGCACAAATGTGAATTCCTCTTTTTAAGATTAAAAAATATATATATTCATGCTTTTCATTTATTTACATTTTGATATTTCATACATATGTCAGCCATCCATAACACTAAAAATCTGATGATGGAATGCACAATGCTCTTGATGATCCCAATATTATAGTAATACCCATGTTGACCTATACTAAAGATCATTTATCTATTTGACATGTATGTTGTCATGTGTATCAGTTATATTAGATAGAGTGGACAACTGTAGGGAACATGAAAGTCTGGGCTCAAATCTCTTTTAATTATATATATATATATATGTTGATACTAATATTTTCATGGATTGCACATATAAAAGACATATTTTGCGTGTTCATCTGCCTCTACAACCGTCTTTCTATTTTTTATCACTCAGTGGATGACTTGTGTTACCAAGTCAAAATGTCAGTATATCAATATTTAAAATATTTTAACATGGATGAACCCGCAAAATATATATTATATATATATGTTAATTCTAATATTTTCACTGATAAAAGATGTCATATTATTATTATTTGTGGGATATTCAGTGTATTGAAATAGCTAAATGTTGACATTTCAGTACTATATCAAGTACCATCCTCAGAGTGTCCTCTTTCTCAAATCACATGCATTCTTATGATTTGAGAAAGAGGATGCTCTGAGGAAGGTGCTTGATATTGTACTAAAACGTCAGCATTTAGCTATATAACTACATGGAATATCCCACAAATAATATATATATATATATGAAAAACAAAAACACGTTATATATATATAACGAAACGTGAATATATTCCCAATAATGGTAAACAACTTATAATATAAATAAAAACTCAGAGAGAAATATTTTCGATTATATTCATAACCAGTATCAACTTAACTCATATTTTAAAAATGGAATCTTCTATTACCAACAGGAAACACATGTTGATGTGCACATCCCACAATTCATTAATCCTAACATTTGCTGACTGTCTATTTATCATTGTATTTTTATACCTGTTAATAAAAACTGCATCTTTAAATTTTTTTTTTCGTTATCTCTTTCTTGACCTAAATTTTTTATCTTTTTTATATCAAAATCAAATTTAAAATTACAATTCCTATCGTGATCATAAATAAAATTTAGTATATAACATCACTTCATTATTACTATCACTATATATATATATATGTACATTTTTTAAACTTTTTAATACAACAATTTATGCTCTTTAATTATTTTCTTCATATTACGTCTAGATCCCCCCACATATGATAAGTTACACCCACAAAAATTTTATAAATTACATTACTCACATTTTTTTTTTTAACTTATCTTTTGAATTATTAACCATTCTATTTAAATTACCAGATCCATAAAAAGAAAAATGTATTCTATTATAAACTTTTTTCATAAATTTTACTTGATTATTATTATAAAAAGGCAAAGAAATCCATTTCTTACTCTCAATTTTTTCATCACCAACATTTCTTTTAATTTTCTTATTAAATTGACAAATCATCTGATAAATTTATTTTATATTATAACCCACACTTAACAATTTACCCACATAATTTTCAATATTTTACTTTTTATTACATGAATATTTACACAAAATATTATTTCTACATAAAAAAAACCTAAAACCAGCCATTTGATAATTATGCGGCACTTTAGATAAATATGGAATATACCCTCTCGTTTTAATAGCTTTAATAAATATTTATATTCAATCATATTATTGTTTCTTGAAATCATCAAATCAAAATATTTAATACTATTATTATATTATTTCTGAAGAGTTCATTTAAGACCTTTTAATTTATTATATTCATCAAAAACTTTATCAATCATATCTGAAGGATATACAAAACATCATCCACATATCTCACATATATCATAACATTTCCAGTAAATATAAATTTACTTATAATATTTCTTTCATAATGAAACAAAACAAAACTACATAACTGTGCTGTCATTGGTAATCCCATTGGCCATCCTTTACACATTTTATAAAATTTACCATTAAACGATGCAACAATATTTTGTTCAATAAAATTCAATGTTTTCATCACAAAACATTCCAATAAAGCTTGATGAATAATCGTAATTGAATCAACTCTATCAATAGATCCATTTTTGTCAGATACATCCAATGTTACTAAAACATCACCACAGCTCAAATTTAAATCTTTATTTTTTCCAACAAAATCAAATGATGACATTAAAGAATATTTTCCAAATCCAAGTAAATCCTGTAAAATTTTAGTTGTATATTCATTAGTCTTATACGTCAAAGACTCTCCAAATTCCAAAATTATTCTAAATGGATAACCTTCCTTGTACAATTTTACATTAGCAAATACATGTGGACAAATAGCACTTGAAGGATATAATGAATAATACACATTATCATTTATTCCTTTATTCTTTGCCTTTAATAAAATGTTATTAATAAACTTTATTCTTCTTCAATCTATATTACATTTATCAATCAATTCATTTTTTTTTCCATTTTTAATATATTTGTAAAATTTGTTGGTGATATAGTTGATGATTATAGACTTGAGATTATATCATCAGTTCAAAATTCTTATGAAGGAAAATTAAGGACTGTCAAGGAGTTTAACAAAATTGTTAAGGATGATAAATTACAAAACTTTAGTAAATACAATAATTCATGGAAAAAGGTTATTGGATTATTTAAAAGGAAATTGATTTGTTTAAAGGAAGGTAAAGATTTACGAATGTGCTTAATTTCAAATAATAAATATGTTTGAGGAGTTATATTACAAATGGAAAAAATAAATTTTGAATTGATTGATAAATATAATATTGATTCAGAAAGAATGAAATTTATTAATAACATTTTATTAAAGGCAAAAAATAAAGGAATAAATGATAATGTGTATCATTCATTATATCCTTCAAGTCCTATTTGTCCACGTATATATGCTAATATAAAACTGCATAAGGAAGTTTTTCCGCTTAGAATAATTTTGGATTTTGTAGGGTCTTTTATGTATAAGGCTAGTAAATATAAAGCTAAAATTTTACAGGATTTACTTGGATTTGAAAAATATTCTCTAATGTCATCATGTGATTTTGTTGGAAAAATTAAAGATTTAAATTTGGACTGTCATGATGTTTTAGTATCATTGGATGTATCTGAGATGTATGGATCTATAGATAGAGTTGATTCAATTAAGATTATTCATCGAGCTTTATTGGAGAAAAAAGTTGATAATCAATTAATCTGTTTTGTGATGAAAACTTTAAATTTTATTGAACAAACTATTGTTGCATCGTTTAATGGTAAATTTTATAAAATTTGTAAAGGATGGACAATGAAAAAAGTTTATAATAGAATACATAATGTTTCTTTTCATGGATTGGGTAATTTAAGTAGAATGGTTAATAATTCAAAAGATAAGTTAGAAAAAAAATACTGTGAGTAATGTAATTTATAGAAATTTTTGTGTGTGTAAGTTATCATATGTGGGGAAATCTAGATGTAACATGGAGGAAAAAATTAAAGAGCATAATTTGTTGTATAAAAGATTTTTAAAAAATATACAAATATATAGTGATAGTAATAATGATGTGAAATTATATACTGAATCTGTTTTTTATGATCATGATAGGAATTGTAATTTTAAATTTGATTTTGATATAAAAAAGATTTTAAAAAATTTGTCAAGAAAGAGATAATTAAAAAAAAAAATTAAAGAGGCAGTTTTTTATTAATAGGTATAAAAATATGATAATAAATATGTTTTAAATAATATTATTTGCTTAATGTATTATTTAAATAATAAATAATTAAATCATATTCTAGAATGTTTTGAAACTGTCCATGTCTTAAAGGTATATGTATTAGTCTCTGAGCTTTCATGTTTTAGAAGGAAATATTGATTATGTCTTCATGTTAATAAAAAATAGAAACATTAAAGGTTGTGAATGATATTTTAAAAGTTACAATTAAATTTATTGTATTGTTTAAATATTTTTGGTTTAAAATTAATATTTTAAGTTATTAAAAATACTGTAAATTTGTTAAATAATATTATACAAATGTTAAATAATTTTAATATAATGTTTAATATGATGAATCATAAATGAAAAAAATATTTTATAGTGAAAATAATTTAATTTATATGTAAAGTGGTATTTATAAACAAAGCAGAACTCTCCATACAGTATTGCCACCCTGTGCCAACCAGAGTAATCAATGAATGCCAGAAAGCTTGTGCATAAGATCCCTATCTAATGCCTACTCATCCAATATCCCCAGACTAGTTTCTGGTCACTGATGATGGCCACAAGCCAGAAACTAGTCTGGGGATATTGGATGAGTAGTCATTAGATAGGGATCTTATGCACAAGTCTTCTGACATTCATTGATTACTCTGGTTGGCACAGGGTGGCAATACTGTATGGAGAGTTTTGCTTTGTTTATAAACAAATATGTGCTAGTATAAGAGATAGTCATCATGTAAAGTGGTATTTGTTAAGAACTTGGAGTAACCAATGAGGTCATTGAGTAGAATAAGTAGAAAAAGAAGTACTAAATCAGTCTACACAGAAATAAATATTAATATTTATTGTTTATTCTTGTTTAATTTTTCTAATCTGGTCTTATATAAAGTTGTATTTTTTATAAAATTATTAGTTTTTATTTGTAAGTTTAAAGTATAATAATAAGTAACTATTTTAAAATAATATTTACTAAGGCTGTAACCCCAGGAATGTGCATGTACAATACAATAGTAGAAACCTCTACAGGTCTTAACCACAAGCTTATGTAAGCTTGTGGTTAAGATGTGTAGAGGTTCCTACTATTGTATTTTACACGCACATTGCTGAGGTTACAACCTTAGTAAATATTACTTACATAATCAATGTGCGTTTAAATAAATTTATTTTTAAATAATTTAATAAATTTATTTTAAAATAATATCTGTGTAAGCTAATTATTTTCTATCAATAAAATTTCATTTCAAAACTTGATGAAAAACTACAATAATTTTATGGAAGCCAATAGTGATCAAAGTATTAGCCAAATGTATCTCAAAAACATGAAAAGTTAAAACATATGGTTGGGGAAAACTTAAGTGTGTGTAAGAACTTTAAGTTTAATATGATTAGAATGTGTAATGAAAGAACATTTATCATTAACAACTTTGATAAACTCTAACAATTATAAACTGTTGAAAAAATTAAACCTTATAAGTATAAAAAAGGCTATTTTCTGAAAGTTATTCAAACAAATTTATGAAATTTAAAAGAAAGAGAAGAAAGAACAAATCATGTTATATAGTTGAATTGAAGCACATATGAAAGAATACTATACAATTTGACTATATTTTATTATTTATGAATGTGGATGAAAATACTTTTATTACAAGTTTATCAGAAGTGCATCTTGAATGGATATTTTATATGTGAAAGTGATGCATAGCAAGATTGAGAGAAAATTGTAAATAATGAGAATTGCCAATTCGTCTACAAACTTTGTGATAAATACTTAGCCAGAGTCAGCACTTAAAATATCTCTGTCAGGAACCACCTCCCAAACCCCTCACCATGGTTTTGTGTTTTGACACTCCTCAGAGAGGTGTCAGGCCAGGTTCAGACTCTACCATGACACCTCTCTGAGGAGTGCTAAAGCATGAAACCATGGTCAGAGGTTTGGGGAGGGGTTCCTGACAGAGATATTTCAAGTGCTGGTTCTGGCTAACCATTTATCACAAAGCTTTTAGAGGTATTGGCAATCCTCATTGTTTATAATTTACAAGCTTAAAAGATAATGTCATGTGATCTATGACTTATTTTGAGAGAAAATTACTCTTGAACTTTATATTTTAGAAAAATATTTACCTATATGAAAGAAATATGGATGAGCTATACATTTTAAAAGATTTTTTTTTAAAGAAAATGAGATGGATTGTGATATGATTTTTAAAGTTTATCATTATGTGATGTAATATGCTTGGATGGAGAAGCTGTATATTTTTTATAAAAATTATTGATTAACATGTGTGCATTTGTATAGAGAAAAAAATCCTTGAAATTTTAAAGAAGTATTTATTTATTATAAATATATACATTTTGTTTAATAAAATAAGCTTGAAAGATATCTACTAAAAAATAACAGATGAATAAATTGTATTCTATAAAATGCTTGATAAATGCTTATAAGTAAAAAATATTAATATCAGTATATTTTGGTATAAACAGTGGACCAGAATGAGCAAAATATACCTACAGGTATAATATATTCTTTAATACGAAATTGTATTACTGAATGTTTTATACCAAAATATTAGTTCTCCTGATAAATATTGAGCAAATGGTTTCAATAAAATATTTATTCAGTACATATGGAAAGTATTTTGATGAGATTTTTAAAGATTCAATTTTGTGATATATGCAGTTTTGTGTAGCATTGACAAGAGAGAGAGAAGTTTTTATTCAAACTTTTTCTAGAATCTTAGCAATAGGGGAGGAAGCAAAATGCTGGAAGAATGAAGGCAAATAAAGACTTTAATAGTTTTAGAGTTTTTATTAATATCTTAGTTTTTAGGACTAATATTTTATTATCATTATCTTTAATAATGTTTATTTAACATGTTGAATAGAAATATATTTTTAGTTTAAATATTGAAATAATTTAACTTTTAATTAATAAAGAAATAAAATACCTATCAGAAAATGAATTTTCTCAAAGATAAATAAAATACATATAGCTTATTTGATATTCAGATGATGAATAAAAGAAGGAAATCACTGTATATAATTCCAACAATTGTTGGAATTAATGGTAACTTGTATATATTTTGTATCATATTTTAATAACATTTTAAATGATATTTTATTTTTATCATATATCTTAAATATTAAAGCTAAATTAATCATAATTATATGATTATGAACATATTAATTATTTTATTAATATAAGGTAAATGTAAGATAATTCTTTTTGAGTTACTTAAAGATATATTATGTATTTTTTTATAAATGATGAAAATGCATATATTTATACAACATGATTATGAGTTGTTGATATATCAATATTGATGGTGTCTGTTTTGATACAATAATGTTAAAATGTCTAAATTATGTAATGCTATAGCATTACATAATGATGAATCTTGAAATCAATATTAGATATTTGTTTTAGAGAAGTAGTTTTGAGAATATTTTTGTAGTGTGGTTCATATTTCTTTGTGATTTTAGCAGAATTATTTAGCATGCGGAAGATAAAGGATAGTTGTCAGGGAAAGTAGTTACTGAGTAAAATCATAGATATTAGGAAAATCATGGAAGAATATATTATGTGATTCATATGGTCATAAGTTGAGAATAAGGACTGTATAGTTATTACATGGACAGTTGCATTATTTTCATTGTTCAATATGAGCTCAGGTAGAAGCTATGACCAGAATTTAGGGTACATGATAAATATGTGACCATAAACACTGTAACCATGATGTTGTTTCATCCTCATTTGAATTATTATTGTATTGATATTCCGCACCATAATCACTATCAATCACCACTGGTATTACATCATAATGATAGTTTTAGAGATGGTAATAATAATAACCAGACTGTTAAAAGTTGGATATTTTTTGAATGCAAAAGGATAAAAATTATATCACAAATGATGTTGAATTATTTACTTTTTATAATAAAAATGGAAAAGGAATTATTTGATATTTCTAACAATGTTTGAAGATTAGAGACCATTACACTCAAGTATTAATGCATATTTTGGTTGGATTGTGAGGAAATATAATGAAAGGGTGATATTTGAATGCTATGGTGGATATAAATGATACAGAATGAAAAATAATGTCAAGCAATATAATTTTTTAATATAATTTAAATTTGCTATAAGAAGAGTGAACTCATAAAACAGAGAAATGTTGTAGGATTATATTTTAAATTATTTTAAAAAATTTAATTTTATAAAGTGAGGCAATAACTTTATTTTTCTTTATTTAAATTTTGCACTGAAATGTGAGAACATATTCAAAACATAAAGAGAAATACTTTATTGGAATGTAAAAGAAGTGCATAATTATCTTTCAATATTATGTTATATTCTTTGTTTTAGATAAATGATAACATTAGTTAAATTTTACGTAAGAAGTATTACATAATTATAATTATTTTAAAATAATGTAAAGCATAATATTAGTTTAATAAGTCACAATTATTTACTGTTTTTTCTTCATTTTAATCATGACAATAGAATGTTGTTGTCTTAATGATAGAAATAATAAATTACTATTATAATGTATCATATATTATATTTTTAACAATAAATAGTTGGAATGAAGGCTATTTAATGTTTGTTCATTTTATTATGTTTTCTTATGTAAATATTTTAATTTAATTAATTTTCTGATGTAAATGTCTCATGTTAAGAGTTTCATAATTTTATTGGTATTTTTAAGCGAACCATATTTTAAATGTAATTAATGAGCAAGTTGTAATTTAAGTTGTTAGTATAATAGATCAGCTGAGTATTTAATTTCAATCACTTATTATTATTATTATTATTATTATTATTATTATTATTATTATTATTATTATTATTATTATTATTATTATTATTATTATTATTATTATTATTATTATTATTGTTGTTGTTGTTGTTGTTATTATTATTATTATTATTATTATTATTATTATTATTATGTTTCAAAAAAGTCCTTTATTGATGACCATAGGGTTACACTTGTTATAAGCCACTCCGTATACATATGTTTACATTGCTAGTGAATAGAGCAAGTTTAAGTTTATTATTATTATTATTATTATTATTATTATTATTATTATTATTATTATTATTATTATTATTATTATTATTATTATTATTATTATTATTATTATTATTATTATTATTGTTGTTGTTGTTGTTGTTGTTGTTGTTGTCGTGATTATTGTTATATTTTAACTTGGTTAGTTTATTAGATTTAATTATTATGAAATATGAATTTTATTAGAAATTATATATTAGAAATGCATTTTCATCTAGTTATAATAGTACTTATTTTTAATAGTTATTGTTTACATAATTTGTTTATAGATTACTATATTTATTAATGGTTAGCTGGAGAGTCTTTAGGTAGGATCTGCCTAGAGATATCCTGGATTTATACGATCTATAATAAAAATCTCATGCCTTACATGCAAAAATATATAGATCTTATATAATAATTAAATCTAAAGTAATGTGATATTCATAAAGTTTCTATTTAATTGAATTAATCTGCACTTTCATAAAACAGGTTTTGAATATGGCAGTTAAAAGGCAGTTTACCCTTAATTATTTGGACTTGGCTATATGTACATGACATTATATTTATTAAATATAAATATATTATTCATCACTAAATATATGAATTGATATTTTATACAGTTTTATAAATGTATGAAATATCTCTACATTATAATATATGAGTTTTTTCAAAATAAATTTACATTAAAATATATTAGGCAGATGTAAAATTGTTTTTTGGCTGTAGCAGCTCTGAATAACATTATATAAAAATGTCTTATGTGTACTAAGAAATGGTCGTTGTCTTACTATAATATGGCAACTAACGTATATTTCAACGATCAATTAAATAATCAACGTTTGGTATTTATCAAGGGAATTGTTACTCATTCAATATAAAATATTAAATAAACACATAAAATGAAATTAAAATTAATTTAATGTGTACTACATTCATACATGTAATTATAGATGTAAGATGTACAGTGAATTGCTCAATAATTTGTAAAAAAAAAAAAAAATAATTATAAAGTATTAATAAAACTAACTAAACGTTAAATGATGATGCACACCAGATTTTTTCTTTCTCATGTGTCATAGCATCAGCCGGAAAGCTAACCCGGGACAACTGCTTGTAAAGCAGCTATCGCTGACCTCTTGATCACCAATGCTTGACAATGGACACCAGATTTTATTTAAGGAATGTACACAGAATGTACATAGAAAGTCGTACACACACATATATATTTCAGTAACATAAAGTCATTCAATGAAGGTCCTTTTATAAATCGCAGTAGAGTTCAAAATATTTTTTTAATAGCAACATTATTTTTAATAATTAAAAAATAACTATATAAAATAATTGGTAACTTTCTGCTCATAGTTATAGAAAATTCTACAATTAAATAATATTGAAACAAAGGCATTGCATTTTAAAATGAATAGATTATTTGTAACTGTAATAATTTTAAAGATTTGTAAAACCATATAATCGTTATATGTAAAGCATATAATTTAATGTACAGGAATTGTACGGACAATTAATTTCAAGTTATCTGAAGTTATTTTGCATTTTAATTTTTTAACGCGTTAATATATTTTAGGTCTAAAATGTTATATCTTTGAATAAAAATTAAAAAAAAATGTAAATATATATTTAAGAAAATTAAATATAAAAGTATTCAAAATTATGAAATTTTAAATATATATCAAAATTTGGTCTTTTGTCTTTCTTAAAATAATCTGAAAAGGGATTAGGCAAAGATAAATGAATATTTAAATAAAAAAACACAACTCAGTTATATATATAATAAAATTACTTAACTAACATTTTTAAAAGTAAAGAATTATCAATAATTTGTTCCTAAATGAACTCTAAGATAATATTTAAAAGAGCCAGTAATTAGCAGGAAATACACAATTTTGAAACACCAAAATTCAAGATCTTGTGGGTTATAAAACCTAGTTTTGGTAAGCATCAGAAAGACTATAAATAATGAATTAATATTAGTACAATTCTTTCTTTCACTGCCTTTTCTCTGTTTCTGTTATTGGCTCATTAATGAGAGAATCATGAAAGTATCTGAATACAGTCAAGATTAAGACTTAGAGAAAAAAGTAAAAATGAAACATTTTATATTAATCCTGTATTGACTATTTGTATAAATAATTCATAGAACTGGAAAGGACTTGTGAAGCGTTGGTTGTCTAGCAGTTAGCATAGCTGCTTTACAAGCAGCCGGACCGGGTTCACTTTCCAGCCAACTCTTTGACATATAAAAAAAAAAAAAAAAACTAGAAATACTTCCTGGTGTTGATTTTGTTTTGGCTGTAATGGAAAATATTTCTATAGAAAAGGATTTCAGAAATGTGTATAAAGTACAGTCAAAATTATACCCATGCTTTCAAAAAGTAATTTCTGGGAATAAAAAATGGCATATTATATTTCAATGTCATGAGTAGATAATAGTTCGATTTTGATAAACATTCATGCCTGTACTAATAACTGCCGTTTTTAATGTTTGAATAATAATATACTCATGATGTTCAAATTTTATCCTAACTTATTGACGTGAAACATTATTTCAGTCAATTTAATTCACATTAGCATTGTAAAAAACCTAAGAATGATTTAAAGCCATATTAAAGCACAAGTATATCGGGGTGGTGTGTGTGTGTGGGGGGGTGATCTATAATTTTATGAATATACCTTTAACAAAATTATCTTACTAATTATTAATATTAGGTGCGATATTTTTTTAAATTTCTATTTAAATGTAATTATAACTTGGTTGAACTTATTTTAACTTTCATTAAATTTATGAAAAAAAAAATTCAATTTTATTATTACATAATAGATTATAAGTACATTTGACTTGAAGCCTTTATGTTTTTCTCTCCCTCATTGTGATTCAAAGATTGTAATTGTGTTCGTTCAAAGGGAATGCTTCTTTGATTATAATAAAATAGACTTTTATATTTGATAATAATTAAATAACTAAGATTACATAATAAATAAATAACTCAGATTATATGTAGCTGAAGAGGAAATAACTGAAGCTTCTAATGAGTTTATCATGTTTGAAAGTTTTTTGCTTCTCAGAGCATTTTTCACCTTTAGGTCGATAATAATATTATTAATTATAAAAATTATGTAAGTCAAAAAGATAATGCAGATTAATCTGATAGTGGATGCTATACATTATAATTCCGTAATTTTTTTTTTTCTTTAGTTGTATCTTTTTCATAGATCAGATCAATTTATAGTATATCTGTTTGAGTATTTGACAATGGACAATTTTAATTAAAGAAAACATTTTAATAAACTATTTAATTTTGTTATATAAAGCTAAACTTAGTATTTCTTCAATTCATATTTAAGTCTTGTCTCATGTCAATAGGTTACTCATTTTGTTTATGATCCCAAGCAAACTCACCTTTTAGGGTAAACATTTGTTGCTAAGTTAACAAGAAAAAAATTTAGATTGGTATAGCAATAGATTAATGCTTTGCTATATTGAGTCTTTGAAATGAAAGTATGTTCCAAGAATTTATTTGCTATATCCTGATTACAAATGAAGCCAATAGACGATGCAACTATTAATATGATATTTACATGGATTGTTGTAAATTCACGACGATCAGGAAATATAATTGCCATTTTAATGATTTTTTTTATCCACATGATCTATAAAGATGGAAATATGTGACATGACCATCATCATCATTTAAATCATTAAAGGACAAGGAATTGCATATTTATATTAGATAAAACATGTTTATAATTCTCAAGTTCCTTTCTCCTAATTATTGCAAACATTTAAATTATTGCGTAAATTGTTTTATATATAAAATAAAATTATATATCTGTTTAATTTATCTGGTCGATATGCACATACGTGCACACACACATATATAATTTTATTTTAAACATATTTAACTATTTTGTAATAAATTTTCCATATGTATATTGATATATGTTACGAAGTGTAATTTTTTTAATTGTAAAGGATATCAATATACTTAAGTAAAACTCATTATATATATATATATATATATTACTCTTAAGTCTATGTATTGCATAATTATTTGGATAGCCTCTTACTTTTTAATCTACTATTTATGTACAAATATTAATATTCATTACAGAGTACAAAGGCGGAAAAGGAAATTATTCCCGAAGGCAAATGCAGTAAGTAAAATTAACCTTCTATTGTTCACTTCAAAATTATGCAAAAAAAAATATTTATTCAATAAATGTACACTTGAAGGTTTTTGCAATGATATATATTGCAGAGGCTTTTACTATATGGTGAAACTGAACTCATTGCAGACCCATATAGCTATCTAGTTTGTTATGCTGGATTTGAAGACATTACGTGTCTGATAAATTTCATGCTTTCAAACTGATTGAAATGTGTTTGATAAATGCTGATTTTAGAATTAGTATTTGGATGTAGTTTCTAATTTTCCAACCCTTCACTGATGTGAGCCAACTATCTCGAAACCATGGTCTGGAGATGGAGACAATCAAAGAGATATTGAATTCTATCTCTCTCAGCATTTATCTAAACAAAGCTTGTTAGGAGCTATTGGTAATATAGATAGATAGATAGATAGATAGATAGATAGATAGATAGATAGATAGATAGATAGATAGATAGATAGATAGATAGATAGATAGATAGATAGATAGATAGATAGATAGATAGATAGGTAGGTAGGTAGGTAGGTAGGTAGGTAGGTAGGTAGGTAGGTAGGTAGGTAGGTAGACAGACAGACAGACAGACAGACAGACAGACAGACAGACAGACAGACAGACAGACAGATAGATAGATAGATAGATAGATAGATAGATAGATAGATAGATAGATAGATAGATAGATGTAATAATTGTAGTACTGCTCTTTTACTAAGTATATTAATGTGATTCTTTATATTATAAAAGCAAGTTATATAATACTAATAAAAAACATTTAATTTGTCATACATAATCATATGAATATAGACTGACTAATGATATTTATCTGTGTAAACTATGAAACCAAAAAAATTTTTATCCACATTCAATCAAAAGAGCACATAATTTAAATTCATACAGAATAAAGTTAATTTCTAATCATTTTAATAATTAAATAACAAAGTCCTAAGGATATATTAATGAAAAGTTGCCTGGTATCAATGAAATTTATACTGCAATCTAAAATGCATTATCTTCTCTCACTCTTTCTAGTCTTATAAAAATAATGAACAACTTTTATTTTAGAAATGTATCATGTCCTTATTCATGAACTATACACATATACATATAATAAACTTCTAGATTGTTATCCTAAAATACCAGCCTTGACAAAATAACATTAAACAATATTAGAGATATAATACTCTGACAACATCTGACAAATAAAAATAACTTATTCACCAATGTACTATTTAATTTTGCACAAACCTACAGTAACTCTCCAAAAAAAAAATTAAATGAAAATCAGACTTCAGTCACTTTTTCCCTCATATCATATAAATTGACAATGTTAACAGTAAATATATTCACATATTAATAAATAAATATATCATAATGAGAATGTTTGTATAACTTAGTTAATTTTCTAAATTATTGCATTAGTCCTCAATTATAATTAATTTAAACTGCATACAATGTCAATGATAAAATAAAAATGATTACTGTTATAAAAATAAATTGTGATTCATCATCATAAATTTCACTCTTTTATTATCCTCTTGAATGCTGATAGATTTCTTTGTTCTCATTTAGTTTACGCTTTCAACTTTCAATTTAATATTAAACCATTATTATTTATCAGAATATATTAAATTTGACATTTTGATAGACATTTTTATTTAGAAATTAAATAATTTTTTAAAACATCACAATTAATTTTAAGAATTTTTTTTAAAAAATGATTTTAATCAAAACAATTTGTCATCAAATTTCAGGTAGAGCAGATTCAAATTATAAAACAAACAAAATCTTCTTTGTTTGATATTTCTTTAATAAATATCTATGAATTATTATCAATAATGAGTAAATCAATTACATTATGATTTAAATATTTACAAATTATTAGCAATTTATATGATGTTGCTAAATGTTATTAAGATTATTTAGTGATGACATTTTCTAGACTCTAGAATTTCCTGCAGTTGTAATCTTTATAGTGAATTACTCAGAAGGAATATAAGCTTTTATATTTAAAATACAACACTTTTGTAAAAAATAAATAGGTAATAGTATATATATTTTGATTTTCAATAATTATCATACAATTTCTATACAAAAATAATCATAAACTTTCTACAAATCAAGTTTTTAGGACATCATAATATTTTCTTACAAAGTTTGACATTGCCAAATATATACAAAGCACCCATCGTTGTAGAGTGTAAGAAATTTTGAAGACCATCTTATTTGATTATCCTCACAACTTGTGGATTTTTTTTAAATTAAAATATTATGAACAAATAAATAGTCATGAATTTTAAAGCTGTAAAAGAAAAGATTCATAAAATTGATCAGTAGAGGGTGAAAACGCAAATTAAATTTCTTGACATTGTAATGAAAAATTGCATAATTAAGTCTATTTTATTTTTAAAATGGAGTCATTAAGAATATCTGAAAATTCCAATATTACTTTAATTTCCAAAACAATAAATCATTTGAATTTTTCTTATATTGAAATAATGGTATCCATTCCCAAAAGCAGTCATGGATAATGATTTTTTTTTATTTTAAATGTTTATTCCCACATATATTTGCATGCATACTGCCTGAGTATAACTGTGATTAATTTGAATATTAAGTTTTCACCTTTTAATTTTGTTATTCATGAAGCCTTTTACCTTTAAATATTTTAAAAAATATTTTCATTATGATTTTCTTCACATTCAAATAGTGTCATAATATTTTTTCAAATTATGTTATCATAAAATCTGTAAATACTATTTTAAATTTAAGAAAGATATCTCAAAATATTTCATCATAACTGATTTTTCTCCCTCTTAAAAACATGCGAATCATGCTATTACTGTGAGTAGCATAATTTAATTTTGATCCCCTTTCCCATTTTATTGCATCTTCTTAAGAATTCGAAATTATAACTTAACAATAACAAAAAATATATCAAAATAAAAAGATCATTGTATTAAATAAAGAAATATATGTTTATGTAAACTATGTTTATCAAACAAATTAAGAGCAATAAAAATAATAAATTGTCTATCATTTATTGCTAAATCTTTAAAGGCGTGATTTCTCTTTTAAACCCGAACGTTTTATAAAAATGTGTGTGTATATATATATACAAATGTTATCCACATTAGCTACTTATTTTATAAATGAAAATATGGTGGTCAACTGTAAATTTTTGTTTCTAAAAGTCCTAGGATCTGTGGCTGAATGATATTAATCCATCATTTTAACTAATTTATCTTTGTGCTTGAATTTAATGCATGGATATTAAATGCATTTCAGTTCCATAGATATAGGAGGGGTGGGTGTTTGTTTGCTATGGTTTATTTGTTGTAATGCTGATATTTTTTTCAAATCAATATTCTTAAAGAAAATTTGTCAATATTGTACCAGTCAAAAATGTATGTCCATTCAACAAGACTTAGAATCTAAGCAAAAGTATCCCGAATCCAATCATGCCCGAGATACACAGGTCAGGAGCAATCATGAATTCTAACCTATTTGCCCATTCCCCAAATCTATAACATTACGGACAACACTGTACAGTGATACTACATAAATTAATTATTTCCGGGTCCGGTACTACATCGTTTTGCATGAGACTTGGCTGATGATGATGATGAGAGATCGAGTAAAACCAAGATATAAGTTTAAAATATACATAAATATAAATATTAGTAAGGAAATTCGAACAACTAAATTAAGTTTAATATATATAAATATTTATTTTGACAAAAATCCAAGATTTTATATATACAGTATTCAACTTCATGCATTAAAAACTTCAATTTTTGTTACAAATGTTTGACGATCTTTTTACAATTATTTTATTTCAATAGATATGAATTTAGTGTGGCGGTTACACTACTGACATATATTTCAAATAGGATTTTATTCAATGTACAAAAATATATTTATCTGGGTGATTGGTAGACGTTTATACATACATGTAAAAATATAATAAGAGTTTCGCTGATTATTGGACTTGAATATAATGCCCTTGGTATTGGATCTTTATTTACAACACTAAAATGAGGATAGTTTGTGATCAAAATATACTTAAAAATATTTATTTATTTTACATTTTCGACATTTAAGAATAGACTATAGCGAAACTTTGTCAATATGGGGAATGGCTTATTTAATAAAGGGGAGGGCAGGTTCATGAGAGATTGGATTTAAACTCCAACTAAAAATATTACAAAGAGAAAACATTTCATTATTACATATCATTACGATTTATTTTGTCAAACAGGCTAAAAGAAAAACGAACTATAAGAAATTGTGGTGTTAGCGTAATGTCAGAATATCTGCGGATCCAATATTTTGAGGTGCATTATCATAATAATATGGAAGAAGACAGTCTAACTGACTTGCCACCCCACATTTTGTAGAATCGGTTGACAAAGGGATTGCAATGGGCCAAAATTTGCCAGAATTTTCCCATGCATTGCTACATGAGCATATATATGGTCCAGGGACATTCATCATCCTGTTTACGACCTGAAATGAAGAGGAGATGACTCGGACATTCCGAAGCACTCTCTAGATAAAGCTTAATAAAATGAAGAGTGGCCTATGCTAACAACGCTTTTATAAGAATATAAAATCATTTAGTTTAAATATTAACATAAAGCCTTAAATGGTTTAACAAATACGTAATGATTTGCTAAAATAATGACCCATGTGAGATTAAGTCATTTATGAAAAGTTAAAACTATTATAAATGAAGCATGCATTGTTCCCCTTTTTGAATCAATATTATGTTTATATATATATATAAACTAAAATTCATGCACTTAAAAGTGCGAACAACAAAATAGAATTTATTCACCAGCCTTTTCGGCGATGATGATGAATAAAAAATTTAATAAACTCATGGACACCAAAATCCACCCCACATTGAAAAATATTTATACATTTTGTATAATTTTATGGTCAAATATATTTAAAAAAAATAACATATATTCATTTTACAAGAAAAACTCAGACCTACAAACTATTTAGAAATAAATAAATAAGAACTCATTAATCCCTTCCCCCTTCTAAGTTCGTAAAACCGGATTGAATTTGCATTTAACAATAAAAGTTTAGTGAAAAATATAAAAATATCAGTTAAAATAAATTATAACCACACTAAATTATAAAAGAAAGTAAGAAGCGTGAGTTGGATGAAATATTTTATAGTAATATTAATTCATGTTATAGAGAATCGATATAAAGAAAAGAATTTAACATGCTTTCCAATTAGCGAGTTAAAAAGAGGTTTATCATAATGAAAACATTAAGTTTATAGGTGTAAGCTAAACTTAATACAATTGTCTTTGGGCTGGTTACCTCAGTATTCTCTGGAATACTGATGATTCTCCTGTGGCAGGCGGCATTCTTTGACATGTCTCTTGACCAGTAGGAGCTACATCTCTGCACAGTGAAGAGTGGACTGAAGATGAAGGGGAAAGGTGGCTTAAGCCTTTCAAAAATTACACAGACCTGAAGTTGGTTGAATACTATTGACCTAACACACACTCTCTCTCTCTCTCTGGCACAATAGATTTTTAGGCCCTATTTATACAAAACTTTGAGGTGTTTCAAGAATGTTTTTTTAATTAAACATCTCATCTTTAATTAACAGAAATATTTTAGCTATTGTTAGTGGAGATGGAATCGTTAGATAACTGTCCAAAAATAATTTCAAATTAATTTCCAGATTGGAAATAGATTTGATAAAAAATATTAATCTCTAATTAAAATCAATTAGCTTTGTTTTAAATTTTACTTTAAATTAAAAATTCCTTTTTAATTATGAAACAAAGTAATGTCCCCACCCCTTTAATTACTCTTGGACAGCCATCTTCATTCTTGCATATTTGTATACTTATATGAAGAAAATATTTATAAAATAAATAGCAAATAATTAAGAAAAAATACAAAATTATTTAAAAAATTTGTTTGTGCTTTTATATATATAAAAGCTCCATTAATATATGTATATATCTGAATCGCATCCATAAAAGTCAATATTTAAAATTAAAGAAAATTTTTGTTTGTTTGTGCTTTTATATATATAAAAGCTCCATTAATATATGTATATATCTGAATCGCATCCATAAAAGTCAATATTTAAAATTAAAGAAAATTTTTGTTTGAGATTTATATTTATAAACATTTATAGATGCTTCACATAAATATACATATAGTTTATATACATGTGACGAAAAAACAGTGGGTTAAGTGGTAAACCAGTGGAGCTCGATCTTGGGCTAAGATCGACTGCAACACACTTCCCCACTTACAATGACAAACAGAAAAAATGGATTAAAAATGATTTTACTTCGAATCCATTCACGACTCAAGAACAACCAATTTACTCTCAAATCATTAATATATTATCTATAAGAAAAAACAACTTTATGATAGTGCCCTTTTCTTTTGCACTAAAAGGTTTCTGAGCTTATTTTCCCTGTCTTGAACTATCTCCTGCCCTACTCTTTCGATTGCTCCCCCATAATTTATTTTAGCTGCCTGCTATAATGAACTGACACCTACAATATATATATATACATTTGGTTCACTAATTAACATACGATTATATCTCTAACTATTTACGTATAAACATGGAAGGCAAAAAAAAAACCTTAAAAAAACTACCGTATTACTTGGATTTTTCACTTTCTATTTTGTCTTGGCTGTTCTCCCACACCTAGAATATACTCGAAGTTTTATTATTATTACATAGTCACTAATATCTTTTATTTTATATGCTTGTTAGTATACACAATTTATTCATAATTTTATAATATCGATTTTCTACTACAACCAACTCAATCCAGGTTCGAATCCACCATTAGATTCTGTGTTTTAAAATGACACCTGTCGGAAAATTTATATGAGGGCACCAGCTGACAAGGTCCCACAGAATGTACAAGTAAAAGCTGGGTCACTCAACTGTCATCTACAAGAAATACATATTTTTGTAAGAATTGTCTTACTTTTAAAAAAAATGTGCTGATAATTACAAACTTCTTTTACATATATGTATACTATATTTTCATATACATATGACACTGATTACAATTATAGTATTGGATGCATAAATATGAGATAATTTTTTTTTTACAACGACTGGGCATACTAACTCAGAAAAAAAATCTTACATATATATTATTCATTATTGTTTTAAAACAGAAGAAAAAAAACATTATATATACATATTAAATGCTCTACAGGGTATTGCAGGGTGTGGGAATAGCGAATAGCCCCATAGATGGGCGAACAAACTCCAGAAAATAAAATCTATTGTACCAGTCGAAAATGTACATCCATCCAACAAGACTTAGAATCTAACCAAAAGTATCCTGAATGCAATCATGCCCGAGATACACAGGTCAGGAGAATCATGAATTATAACCTATTTGCCCATTCCCCAAATCTATAACATTACAGACTACACTGTACGGTGATGCTACATAAATTAATTATTTCCGGGCCCGGTGCTACATCGTTTTGCATGAGACTCGGCTGATGATGATGATGAGAGATTGAGTAAACCCAAGATATAAGTTTAAAATATACATAAATATAAATATTAGTAAGGAAATTCGAACAACTGAATTAAGTTTAATATATATAAATATTTATTTTGACAAAAATCCAAGATTTTATATATATATACAGTATTCAAGTTCACGCATTAAAAACTTCAATTTTTGTTACAAATGTTTGACGATCTTTTTACAATTATTTTATTTCAATAGATATGAATTTAGTGTGGCGGTTACACTACTGACATATATTTCAAATAGGATTTTATTCAATGTACAAAAATAAATTTATCTGGGCGATTGGTAGACGTTTATACATACATGTAAAAATATAATAAGTGTTTCGCTGACTATTGGACTTGAATATAATGTCCTTGGCATTGGATACATATTTTCATTTATGGACTTTATTTACAACAATAAAATGAGGATAGTTTGTGATCAAAATATACTTAAAAATTTATTTATTTTACATTTTCGATATTTAAGAATAGACTATAGCGAAACTTTGTCAATATGGGGAATGGCTTATTCAATAAAGGGGAGGGCAGCTTCATGACAGGTTGGATTTAAACTCCAACTAAAAATATTACAAAGAGAAAATGTTTCATTATTACATATCATTACGATTTATTTTGTCAAACAGGCTAAAAGAAAAACAAACTATAAGAAATTGCAGTGTTAGCATAATGGCCGAATATCTGCGGATCCAATATTTTGAGGTGCTTTATCATAATAATACGGAGGAAAACAGTCTAGCCGACTTACCACCCCACATTTTGTAGAATTGGTTGACAAAGGGATTGCAATGGGCCAAACTTTGCCGGAATTTTTCCATGCATTGCTACATGAGCATATATATGGTCCAGGGGCATTCGTCGCCCTGTTTACGACCTGAAACTAAGAGGAGATGACTCAGGCATTCTGAAGCATGTCTCTAGATAAAGCTTAATAATATGAAGTGTGGCCTATGCTAACAATGATTTTATAAGAATATGAAATCATTTAGTTTAAATATTAACATAAAGCCATAAATGGTTTAACAAATACGTAATGATATGTTAAAATAATGACCCATATGAGATTAAGTCATTTATCATAAGTTAAAACTATTATAAATGAAGTGTGCATTGCTCCCCCTTCTTGAATCAATATTATTATGTTTAAATATATATATATAAACTAAAATTCATGCACTTAAAAGTGCGAACAACAAAATAGAATTTATGCACCAGCCTTTTCTGTGATGATCATGAATAAAAAAAATTAATAAACTCATGGAAACCAAAATCCACCCCAGATTGGAAAATATTTGTACATTTTGTATAATTTTACGGTAAAATATATTTAAAAAAAATGACATATATTCATTTTACAAGAAAAACTCAGACATACAAACTATTTAGAAATAAATAAATAAGAACTCATTAATCCCCCCCCCCCCATTTTAAGTTCATAAAACCAGGTTTGATTTGCATTTAAAAATAAAAGTTCAGTGAAAAATATAAAAATATCAGTTAAAATAAATTATAACTGCGCTAAATTATAAAAGAAAGTAAGAAGCGTGAGTAGGATGAAATATTTTATAGTAATATTAATCCATGTTATAGAGAATCGATATAAATAAAAGAATTTAATATGCCCACCAATTAGTGAGTTACAAAGAGGTTTATCATAAAGATAACATTAATTTTATAGTTGTATGCTAAACTTAGGTAATACAATTGTCTTTGGACTGGTTACCTCAGGATTCTCTGGAATACTGACGATTCTCCTGTGGCAGGTGGCATTCTTTGACAAGTCTCTTGACTGGTAGGAGCTACATCTCTGCATGGCAAAGAGTGGACTGAAGATGAAGGGGAAAGGTGGCTTAAGCCCCTCAAAAATTACACAAACGTGAAGTTGGTTGAAGACTATTGACCTAACTCTCTCTCTCTCTCTCTCTCTGGCACAATAGATTTTTAGGCCCTATTTATACAAAACTTTGAAGTGTTTCAAGAATGTTTCTTTTAATTAAACTTCTCATCTTTAATTAACAGAAATATTTTAGCTATTGTTAGTGGAGATGAAATCGTTAGATAACTGTCCAGAAATAATTTCAAATCAATTTCCATATTGGAAATAGATTTGATAAAAAATGTTAATCTCTAATTAAAATCAATTAGCTTTGTTTTAAATTTTACTTTAAATTAAAAATTCCTTTTTAATTATGAAACAAAGTAACGCCCCCACCCCTTTAATTACTCTTGGACAGCCATCTTCATTCTTGAATATTTGTATACTTATATGAAGAAAATATTTATAAAATAAATAAAAAGAATTAAGAAAAAATACAAAATTATTTAAAAGATTTGTTTGTGCTTCTATATATATATAAAAGCTTCCTTAATATATGTATATATCTGAGTCGCAGCCATAAAAGTCAATGTTTAAAATTAAAGAAAATTTTTGTTTGAGATTTATATTTATAAACCTTTATAGATGCTTCTCATAAATATATGTATAGTTTATATACATGTGATGAAAAAAACAGTGGGTTAAGTGGTAAACCAGTGGAGCTCGATCTTGGGCTAAGATTGACTGCTACAATATGTTTACATGGAAAGAGAGACAGAAATGTGATATTTTTTAGGTAAGAATGATCGTTACATTTGGTTTGTGATAAAATTATAGGCAGAACCATTAAATGATATATGGTCACATAAAAATACAGGTATAACACACATTTGAAAAGGCATAAACCTCCTCAATAAATTATATTAAGTGAAAATTATTTCATTAATTTATAAAAATATATTACACATGAAAAATAGATATATGAATAAATCCATGTATGTGTTAAATTAATTAAAACATCAGATATATTAACATATAACTGAGAATTAATGTTTATATCTGTGTTAGAAACAATCCCTAAGTTAATAAATGGTTAGTGATAATTATTAGTGTATTGATCTAGAGTGGATGGTGTCAGTGTTGAGTGTAGAGTAAGTTTGACACTTCAAAGTCAAAATGTAACAATTATATAAGTTATAACCCTATTGTATTATGATAGCATTCTGACAATTGTTTTTGTTTTCATTTATTTCAGCTTTCTTTTCACTTTAATATTAAACCATTATTATTTATCATAATATAATAAATTAAAACCAATTTGATAGATATTTCTGTTTAAAAAATAAATGAATTTTAAAAAATTACATTTAATTTTTGAAATTATTTTAAAAATTAGATTTTAATCAAAACAAAAATGCTGTTTTGTCATCAAATTTCAGGTGGAGTGGATTCAATTTGCAAAATGAACAAAATCTTTTTTGTTTGATGTTTGTTAAAAACTCTGAATGCATTATTTTTATTATCTAGTAAATCTATCAATTTATGCTTTAAAAGTTTAAAATATTTGTATAATTTTTACATTATTGCTAAATGTTATAATAAATTGTTTAGTAATGACATTTGTAAACAGTTGTATTTCCATGATAATAATCATTATGGTAACAATATTCAGGAGAATATATTTTATATTTAAAAATAAAATATTTCTGTAAAAAATAAATATGTAATAATATATATATATATATTTTAATTTACAATTATCATTACTCAATTACTGTACAAAAATGATAATAAACTTTCCAAAAGTCAAGTTTTTAGACCATCATAATATTTTCTCAAAGTTCTCTTCCAAAGTTTGAGATTACAAAATACATAATAGACACCCATCTTCTGAAAATTTGATAACATGCTTATTCAATTATTCCGACTTTTAATTTTTTTTTAAATTAAAATATTGAAGAAAATATGCATGAATTTTAAAGCTATAAAATAGGAGGTTTCACAAAATTTCTTAGTAGAGAGCAAAAAATGTGCATACAGTTTCTTGACTTTCAGCCTAGAAAGATCTGTATTTAAAATTGTAATGGTTAAAAATATGAGTTTTTTTTCCATATATTATTTTACTGAAAAATAATTGCAAATAAAAATTCAGCACATTAAATTAAATATGAAATGAAGAAACAAATTTATTTTTCTATTGCTATAATTGATGGCATAATTTGCTATTTGTTATAATGTATACAAGTAGAAACAGTGTTTATATTTGTAATCCACATCTTAAATATTCTATAGTAGTTTTCTGCTTCATTGCTTAATAACATTTTGTCAAGCACTGGTGGCCTAGTGGTTAGCATAGCTGCCTTCCAAGCAGCTGGCCTGGGTTTGCTGCCCCATCAACACAATTGACATATGAAAAAAAAAAGAATACAATTTAATATAACCTATAGTAAACTTACAAAGTATTTATCACCTATTTTAAATATTTTAATTTTCAACATCCAACACATTCAAAAATAAATGTTCACTGTCTAACTCAAAGCAGTGACCTTTTTATAATTAGGCCTAAACAAAAACCAGACTACTACCAGTAATGTTGACTCTACATCTACCTATACCAATAATAATCTAACAGAATTAAAGTAATATAAATGTTGTTATATGATTAAGTAGCATTATTAAATTCAGACTACATTATTTTTTTTAGTTATCAATATTTCTATTGCTTTTGTTAATACACAATTTCTATGTTACTATTACTGATTAAGCCATTTAAATATTAAACACATGGATAACTGCCTAGATATTATTGCTTTAAGCACACACACACACACACACCTGTATGCACATCTATGTACGAATGATTAATGTGTGGGCTATTCTTCTATTAAAAGTATATTTATATTAATTGGGGATGTTAAATTGAATTTTTGATTAACATTTAATTTAAGCTGTTAATAAATTGAAAAAAATGTTCAGTACCATTGGGTTAGTTTAAATTTAATTTATGTTTATTAGATAAAAGGATTTATTTAATTATTATTTTTTTTTAACTAAAAGTATAAATTTTGTCTCTCTTTTCTGAAACACAAATTAACAGCTAACTATGATTATCATTTCAACAATTGCTTCTATCAAAAATATTTTGTTTACCCACTTATCTTTTATTAGAATTTATAAAACAAATAGAAGAACAGAAACTGTTATTGAACTTACAATCTAAATATGTATATATATTTTAATAATAAATAATTTTAATGACATTATTATTAATAAAATTTATCAATGATAATAATTATTTATATTGGACATACATATATAAACAAAAATGTAGTCTTTAAAATAAAGTTTTTTTCCATGGAAATTTCCAAATCAGATATAAAAATTTAATATTTTAAATAAATTTGTTTTCTTTTAAAGTTTCATAAATAGATAAATAACAAATCATATATTTAAAGTAATTGGCTGAATAAGTTAGTAGCAACAGATGTAATTGTGGACGTCTTGTTAAATTATTTTTAAAATGTGCATATTTTGCAGCTTCAGATCATTTTTCTTTTCTTAGAAAATAAGCCAAATTACACCCAATATTTAATTCTAAATCAGATAAGTCAACAATCAGGAATTTGGTACATTTTTATCCAAAAATTAAAATCCAGGGTTTTTTTTTTACATTTCTTTTTATTGTTTTAATAATGAGTAGGAACATTTATAAGAACACATTCTCAAATTTCTGTAGATTAGTTTACTTCAATATTTAAATGTTTAAGTAGACTTTCTTAAATTAATTAAGCATTTATTTTTATAGTGCTATGCTTAATAAATTGTATTACATTAAAGATCAGCCTTTCCAAGCTATTGTGCATGCGCTTTTCACAAGTGTAAATAATAAATGAATACTTTCATTCCCAACACAAGATATAGTATTTATGAAAGAACAAAATGAATCCATTTGTTCTTTCCAACCCAAATTCTTATATATGGGCAAATCTTAAGTACTGGAAATCAAAGCGTGAGGATAGACTACTCACTTTAAATTACTGTTTACGATGTCTGAATGAATGACATCAACAAAATTATCTAGAATTTACTAAATGTCACTCTCAAATGAAACTTAAACATATGTTAATAAGAATTTATTTTTATAGCACTATGCTTTATAAATTGTATTACATTAAAGATCAGTCTTTAAAATATTCATTTATTATTAACACTCATGAAAAGTGCATGCACAATAGCTTGGAAAGGCTGATCTTTAATGTGATACAATTTATAAAGCATAGCACAATAAAAATAATTGCTTATTTACATATGTTTAAGTTTCATTTGAGAGTGACATTTAATAAATTCTAGATAAATTTGTCGATGTCATTCATTCAGACATCGTAAACAGTAATTTAAAGTGAGTAGGCTATCTTAACACTTTGATTTCCAGTACTTAAGATTTGCCCCTATATAAGCATTTGGGTTGGAAAAAACAAGTGGATTCATTTTGTTCTTTCATAAATACTATATCTTGTGTTGGGAATTAAAGTATTCATTTATTATTAACACTCATGAAAAGCGCATGCACAATAGCTTGGAAAGGCTGATCTTTAATGTAATTAAATTAATTAAATAAATTAAATTTATTAAGAACAAGCAGATGATATAATAATAACATGAAAGGCTGAAACCGATGACAGATGTGCCTTAAAAATGTTTAAATGACAGCTAATCAGATAGTAATAACGACTGCACAAGGAACTCTAAATTCAAACACAAGTGAGTCTGGCTTATTTATATATAAATTTAAGTAGACAATAAGGTGGTTTTCTTCTTTTTCTCATAAAATCTCTGACTTGTGTTTTGAAATTAGAGTCCCTTGTGCAGTCATTATTACTATCAGATTGGCTGTCATTTAAGCTTTTTTAAGGTGCATCTGTCAAAGGTTTCAGCCTTTTTGTTTATTATTAAATTAATTAAGCAAACTTTTATAAGATGAAAAAAAAATCATATTGTTTTCAACTTCAATCATGTTTTTTTTTTTATTACAGATCATTCCTCTTTTTGGCATAGGGATGATATAGCAATGTGTTTTTTTCCTTAATTTTTTAGTATTCTGGCCAATCAAATGGTTTTTCAAATTTATATTAATTAGTTTTAATATATAGGGTATATGAGCACATATTTTCACTTGACCCACCATTTTACACTCTATCTCATAACACTGATACACTTGACAACACATATGTCAAAAAGATAAACCATCACCAATATTTGTATTTCATGCTAAACCAGCAATCATCAATTGGTCCACATTATCATCTCTATGCATATATACTATAAGTGCTCAGATATATGTTAAGATAGACAATCTTCATAATTTAATGGACAAGCTTTAATCCACTCCACACTCCAGCTCTTCAACCATCTATCCAATTAAAAATCTGATGATGGAATACTCAAAGGCCATCCTGAAGTCGTCATTCTCATCACACTCATGTTGACCTAAAGTCATTCTGAACCCTCATGTACAGGACATAATCCATGTTTTGTAAAATAAAAATCTGAAAACTTATAATCTTTTTAATCAATATCTGAAAACTCTATTGTTGCATATAATATGAGGAAATAACAACTTTTATGTTGTTATTTATACAACTGTCTACTAGTTTCTAAATAAAATAAAATCATTCTTGATTAATTAAAGCATATGTAAAAATAAAATTCTTATAAAATTAAATGTCTTAGCTCATTATCTGTTTACTTTTAATAACATTATTTGTTTATTTATTTTCTTTTATTAAAATATTATATATATGGATTAATACAATTAATGTGTGATATTTATTTTCTTTTATTAAAATATTATATATATGGATTAATACAATTAATGTGTGATAATAAATGTGCATTTAATCTGTTTCACTAACAACTTACTACAACTTTTTAACTTCTACTCATGATTTTAGTCATCTATAAGTTTACCATCTGCCTCTAATTGTATCATAACTTTTAAACTATCTTTTTTATTCTTACCTCTTTCACTGTACAACTAATAAATACTATAAAATAATTTATTTTATATCCCCCCACTTAATCTGCAAAAGTGTTTTATTATTTACTTATCTATACAATTGGAAATATTGTTAGACATCTCTATTACACGTTCTTAATTATTTTAAATGTTTGCATTGTAGGATCATGTAATGCCATGTTTACTTTCTCCATATTATTTTGCAATCCTAAATAGTTATTTAAAAAGTGAGAATATATACTGACAATTATTTGATTTATTCACAACATGACATGGGCATGGATTCTGGTACTAGATTCTTTTCTCATTTCACTCCTTAAGTCTACATACACTTGTTTGCCATTTTACTTTCTATTATTTTTTATTTTTTTCAAGTATGATTAGAAACTTTATTTTTTATCAGTGATGTCATGTAATATGTATTCTGAAATTGTTGTTTTGTGTTGCAGAAGGAAAATTTGACTCTTGAACTTTTTTAATATCTGTGACATGTGTAATTTTTTGAAGGCAATGGGTAACCTAAGATACCTGGTTATTTGTAACACTTCAAAATATTTTTTCTTTATTACAAATCAATTCATCTTTATAGTCATCCACTAGATAATGGTAACAATACATGAAATCAAAATCTAAAATAATACTTTGAATTTACCCATGCATGATGAAAAAAAATTATTTCATCATCTTTGTTCCAATTTGCAAATTCACACAAATTTGTTTACATTCCACTATGTTTTGTTGTCCATGTGTAAGGGTAGTAGGAGTCTTTTTTAATGATAATACATGAAATTTTATCTCACTATACAATATATTTTGAAAAATCTCATTGAATATTAATATTTGTTGATATTGGGAATCAAACAGAATTTTGGTTTGAAATCCATACACTTATTCTTGCTACTAATGGACATTTTTGTTTACAAAAATTTGGTGTGTCCTAATCATTTTTAAAAACTACATTATTAAGACCATATCATCTGCATCCAGTATAGTATTCTTTCTAGAGTGTGGACATTCCTATTTGGATGAACATTCTGACAAGGTCCCATGTAGTTTCCCACATTGATAGCATTTTATGGACATTGCCAATTTCTGCACTCGATCAATTATTTGTTCTATATGTTTTTTTAGGCTGGATGAATTCATGTTCACTTCCTATACTCTATTTCTTTGTTATATCTTATGCTTGACTACTTCGTGCCCTAGAATGAGTATCTCCACCATTTTCAATACACCATTACTTTTGGGAGTATAATTTCTAGGGTGATACAACATAGGTTAATAATGTACAGTTTATTTTGTCTGTTCTTTATTTCACATTGGTGCTTATACTCCTGAAACAACAAATCTCAGTGGATGTGTTCATATTATTTTCCAATCTGGCTTCATGTTTAAATTTTCTGAGTCTATGTTGTTTAATACTTCTATCTTTTCAATAGAAAACCTATGACAGCATGTTAAACTCCTCTAGATTGATAATGACAGCTTAGGTTTTGTTGTTTATATTATTGGTTTTTGGACCAAGAAAAAACTGGCAGTAATTTAACTTTCACATCTGTCATTGGAAAAACTGTCTGTACATTGCTAATCTGTATGGAATATATTTTTCTTGGGATATTTTATGGCATACTCTTTTCTACTTATATTCTCTGCAAAAAATGCAATAGAATGCAAAATAACAATAATTTATAAAATGTCTGTGGTTTTGTATATAAGAATTTCATCAACCTACAGCTGCACCAAGAGACTGGTTCCAATAGCAACCTTATCCCTTTCATTCAATTAGTGAAATTAAAACTGATCTTATAAACCGAAAATGATCACAAGGATTTTCCTCTTTATCACTTCTGATTACTCTAGCATTAATAAATGTAGATACTGCACTACATGGCTTGACTTTTTTATCATCTCCATCTGTAAAATCAACTTCATCATCTTAATGTGTAGTGTGGATATTAAAATCTCCATCAGCCTTTCTATGAACTATCAAATTTTTAATTTTATCCTTTAATTTTAAAAAGCATGGATCCGATACATAATTTGTAAGAGGTTGGTTTACATTATCTATGTTTCATACGCACTTCCTTTAGCATCTCCCAAATGTTTCTTTCATTTTGTGAAGTTCTGAAACTAAAGCACATCCTTGATTTTCTTGAATTTGGATAAATCTATTCTTAAACCTTCAAGAATTAATATCTGTTAGCCATAACTTGTTGATATTGTAGTTACATCTTTTCAATTTATTGTTGAATCTCAGCAAAGACTTGTTTAACATTTGTTCTATCCTATTAAGCATTTGTATGTTCACCCTTGGCTTTTTTAATTCTTGTTTAACCATAGTCAAATGCTTAATCACTTGCACAACCTGTTTTATCTCTGTCTGACCCTTGTTTAATTGTATTTGAGGGTGAATATCTTCTTCAATTTGAAACTGTTTATTTTCCACTAGAGCTTATTTACTTTTCTCTCTAATATAATTTCTCTCTGATCATGTTCTTGTAACTTTTGAAGTTCTAATATCATTTTCATGAGATCTCCAAATTGCATTGTCATACTGGAATTATGTTTTTCACCAATTCATTATGCTCAGATTTTTGTAGGTTATTTCAGATTTCTTTTTCAGATCAAGTTATTTCTATTTTTTTGTATGGTCCCAAAAAAAATTTTTTTTAAAATTCCAGTCCAATCGCTGAACCTTCCTTGCATCTAAACTATGTCCATACCAAAATGTTGGGCACCAGATATAAGAGACTGTGGGGTATACCACAAGATGATGTGAATATGACATAGTAGTTGGATGATTTGAATACAATGTGTCAAACATACCTACAACAAGTCATACCCTAAATCTATGAATTGACATCCCATTTGGGTGCAGCAGATATTGCAGAATCAGAAATGGCATATAACAAAGGAAGTGCATCTCACTACTGTCAGACCTAGGCCTTCAAATAGTATGCTAAAGATGTCACAATAAAATGCTCAGTTCCAAATCACATCTACTTTTAGTATACAAACTTATAATTTACTTAAAATATTTCAATGTAATTTAGACTAAAGAATATTTATTACATCTCCCTTTTTAGGCCCCATTACACCACAGAATTCAAACTCAGGGGGTTCTTGTAGTCAGCTCTTTTCAGGGATGGACTTATTTAATTATAGATCAAATATATTGATGCTAATCAATCATTTAGAAAGGCAATACATAATGATGATCATCATCATCAAACCTTTAATGGTGTTAATTCATAATGATGATGATGATGATCAAACATATAGTGGTATAAGTGCACAATGATGATGGTGATGATCAAACAGAGATCAGATTCGTTTAAACAGCTAAATACATTTATTAATAATTTATAACATATAATAATAAATATTTATATACAAAAAATAAATAAATATTCAGTAAACAAGAATGGTCTTAGATCATTGGATGGCTTAACACAACAGAAACTAAATAATTTAAAGTACAGTATATACAAAATAATTTTAGATAATTCATTAAATGTATACATAAAACAAAAAAAGACCATTTACTCAAGTGGATTAATTGTGAACTCAAAAAAAAAAAAAATTACAAGTATATATTATTAAAACTTATTAGTAAATAATATAGTTTTGTTTGTCCTAAAGTTTGCCCTTTATGTTAAATATATAAAAACCTTATTTGAGGTTGCCTTGATGGATCAATGTTGAATTTCCAGAGAAATCTGTAAATTTACTTTTATTAAACATTATACATATTAATTGACTATGATTCCGTTTTTAAAATACATCAACATATGATGCATATCCCTTCACTGCTCTCACTTTTAAATTGCAGATGATCAAATTTGAAAATGAATCTTGAATGCACAATAAAAAATATAATACATAAACTTTCAAATAGCAATAATAAAAGCAAAAAAAAATTAAAATCACATGAATCAAAACAAAATATATTTATCCTGAGAAAAGCAAGCATTTTGTCTACAGTTAAGAGTTTATAAACTTAAATGTCAATCTCCATGTATAATGTTTTTGTTCACCAACTCTGTTAATATATATATATATATATATATATATATATATATATATATATATATATATATCATGTTATGTGGTTAAAAACAAACACATACCATTTATCTCTTCTGAACATTTATAAATTCATTGAAGTTTGATGTTCACCAGCATTTTGTAAAATAAACATTTTGATTGGTGATTTTAAAATGGCATTGAAGATAACTTTGGAGACACCTAGAATATTGGTCTTTTACCCCACACACATTGTAAAGACCATTTTATCAATCACAATTAATTATATTGTGGTTTCAATAAATATAAGAAAATGGCTTAAAAAAATTAATTTCTAGTATTTTTATGTTTCTGTTTTTTTTATTTCCAAAACAACAAATTCAAACTTGCAGAATAAATTAAGTCATTAGTTTATTCCTACTAATTATAAATTGAAGATTAAATTTTCAGTTTCCTTCTATCCAAATTATAAAGATTTTATATTGCTTTTAAAATATTGACATTAAATTTTAAAATACATATTCTTACTGCTTTTAAACACTGAACATTTTTATAAAAAATAAAATATTTTTTTTTCCTTTGTGTTGATAGTTCTGCTGTTAGCCAACAAGTAAAAAAACACTAGATTGTTTGTCCCATGCTAGCTAAAATATATTGTTACAAACTAACCAAAAAAGACAAATTATTATTATTATTATTATTATTATTATTATTATTATTATTATTATTATTATTATTATTATTATTATTATTATTATTATTATTATTATTATTATTATTATTATTATTATTATTATTATTATTATTATTATTATTATTATTATTATTATTATTATTATTATTATTATTATTATTATTATTATTATTATTATTATTATTATTATTATGTTTCAAAAGGCCTTTATTGTCTCAAAAGAATTACAAATTTTGCATTTACATAGTTTGTCTACATATAATATCCTGGATTGTCCATTATCATTTGAACACCATTAGCAAATCAATTACTTATAATAGAAAGGAAAAAATTGTTGCTAAATTGTCCTTGTTGCTAATTTGACATGCATATCCTTCTAAGTTTTTTTATAATGTTTAATTTCCTCAATTCACTATAACATAGATCTAATCTTAAGTAATGACCAGGTTGCTGCATAAATGTCAGGTCTGGCCAGTCTCTTATCCCTTTTCTGTATTATTTCAAGTTTATTTGAAAAAGTAACTGGATGTCTCCTGGAATTGTTACCAATTAGAAAAGTGCATCTAGTACACCAGTATGCATATAGCACAAAGGTTGCTGCCCTGACACTTGGTGTTAATCCTTCTCTAAATGCAGAAATCAATTGATGCATTGTTACATTAGACCTCCTGTAACTGCTAGTTATGAGATTTCTTATGTGCCTAAGTCCCTCACAGTGATATAGCAGATGTGATAGGGTTTCCTCAGCTCGATGGCATAACCCACAAAAGGGATCAATTGAGGTATACAGTCTTTTATGGCAAAGAAAATATGTGGTAGGTAATGCAGATAGATTAAGTTTTATTAGAAAATTGAAAAACTTTGGTTCTAAGGCCCATCGTTTATACCTTTTAACCAATTGCTAATTATTAATTCCCAGTATTGGTTCTAAAGCAATTGTGTTATTATCTTCATGCATTAATTTTATTATTATTATTATTATTATTATTATTATTATTATTATTATTATTATTATTATTATTATTATTATTATTATTATTATTATTATTATTATTATTATTATTATTATTATTATTATTATTATTATTATTATTATTATTATTATTATTATTATTATTATTATTATTATTATTATTATTATTATTTATTTATTTATTTATTTATTTATTTATTTATTTAATCTTCATTATTCCAAACTCAATCATCTAGTAACTATTTTGACTTCATATAAATTTTGAACTTTGATTATGTCTGTCCTATAAGTCAATTAATTATTATTTTATTTAATGATAATCAATGAAGTAAAAAAGTTAATTTCTACAAATAGAAAAACATATTAGTTTATATGTACATATATCCTTCATGTGTATAAAACAAATTTGTCTTTTTTCAAGGTGTATATAAAAAAAGAAAGGATTAATTTCTCAACATAGATAAAAATATTTATTTGCCTAAAAAATGGTTTGAATTCCATCATTGTGAAAAAAACTGGGATTGGAGTGACGATTGATTGTAAGCCATCTCTTAATATATATATATATTGTTACCGTACGCCCTATATATCTTTATCCTTCCGTTCCTAAAAGAGATCGAGAGCTCCGAAACAAACATGACATAGCGTAAAGCTTTATTTATTTTCTTATATCGATAACTGTTCACTATCAATACAAGGGGGCACCAGATACGATGATTTAATTACAATTTAACTTCTCGCATCACCTTACGTCATATCAAAACGATTTCGAAGTCTAATCCCGCCCACAAGCTCAAACTCCTAGCATGGACCAATAGGGTCACTCAGGGTCGCGGTGTAATTGTTTTCAGAATTACTATTCTGGTAAAAGACGCTATGATAACCAATGGAGAAGCCGCTTGATTAACTAACTGATCGATCCAAGCATTGGACCGGGTCATTGGTTATTTGGGACCAATACGATTATTCGTTTATATCTCTAAACAATTAGAAGCTTATAAGATCATCCCCCCTATATCATACCGTCCGTTAGAATTATTTACTCCAGCTATATTTATAACTTATTGACATTTATTTATATTTCATAATAGGCCCTCCCAACTCTTAAATCTATCTTAACTACGGAATAAATAAATAAATAAACATCGTGACTTACGGCACGATGTTTGTAAGTGACATTTTAAAAAGCAACAAGGTTTAAGAAAGATAAATCTAAAGTAATATAATTAACTATATGAATAAATGCTAACTTTATTAATAATTAAGATGAAAAATAAAATAAAGATTTAATTATAGGAAATGATTTGAGAAATGCTCGACTTGTTTAAATACTGAACAAATTTATTGAATATAAAAAAAAGCACATTGGTGAAAAGTTTTATTTACACGCACACACACGCATTTACGCACTCGCACAGAAAAGATTATATATCATAAAATATGGATGATAGAATATAAATTTCTTTTTTTTACATTTTTGAAGGTAAGTGTTATAAATTATAAGATAATAATTAGGGTCAAAGTTCATATTTGAAAAGTCCTGAGATTTAAATATTTGAGGAATTGCATAGTGTTTGATTTTACGAAGGTTGATATTACAATAGTAAGTTACAATAATAAGTTTTTAAATATAATGAATTACGGAATATTTTATAGTTTAATTTACGAAATCAAAGTTAGTTAATTATGAGATTGCCTTTTTAAAAGTTTACGTATGGAATGAATGAAAGCATAAAAAATAAAAGTGTTTACCTAGGATTTTGGCTTAGTCTTCCGCTGCTTCTAAATAAGTGACGGTTTGAACGTGGGAGATGATGTTTTCCATAATGGAGTTATTCATTTCTTTTAAAGTTGAGCGTAATAAGTATGGACGATTCATATATTTCACGGAACATTATTGGAATGGTTGGAGCACTAATTTCAGATGGTAATATTAATACGTATTCATAGCGACGGAGATGTTCTGGTGGTGGAGCGTCGATCAATCACTGAAGGGTTTCCTAGCCCCTCATGACAACCGACGCTCTAAATATTAATTTCACAGCGATCATCTTGAATACGGATAGCACAAACGAAGTATTTGAATTAAATTGAATTTTGACTTGAATTGAAAGAAAATTGAATAAAAGAGATTTGACAATTTGACTTAGCTTCTCTTAACATTTTTTTTTATTAACACTTTTTTTTATAGATTTTGCTTGATATTTATATGGGTTGGATCTTATCTGAGGATCGAATCTCCCCCCAGAGTTCCATGTTCTTAGAGTTGTCGTTGGGGTCCGTGTCCTACTCAATCCATGTGCTTAAGGCAATCTTATGTTTAGGCAATCTCATATAGCAATCTCAGTTAACAAACTTATATTCATTCACACCTTGGATGCATACGTGTGTGCGTGTCTTACGAGAACAATGTAATTTACATTAGCTAAAAGTCGAGCATTTAATCTTTCTCAAAATCATTTCTATAAGCTTTTACTTTTACTACAATTATAATTTAAAATATCCCTTTTTAATTACCCCCGCGGCATATACAAGTATAAATTATTCATTGATATTTATAATGGCATATTATTTTTTCATTTTAGAGAATATTATTTTAGTAAATTATGTTAAAGCCTTAAACTCTTTAATTAGACATATTAATATTTTATTTTACAAGTGTATTTTAGAAAGTATGGAAAGAAAACTATATCTATCTTTTATCATAAGTTGTAAGAAAATAAAATAGAGTATTTTTCATTGCTTGAGTGTGTGTGTGTTTACATATACCGACTTTGTCTCGGTATAATATATATATATATATATATATATATATATATGCTATAAACCATGTATTATTCTGCATTACAATTCATTATTTTGACGGACTAGCAAAAGCCATTATCAATGTTTAATTTTGAAAAAAAAATTGTTAGATCTCAAGCAATAACATGACTCTGTGAGAGATGAGAAATGAGATTCAACTTGAAATAGTTCAGAATTCACAATATGAGGCTTATCAAAATGTTTATTTCCCTCAGTTTTTTCACCTATTAATTTTAAGTTAATATTAGATGAAATGAGAGGTTTATACATAGCAGAAATACATTGTTCTTTATCAGCCCTATTTAAACCAGTAGGTCTATGTAATATTTCAATTGACTCTCTCATTGTTCTTAAATCATATATTTCCAAAGTAGCAAGTTTTTTGTATTGTCAAAATCAGATTTGTGACCAATTTCTAAAAAATGGTAAGTAAAAACTGATGTGCTAATTTTTTGATTAAAATCATTTCTATGTTTTTTAATTTTGACATTTATTCATCTATTAGATGGACCCACATAGCTCCTTGAGCACTTCAAACAAAAAATTTCATAAACTCCTTGCTGCACCAAAAATATTGTCTTTAGGTTTATATAAAAAATCACAAATTTTTAGCCAGTAGAAAAAGTAGTCTTTATATTAAAACAAGATAGTCTTCTACTGATTTTAAAAGTAACTCCTTGAATGTAAGGTAAAATTACTCTATTAAAAGAAGAATAGTCAATTCTATCTTCTTTTTTCTTTTTAGTATTAATGTTATGTAAAGCCTTACATAGGATGTCTTTATTATAATTATTAGAAAGTATAATTTTTTTATAAGTTCTATTTTTTGAGTAAGATGTTCTTTATCAGATAAATTACAAGCTCTAGTCAAAAGATTTTTTTTATATCCAAAAATATTATTTTATCTACATCATATAACTGTGAAAACATTATATATATATTGAGATGATATTTTATGTTATCTATATATACAATTTCAAGTTAGTTCATTAGTTGAGAAATAGACTTTTACAAAAAAAAATATATTTTGTATTATCTTATAAATAAATCATATTAAGTTTTTTAATATCATGAAGAAATCAAAATATCAAATTTGATATTTATTTAAGTTGATTATAATCCAAGATAAACTAGTCATCTTCAGTTTTGTTTTTTTATTAAAAGCTTTCTTTTTGTTGACATCCTTGGAAAAAGGTGGGATGGGGAGAAAACTAGAAAGATTCACAATGAAACTATTGTTGAAACCAAGATAAATATTCATTTGCAACTAAATTTATTGCAATCATCTCTCCATTTTATAATTCACAAATTGATCAAGAACATTTATTAATTAAAAATTCTGAAAGAAAAAGGTGCACAAATTAAAATAACAAAATTTGGCTAAAAGTAAGCCCAAATAATGTGAAATCTGTTTGAAAAATAAATTAATTAAAAGTGCAGAAATAGACAAATAGAATTAAAATGTATAATTTATGGAGGCTTCTTTTGTTTATTATTAGATTATTAAAACTTTTATTGAAAGTATTACTGCACATCACTATGAAAATGTTATCCAGCTAGAGAGAATCAAGGACTTCTCTCCTGGGCAAACCATCTCCTAAGCCACACCTGGAATCTGACAAGAGAATCGTTCTCTAGAAAAGTATGAATCCATTCAGTGAGCTAAGGGTGTGTTCAGAAGCCAGAGGATTTAGTGTATTTGTGCAAGAAGCTATGAAAAAATGTCAACCCATGAATTTCACTCTTATGGTTAAAATTAAGTTCAGATCAACATATTATAATAATAAACTGTTTCTAATGGAAACTTCAATCCTGAAATTAGAGAAATATGAGCATAGACACAGACAGTTGTGTTTTTGTATATTAGTTAATGTAGATTTATAAAAGTTTCAACAATAGACTATGGGGTTATTTGAATAATTTATTCATCATTTTTGACATAATTAGGGGGGGGGGTAAATGTTTGTATTGTTTTCATTTTTCTTTATATATTTTTTATCTGTTTATGCATCTGTAGATTTCATTTTTTTGAATGTGAACTGCTCCATCATGGAGAGATAAAAAGGAATGTAAAGTCAGTTTAAATTATGGTGATAAAAAACACAAGGCACTTATGCCACAATAAGTGATGCCAATGGAAAATCGATGGCCATAATCAAACACAAGACACTGATGCCATCATTTATTGATAAAGATAAATTATTTAACATTAGAGAAATCAGATGGTTGGAGCAAAATGATAAACTTCTCACTCACTTATATAATATGCCTATACATTCACTACTATTTGGACAAGTTCTGAACAATAAAGTTGGATCTTTGCTGGTCATAGTTTAATAATGGTCTACTTTTTTAGAAAATATTATGATAATGTTGAATAATAGTATCTTTGTATAATGAGTAATTGATTGGGTTAATTTTAAAGGTATTTTTATTTTGAAAAGATCGTGCCAGTTGAGATTTTAGTCAGAGTGGATTTGGAAAACAAGTAGTAGAAAAAAAGTATAATAAAAATTTTTGAAGCCATACTTACATGTTTCTCTTGTTAATTTAAAATATCACACACACACACATATATATATATATATCAAAATCATGTATTCATTGAACAAGACCAATAATCCAAGCAAAAGTACCTTGAATCCAACCATGCACAAGATACAGATGTCAGGGCAATGGCGAATCCTAACCTATTTTCCTAAACTTTTGCCTCTCTGACTAATGGATAACATTTGTGATGACATTAGCAGTCCTTGATTTTATTTCATCCCAGCTAGAGGTCATGGTTCACAAAGAGACTCAAAATAATAAAGGGTTTATATGAGAAATTAATGATTTGATGAATCTGACTAATGCAGAACAGTATAGATGTGATTTACTATTGAATACTAGTAGCCTGGACCATAACAATTATAATTATTTATGGCAACATTAAAAAGAAATGAATTTAAATGAAAGAAATATTATAAATAACTAAAATAATTAATATTAGAGATTCGGAGTATTGACGAACTAAGTTAATTTAAAATAATATTACAGAAATTTATTAAGAAATTGAGTTATTGGCAGTACAAAATAAGATGAGTTTTGTTTATACAACTAGATTACACTTTTTAAATTCGTAATTACATACATTAAATACTCATTAAGTACATTAAATAAATTTTAAATTAAAGGAATATTTGAACATTTCAATTTAGTAGGCAATTGCAATCCAATTCATACATAAATTTTTTTTGATGTGGTAAATGCAAGGCATTTGATAACAAAGTAAAAATTTGTTAATTGGTCTGCCAAGAGCCAATCAGCAATAAAATATCATTAGTCTCCTTTAAGAGATTACAAATAAATCCAATATATATATATATATATATATATATATATATATATATATATATATATATATATATATATATATATATATATATATATATATATATATAACAAGACATGAGCAATGTGTATTTAAAACACTATTACAGTTAAATATGTTGTATGTAATCAATGTGGAAAGCAAAATAGTTCATCTTAAATAAATTACATAATCAGATTTAACCAATAAACTGGATTGGTTGGTGAAAGACATGCCATCATGGCAGAGAGCATTTCAGGTTTGGTAAATAAGATATAAAATGATGAAGGCAGTATGATGTTATAGATTCCAATAAAAGAACAAATGAGATCTGTTATGAACCTGTGGGTGGCTTTGCTAAAAAAAATCCTTGGTAAATACAGGTAGATGATGAGAGAAATGTTGGCCCTCCAGTCAAAACATATCTCTGAATAGTATGAATAGATTTGATGTGCTTGAATTCCCATACACATTTTAATGGCAATGCCTGAAAAGGATCCCTAGTAGAAAAATAGGTCTACTATTAAGGGAAAGTCAAGGATTAGACTGGTCATATTTAAACTTCCGAAAGTCCTGAGAGGTATGTAGCAAAACGAAAATAATAATAAAATGGTTGTAACTATAAATTACATAATGCCCTAGACATATATATATATATATATATATATATATATATATATGTACCTATGTAATCCCTCTACATATACATATATATATATATATATATATATATATGTAGAGGGAGAGAGATAGGTAGATATATAGATAGATAGATAGATAGATAGATAGATAGATAGATAGATAGATAGATAGATAGATAGATAGATAGATAGATAGATAGATAGATAGATAGATAGATAGATAGATAGATAGATAGATAGATAGATAGATAGATAGATAGATAGATAGATAGATAGATAGATAGATAGATAGATAGATAGATAGATAGACAGACAGATATATAGATAGTGTGCCAGTCAAAATCATGTATTCATTCAACACGACTAATAATCCAAGCAAAAGTACTTTGAATCCAACCATACACAAGATACAGATGTCAGGGGAATGGTGAATCCTAACCTATTTGCCTGAACTATTGCCTCTCTTACTAATGGATAACGTTTGTGATGACACAAGCAGTGCTTGATTTTATTCCATCTCAGCTGGAGGTCATGGTTCACATAGAGACTCAAAATAATTAAAGGTTTATATAAAAAAATAATGATTTAGTGAATTTCAGAATGGTACAGAGGTGACTGGATATCAATTACTAATGGTTTGAACCGTAATAATGATAATTCTTTCTGGCAACATTACAAAGAAGTGAATTAAATCAAAGAGATATTATAAATAAATAGAGTAATTAACCTTAGAGATTTGGAGTGATGACAAATGTAGCTAATTTAAAATAATTTATTTATAGGAATTTATTAAGAAATTGGTTATTGTTATACAAAAGAATTCAGGTTCTGTTTATACAACTTAGTTATTTTCTTGAATTCATTTTGATGAGGCTAAATGCAAGGCATTTAATAACAAAGTAAAAGTTTTTTAATTGGTCTGCCAAGAACCAATCAGCAATAAAATATTACTAGCCCTCTTTAAAAGTTTACAAATAAATCTATTATATATATATATATATATATATATATATATATCTTGTATATATATATATATATATATATATATATATATATATTACAAGATATGAAAGATGTGCATTTAAAACACTATTACATTTAAAATCATTTGTATATAATGAGTGTGGGAAGCAAAATAGTTCTTAAATAAATAATTGACAATAATACAGTCAGATTTAATTGAGTAACAAAATTGGTTTGTGAAGGATGTGCCATCACAGCAGAGAGCATTTCAGGTTTGCAAACAAATAAAGATATAAAATGATAAAGGCAGTATGTTATAGATTACAACCAAAGAATAAATGAGGCTTGTTATGAAATTTGGGTGGCTTTGCTTAAAAGAAATTCCTGGTTTATACATGTGGATGATGAGAAATGTTGACCCTCCAGCCAAAGCATGTCTCTGAATAATAATAATAAATGTGATGTGCTGGCCTTTCCATACACATCTTAAATGACAATGCCCAAAAATAATTCTTTGGTATGAACTACGTCTACTTTGAGGGAGTGTGAAAGATTGGACTGGTCATAGTTAAATTTCCGAAGGTCCTGAGGAGTAAGTAGCAAAGCAAAATACTAATAATAAATGAATGGTTGTAGCTATAAATACATAATGCTTTAGACATATATAGTTAGATAGTGTATCACTAACAAAATTAATAACTTAATCCCTGATTAAAATAATTGGCTCCCTGACATTATGGAAAGTCCCAGAAAATTTAGGCCATCAATGAATGAATCATAAATTATATTATAAAAAGAAAGGTAAAATATTAAAACTAAAATATAAATTGTTTTCCACACTTTCCAAATGTTTCATGTATTAGTAAGTTATTAAATAGTTCATCGTTGAAGATTATAAAATAAATCAGTCTTTTAATTAACATAAACAAACTGGGTATTAAATATCAAACTCACTTCTAGTGAAGTTTGGCAATATGCAGCCTATTAAATTAAACATTAAATTTTTACTATTTTTGACACACACACACACACATATATATATATATATATATATATGAAACATATACTGATAAAATGCTTTCAATGATTTTTTTAAGACATTTGTTTTACAGAAATCATAATAGATTTAACTAACTGATTTAATTACGAGGGCAATTTTAAATTGGAGGTAATAATAAGACATAACTTTTAAAATAATTAACACATATAATTTTTAAAATGATTTCTATCATTTAAAACAAATTTATAATATAGGGTACAAAACTAAACAAGCTTTCTTTAGTTAATTAATTAATTTACAGGAAATAAGTCTCCTGTAATGATTTTGACTGGAGAAAATAAGTGGGAGAGAATTTAAAGTTAATAGCTCATTGAATTTTGTACTTGGCAATTTCAGTAAGTCGATATTATAAATAAACCAACAAAAATAAATTTACATTTGCCACATCAAAATAATGTGGGATTTTGATAAGAATTGAGATTTTAAACTTAAGAGAAAAAATTTAAAAGACACATTTTAACACTAAGCCATATAAACAGATATGGATAATATAAATTAACATTGATTTAGAAAACAAGTAAAATAGAATCAGTGGCTTGCGGCAAATTGGAGGTTATAATAATATACCTGTTGGGAGATGTTCCTTGGCTTGAAACAGACAGTTACACAGTCAGATCATTTCAGGCTTCCTTGACACAGTAGTCTCTGGCTAAATGTTGAAAGCACTGTGAAGGCATTGATGAGGTGGTGGAAACAGAGCTCCAGGGAGCAATGCTGATCTTTTCACCCCATCATTTCTATAATCACGATGTACTGTAAATCTAAACTACTCTCTTCAGTGAACTCTTCAAAATAATAATCAATAATCCTTCAATCAAATTTTCCACTATTTATGTGATCTGGCCTTATCTATAGGATTAAATCTACAGTGACAACTGCCAATTGCAATCTCTCTAAGTGTTTATCTGAGGTTGGTGCCTGCTTTGGAGGGAAATCTATAATTCTGCATTAACAAGTTGATTTGCTAATTAAAAAAAAAACAAAACAACAAACATTAAGTTTATCAGTCATTGTATTAACAAGCCTATTTAATTAAGGTTTAGATTAACAAAAATATAAAGCTAAAGCTTTACTACATGCACCTTGAGTGCTTAATTTTAGCAAGAGAGACCTCTACAAATCATAACACGATTTGTAGAGGTCTCTCTTGCTAAAATTAAGAACTCAAGGCACATGTACTCAAGCTTTAGCTTTATATAAGTATTATGTGCTGACATTGCACTTAATAAGAATTAATATTAACAAAAATGTAACTTTTATTCAGAAAAATTTTAGGAATTTAGTACAATGACTTTCAAATTTAATATTTGATATAAAACTTAAGTAGAAATTTACAAAATGTAATTGATCCTTTAATGTACATTTATCAAAAGATAAATATAAAATGTTACCTCTTGGTTAATTTAAGAAAAATGAACTTTAATGAAGAATTTAAAATATTTGTAACATTTTTATAGATATCTAGGATTCAATTACATATAAATGCCAATTTAATAAAATAAACATAATATATAGTTTTACAAATATTATAAAATAAATAAACTATTATAAAAGGTTAGTTAATCATGAAATATAAATTAATTAGATACAAGATTATAATATTGATTATAATTATACTACCACCATTTATGAGGTCGGTGTCAGTTATTATAAAATGTTGGGTTCAAACCCACATTAGTGCTGATGACATTAGCACTAGGTGAAGCAGAAATATATACTATATTTTCAGCTTCAATAGATAGATAGACAGACATAGATATATAGATAGATGGATAGATAGATAGATAGATAGATAGATAGATAGATAGATAGATAGATAGATAGATAGATAGATAGATAGATAGATAGATAGATAGATAGATAGATAGATAGATAGATAGATAGATAGATAGATAGATAGATAGATAGATAGATAGATAGATAGATAGATAGATAGATAGATAGATAGATAGATAGATAGATAGATAGATAGATAGATAGATAGATAGATAGATAGATAGATAGATAGATAGATAGATAGATAGATAGATAGATAGATAGATAGATAGATAGATAGATAGATAGATAGTGTATCACTAACAAACCTAATAAATTAATTCCTGATTAAAATAATGGGCTCTCTGATGTAATGTTTGTCCACAGAAACCTTGGGCGATTAATGAATGGATCATAAATTATAATATAAAAGGAAAGAAAAGAATTAAACTAACTTAAAAGAATAAATTGTTTTCCACACTTCACAAATATTTCATTTATTGGTAAGTTTTGAAATAATTAATCGGGCATTGAATATCAAACTCACTTCTGGTCAAGTTTGACAACAAATAGCATAATAAATGATACATCACAATTTTAATATTTTGCTAAACAAAAGACAATTTACATGTATGAAACATATACTGTTAGTAGTTGATATAAACGCTATGTAGCTCTGCTTTAAATGCTTCTCTTTACAGGTATTTGGTTTACGGAAATGTAATAGATTGTACTTAACTGATTTAATAAAATACATTATTCTCTCTGAGATAATTATGAGGGCACTTTTAAGTTGGAGATAATAATAAGATAGCTAACTTTTAAAATAATTTCAATCATTTAAAGTAAACTTATAATATAAGAGGTACAAAACTAAACAAGCTTTCTCTATTAATTAATTTAATGGAAATAAGTATCTTGTAATGATTTTTACCTGGAGAAAATAAGAAGGAGAGGGTTTAAGGTTAGTTGCTCATCCAATTTTATACTTGGCAGTTTCAGTAAGTCAATATTACAAATAAATCAACAACAAAAAAATAAGATAACTTTTCTGCATCAAAGTAATGTAGGATTTTTATAAGAATTAATAATTTTAAATTTAGGGGGGGGGAAAGAAACATTAAAAGACAAATTTTAAAATTAAGTTGTATAAACATTACAGATATATATATATATATATAAAATACAAATTATACATATATATTGTAACAGAATAAAAAATGTATATTAGTTATTATTTGTAACAGGAAATAAATATGGACGGAATTATTAATTATTATAAAATATTTATAATATGCGCCCTTTGTAACAGTATGAATAATATTGTAATGTTGAATGATAAAAAGGCTGTTACTTTATAACTGATTACAATCTATATATTGATTAATGATAAAATGATAGTTGCTATAATTCAATAACCAAACACTAAACAGGATATATGATATGCTCTAGTGGTTCATCATTTGTAACAAGTAAAATTAAATAATAAATGAATTTACTGTGTTAGCTAGAATACAATTTATAATTAACATTCATATCGGCCTTTCAAACCAATTGTGCAAACGCTTTGCGAGTGTTAAATAATAAATGAATGCCTTCTGATCAATACAAGATATAGAATTTATGCAGGAATAAAAAGAATCCTCTTATTCCTATGACTCAAATATTTATATATGAGCAAATCTGAAGTACTTTCACAGAAGGCATGATGATAGAACGGTCACTTTTAAATTACTATATACAATGTCTGAATGAATGACGCGATGAAATTTTCTAGAATTTACTAAACGTCATTCCAACTGAAACTTAATCATATATTTAACACTCGCAAAGCATTTGCACAATTGGTTTGAAAGGCTGATATGAATGTAAATTACAATTATATGCAGACGCTATAAAAATAAATGCTTATTTATATATATGATTAAGTTTCAGTTGGAATGACGTTTAGTAAATTCTAGAAAATTTCATCGTGTCATTCATTCAGACATTGTATATAGTAATTCAAAAGTGACCATTCTATCATCACGCCTTCTGTGCAAGTACTTCAGATTTGCTCATAAATAAATATTTGAGTCGTAGGAATAATCAGATTCTTTTTATTCCTGCATAAATTCTATATCTTGTATTGATCAGAAGGCATTCATTTATTATTTAACACTCGCAAAGCATTTGCACAATTGGTTTGAAAGGCCGATATGATTGTAAATTACAATTATATGCAGATGCTATAAAAATAAATGCTTATTTATAAATTTATAATTAAATAAGGACGACGCTAACATATAAATCAGAACATATGCATATCATGCTCTATCTGGATGTCTTTTTATAATTAATTAAATATAACATTATAGCCCGATTACAACTATCCTAAACATTAATTCTGTCACGTTAATAATGAAATAAATAAATTATCTCATTTTTCCATATAAAATAACCAAATGAAAATTAAAACTGTCATCATTAAAGATTATAATATTTACTTATTGTGGAAGTCATTTGAACGATAAAACATACTGGCCATTGTCATTAAATGAAATAATATTAAATATAGCAACTGAATAAAATTACCCACTGTGAGATTCCTGGAGTGCATTTCGCTTATCTCCAATACTAGGTTCTTTTAACTGAGAATCCTTCTCATTCCTCTTTCCATGTATATACGACCATTCACGGTCACACGCACACACTGGTGCTATTTATAACAACGTATAAAATTATCATATAAACTTAATATCATTAAGTTGGAAAGGGATTAAATCACTCTTTATTCAGTTTAGCTAAGTACATGCATTTTCCCATGAGCTCCACTAGATTGTTTTAAATCTAGATAAATGTATGTTTAGAGTATACTGAGTTCAAACTCATTTGGTACATTTTTACTATACATGACTTGGATGACTAATGAAAAAAATGACACTCTTATATTTTACTCATTTCAATAAAATCATAAGATCCCCATATCCCCAAAATTTATATAGATCAAGACTCTTATAGACATTGCTAGCTCATTTTACGTATATTGATGAACAGACAAGTATAATCCTATTAATGGCTTCCAAACAAGCATCGTGAAGACCATTACTGATATGGATGGTCATTTAACTAGATTATTTATCACAATATAAAGGTAATAATGATGATGATAATATCGTAATAATAATGATAATAATAGTGATGATGATACCAGCCATAGCTTTATACTGAACTCACAATAATAAATTTATCTTTATAAACTCATAAGCACTTTTTAAAATTATTCTATTTCAAACCGTGATTTAAATATAACACTCTAGCATTTATATACGTTTATAGTTATTTATTAAAATACTTTTATAGTTAAAACTAGGATTCAATAATACTAGTGATGATGACTGATCATCACGAATCTCTATGCATGATATTCAACTTTCTATAAATCCTTATTTACTAAATATATTAATTATGTTAAACATTAGATTTAATGATTATAATTTATTAATGATGATGGCGATCATAACTCATGTACAGTACTATGTTTAAACGGTGTTTTAATCAATAACATGATATCCATCTTTGATGAGGATGATCAAAACTCATGGACACAACATAATTTTAGCTTTTCTATTATTGAACTATAATTATTAAAATTTGGTTATTATCAAGCATAATCATTAAATACCTAAATGTAAATCAACATTCTAGTTTACTTAACATTTTGCTAGCGCTTAATATTTGCAAATGCTGATGATTCTTAATTTCTGCGAATGATGATGATGATCATTTAAAACGATAGAATTAAGATAAGAAAAACACAACAACATTTTTAATAAGAACTCGGAAACCAATTAAGATATATAATTAAATTTTATTAATACTATTACTCTTTCCTTCTTTAAAATCAAATTTACTAATTAGATTAATGGCTTATTATTACATTAATTCAATATAGAACTAATACAAAATTTTATATACAGGTTCGGCATTTTGGATATTTTAAAATAAGCTGGCTTAAAATGTCATTTTAAAAAAAAATATATTTCATTGAATGCTTACTTAAGACTTTCCTAACTTATTATATCATAAAATAAATTTCATATGTAACCTGTGTTTTATTTTACTTCCATTCATATGTAAGCATTGCTTTATAATTTACCATATTTAAACTAATTATGTATAATCTATTCTTTTGACGTGTTTGTATAAGCAGTTACACTTGCACACACACCCTGTGATATGTCAACATATATTTCTAAAATGTGTTACTTTATATTAGAGATTAATATATAAATCGCTTATATAAAAAAATATTCTTGCAACCCTTAACAAAAGAAAATAAAATACATTATATCAATTTTAATATGCAACAAGATAAATAAAAAAAAAACATTATAAATGCATATATTTATAGGTTGCTCATTATCATAACAAATGAAGAACAATAAAAAAAAACATTTCAATATTACAATATATATAATATAAAAAAATAAAAAAATAATGAAAATTTAAGTTTAAAGATTTACTGTGTTTGTGTTATGTTATGTGATATTGAGATTGACTATCGATAAACAAGCCTTTAATGTTTCTGTATCAAAAAAAAAATGCTTTGACCAATAAATTAAGTTTTACTTTTAATAGGTAATAATAAAAGATCTGTTAATGAAAGTTCATAGTTACCAGATTATTTTCACCTCTTATAAATGTCCCGAGTTTGAATTTTCTGACTGCTTGCCTTTGCTCCATTTAAAAAAAGGAAAGTTCTTGTTGATACCTTCTAATAAACATGGATTAATTGACTTGCTGTTTCCACAACTTTAAAATTATTTATTGTTGATACTTTTGATAATGCTGAATTCATTGACTGGCTTTCTTCTAATTTTCCCAAAAACCATCATTGTAGACACTTTAGATGACTGAGGAAAGCTCTAACAAAAATTTGATTCATAGCTTCAAACCTGGCTATATATGGCTTTTATTCATATTTCCTTTCTTCTTGGCTCTTGTCAAAGATGATTATTAGATGATGTTTTTGGCTGGTTTTAAATTTGTCCATTCTTTTGGTTTTCACAAACTCAATCATTACATTTCTGTCTATTAATAATAAAAAAAAACTGACTGCTATATCTCTTCTCTTAATAATATTGAAAAAAAAAAACTAATCTTAGTAATATTAATGATTGACTTTCTTTTAAAACTACATATTGTTAGATCACTCTCCTCCAAACAAAAATTGAACTGCCTCTAAATATTGTTTCACTCATTTTTATTGCGAATCTTTCATCAAAAAAAGGACCACCTGGAAATCTTATCTTGAGATAAAAGATCAAAAGCTTCACAAGATGTCTGTCGCAATTTTACAAGAAAATTAATAATCACGCTTTATCCCATCAAAGCACCTCTCTTTTAAAAAATAATCGTAGATACAGATAACACAAACAATAAAGCTGGCAATCTATAGTCACTAGAAATAGATGTAAAAATGCTTTATGTTTAAACATTCATACTCACACGTATACATTTTCACATCCTAATCTACTAATCTTGATCACTTTATTTTACACTTTCTTTCTGATCTACTTTGTTTAATAAGAATATATGTTAAATAATTTAACACATTATTTAATAAGAAAATATAATAAACAAAAATTAAATATTATTACCTTCTCTCTTTACAACTGCTTATTCCTTAACTATTTATAAACTATATAATAATAAATACACACATAAATCTATATATATAAGAAATTTTTTTTTAATTAAATAATATATCTGTGTGTTTGAAATGAGTCATATACATACAATATATAAAATACAAATTAATATTGATTATAAAAAAACAAAGTAAGCTAGAATCAGAGGCTTGTGGCAAATTGGAGGTTACCTCAACCAATCGGTAGATGTTCCATTGCTTGAAACAGGCAGTTATAACGTCAGATCATTTAGCAGGCTTCCTTGACACAGTACAGTCTCCAGGTCAGGTGTTGAGAGCACTGGAATGGCATTGTGATAAGCTGGTGGAAACAGAGCTCTGAAAAGCAAATGGCCAATCTTTTCACCTGTCATTCTTTAGGCAATATGTACTATAAATACTAGTCAACTCTCTTCAGTGAACTGTTCTTCAATAATTGCTTATCAAAATTTTTACTATTTATCTGATCCAGTCTTATCTATTAGGATCCAATCTACATGACGTTTGCTGGTGACTTTCTCTGTGGTCAGTGTCTGCCTGGGTATGAATTCTACAATCTTGCATTAAACATGTCCCAAGGGTTCATTTTGCTAATTAAAAGAAAACAGTGACAAGCATGATTAAGTTTATCAGTCATTGTATTAACAAAGCCTATTTCCTTAAGATTTAGATTAAATAAAATGTAGATTTTATTCACAAGATTTTTAGGAATTTGGCACATTCTATAAATAATTCTATGAGTTTCAAACTTAATATTTGATATAAAATATAAAATGCAAATATACAAAATATTCCTTACAATTATTAGATTGTGTACATAAATGATTCTTTGATGTACATTTATCAAAAGATAAATATAAAATGTTACCAACTGATTAATTGAAAAAATGAACTTTAATGAAAGAATTTTAAATATTTGTAACATTCTATAGATATCTAGGATTCAATTATTTACTCAGTGCCAATTTAGTAAAATAAACAAAATATACATTTCTACAGATATAAAATAAATCACTATTATAAAAAAGGTTAGTTTTAATCATAAAATATAAATTAATGGAATATAAAGTAGATAAAATATTATAATATTGATTATAAATATACTACCACCTATTATGAGATGGGTATCAATTAATATACAAGATTGGGTTCAAACCCATACTAGTGCAGATGACATTGGCACCAGGTTAAGGTGAAATATGGACTATATTTTCAGCTTCAATATATATATATATATCAAATGTCTTTAATAAGATCACACTCATCACTATTTCTATAAAACTTCATCCACTGTTCCTGTATTTTTATCCACATTTTTATGCTGCTTAGCCAAATTAATTAATTTATCTAACCACTAACTTTTTAAAAAATTACTAAAAACACAGTATCATCAATTTTTTTTTTTTTGGTGTTTATTCACCTAATATTGATTTTAGCTTGCTTCTGTAGTTTTAGAAATTTTTATTATCTAACACAATCGATTTATTGATCATTTCTTATCTCAAGAATATGTCATATCATTCTGAGTTGAGATAACATTTTATTAACTAATTTTGTATGTGATATTTTATTTTGTATTCCCTGTGATTACAATATATTTGCAAGTAACTTAAATCAATAGGATTGGATTGCAGTGGAAACATCACTAGATTAAAAGTTAAATCTGGATGCTCTTATAATTGTTCAGAAAATATCTGTGGATCTAAATAAGACATGAGAAGAGAACACAATTTGATATAACTTGTAGTAAACTTTTTTTAAGTTCTTACCTCTTATTTTGCTATTTTAATTTTAACACCCATAACATACAAACATACATGTCCCTGGTCTAACTAAGAGAACTTATCTTTTTATCATAAAGCATAATCAATGACCAGTCAATGATCAGTAATGCTGGTTGTATACATATACTTAAATCTATAGTAACCTAACAAAATTAAAATATCAGAAGTAATGTCATATGATTAAATGGCTTTAGTAAATTAAGTGTATATTATTTCATTTTTTAAAATCAATATCGCTATTGCTTTTCTTAAGAAACATTTCCTAACTAAGTAGAAATATTTATGTCATACAAATATTAAACACATGGATAACTATCTTAGATGTTATTCTTATACACAACATTCAACACATGTATTTTACAAATTATTTAATATTTAAAGCTATCCAGCTATAAGAATATATTTATATTTATTAAGCAAATATAATTAACATTAAATTGAAGCTGTTTCTAAAGTGGAACAAAAGTAAGTTTCATTGAAATTAGTTTATATTTAATATATATTTAAAATGCTTATTAAATATAAAATAATATTTAATTACACTTTTTAAATAAGTGTATAAATTTCTTCTCTCTCTTTCTCTCTCGTTTTGGAAAGACATACCAACAACTAACTCAGATTATACTTTTAACATCCACTTCTTTTAGAAAATGCATTTTTATTAACCTTTTCTTATCTATTAGAATGTATACAACAAATAAAATAATACATTTAAACATATAGTTCTATACACTACAAATCAAAGCTGTTATTGAACTTACAATCGAAAAATGTAAATAAATTTTATTAATGAATAGTTTATAAAAGACATGAATAATAAAATTTATAAATAACAATAATTATCTATATTTGATATATACATAAACAAAAGTGAGTCTTTTAAAATAATATATTAAGTTTTCTTTCCTTTGAAATTTCTAAAACAAATATTAAATAAACTAATTACATACTTAATCTTTGCTGAATAAATTAGTAGCCACACATGTCTTAAAAGAAAAGTTCTTTGTTAAATTATATTTAAAATTGGTGTATAGTGGCTATTTTTTTTATTTTTCCTTATAAAATAAGGTAAATACCACTCACTATTTAATTTTAAATTATGTAGATCAGTAATCGGTAATTTGTCATGTTTCCAAAAATTAAAATTTAGGCTTTTACTTTTTTTTTTATTTTTTCAATGGATGATGTGAGAAAGAACATTTATAGGTTGATATCTCCAAACACTGGATGACTGCAATCTTTAGTTGTTTAATTAACTAGGCATTCTTAAACTAAGCAAGTTTTTATAAGGTGAAAAAAATCACTTTTGTTTTCAAGTTTAACCATGTTTTTATTATTATTATTATTATTATTATTATTATTATTATTATTATTATTACTTCCGGTTTTCTAGTGTAAAGACGTGTTTACTTGTTCTCTTGATTTTTTAACTTTTTAATTTTTTAATGATGGATTCATGTTCTATTTGTAAAGAACTTTTACCAAAAAATGGTAATTTCGTATCCTGCTTTGGTTGTACGTCTGGTATGCACTTTGCATGTGCATCGTTGAGTGATACTACTTACCGAAGAATGTCTATAAAAAAGAAGCAGGAATGGAGGTGTGCTGCTTGTAGAGTTAGTTTTTCTAAAGCTAGCGATGTTTTGGATTCATCTATGACTGCTAAAAATTTACCTGATTTAATTTTGGAGGAAATTTTGGATAAATTAAAATTATTGCCGGTGATTCACAACACAATTTCAGAGTTATCTCAAGCAGTTGCTAATTTGCAGATAGAAGTTATTTCTTTACGTGAAAATGTGGATCGGAATAATCAAGAAATAATTCGTCTTTCTAATTCTTTAACTTCAAATGAGAATGAAATTTTGTTACTGAAAGATAAATTACATTCTATGGAACGATTTAATCTGGATCATGAAGTTGAAATACAGGGTTTGCCTATTCAAGAAAATGAAAATTTGCCGTTAATTTTAACTAACGTGGCGGACAAGCTCGGTGTTTCAGATGTCACTATGGATTTGGAAAACGTTTTTCATACAAAAAATAAATCAGGAGCTCCAGGTTTTGTTGTAGCTCGTTTTAAATCACGAAATTCTGCCATACAGTTTTTAATAAAAAAAAAAATCTATTTTAACAGTTTCTCAAATTTTGCCTGGGGTTAATAATAACAAATATATTTATATTAATCAGCGTTTGACTCCATTCAATAGAAGGTTTTTATGGTTGGCGAAACAGAAGTTACGTTCTGGTCAAGGTTTTGCTTTCATTCATAATGGATTAGTGTATGTGAGAAAAGATTATAATTCTCCTCATGTTTTAATTAGAAATGAAAGTGATTTGGAGTCATTCTGAAATTTATTTAATATGATAAATTCTGATTTGATTTCTCAGGAAAAAGATTTTGCTTCGCTTAAATTATTTCATTTAAATATACGTAGCATTAGATGTCATTTTGATGAACTTGTAGTTTATTTAAATAATTTTCCTTTATTTCATTTTGATATAATTATTTTAACGGAAACTTGAATTTCTTTACAAGAACAAAATTTATATAGTCTGAATGGCTATACGAGTATACTTTCTCTTCGTATGCATTTACGATCTGGTGGTGTTATGGTTTTTATAAAAACCGGTTTAGACTTTTCTTTCAATATTCCAACATTTAATACTGCAGAATGTATTTTATTAACTTTGAAACTCCCTAAATGTGTGCTTTCTATTTTGGCTATATATAGATCATGTACAAGTAAAGTTTGTATTTTGTTACTGAACTTGATTCTTTGTTATTAGATTTGGGTTCAGAATCTGCTGTTTTAATGGGTGATCTAAATATTGATTTGTTAAATAATGCTTGTAAGTCTACTATAGATTATTTAAATTTACTTTAAGCTATGGATTTAGTCAAACGCTTTTTTCACCTATGCGTATAACTCCTATATCTCAATCTCTTTTAGATCATATTTTTGTTAGATTAAGCCGCGGTTTATTTTCTGATTCGTCTCTTTCTAAATTATTTCTTACAGATCATTTTGCTACTGAATTAAAAATATTGAATTGTATGGATAATATTAATGTTTGTGCATATGTTGAGAAATTATCTTTTTCTAAATTGAATTATTAATTATCTGTTCAGAATTGGGATGAGATTTTTATGATAGATAATGTAAATGATGCATTTTTGGGGTTCCAAGCTATTTGTTTAGATTTAATTGCTAAAGCAAAGTTTCATTTAAAATTGACAAGTAAGAATAGAAGAAGATCTCTTTGGGTGACATATGCTCTGGTATGTAAAATTGATCAGAGAAATGTGTTAAAAGCTTTGGATGGCTCATCAGATGTTTTAAAAAAACTTAATGTTGAAATTAAGTCTGATATTAGAAAGTTGAAGTTTAGATATTATCAAGAATTTCTTAGTGATAAAAATGTTTCTTTGAAATGGAGAACAATAAATTCTTTGATTAAAAAATCTTCTCCTAATCGTATTAAATGTATTAAATATAATGAAAGTTTAATTGAGTTACAGAATAATGAAAAATATTTAACCGATCGGTTTAATGAGTATTTTGTA